>OZ012703.1:52161873-52506873 GCA_963942595.1 Cylloceria caligata
CTCAAATGTGCTCCGTCTTTGAGCCAATATTATAGTGAAATATAAGACTATAATAAGCATAAAACTATTACCAAATGTGCGGTTTTGTGTGATGAGCATTTAGAACGATAGATGATTCTGATAGCTATCGAGATTGTGGTATTGTGAACAATTTTAGATATTGAAGTTCGTGTGAAAGTGGTGACGGCGACCATTCTCGCTGCCATGGTGACATGACAATAGCGCATACCACGGCATTAGTGCGAACACGGACGAAATGGATAGCACGACTGACAAGGAAAGGTACTTTGGTGCCCCCCTCCGATTTTAATGCAACTCACGTATGTTGTAGAGCATCGAAAACTAAAAGACACGTATTTTTTTTTATCGGCGGAAAAACATTTTTAAGGGGTGAAATCGCCCTTCAAAAATAGGGGTGATTATGCAGTTTCACCCCTAAAAATGAATTTTTTTCTTCAACTCCACGTGGAATTTTTATTGTCTTCAATGAGGAGTATTTTGGTTTTTGTTTTATTAAAATCGGTTGACGCCTTCTAGGTGAAACTGCAAAATCACCCCTCGACATGCTATTTTTGAAGGGCGATTTCACCCCTTAAAAATGTTTTTCCGCCGATAAAAAAAAATACGTGTCTTTTAGTTTTCGATGCTCTACAACATACGTGAGTTGCATTAAAATCGGAGGGGGACACCAAAGTACCTTTCCTTGTGAGTACGATGAATATCGTTGCTCAGCGTGCAAAAAAGCTATAAAAAGCCAGGTAGTGCGATGCAAGACGTGCCCGAAACTGTTTTATCATCCGGGATGTGTGTGAATACATAAGGTGTACGATAAAAACAGAGAACTAGTGCAATGTAATGGTCCATTCGATAAATTCGTAGTTGACGAAAGCCAGAGGACCTTGCCACCTGGTGCAGGTAACAGCAGAGATCGATCGGGTTCGACTGGATCATTTACTGGAAGCAGAGGTATTAGCACGACGGCAAATATCGAAGGAAAAATAGACTGCTTGGTAAAAAATGTGGAAGAAATAAAGGACGAAGTTGCATGCAAGAATGAAGTTAGGGTGATAATTAAAGAAATAGTACAAGAAGAATTGAAGGGCATGAAGATCGAAATGGAAGAAACAAAAAGATGATACAAGGAGGAGTTCTAGGTACAACAAGAGAAGTAACAAGAACCTATAGTGGAGCAGTCAATGAAAAGAAGAAGGAGACGGGTATAATTATTAAGCCTAACGAACAACAAGAAAGTGAGGCCACGAAAAAGAAGATCAAAGAAAAGATAGACATAAAAAACATGGCTGTGGGAGTTAGAAGGTTAATGAAAGGCAGTAATGGAACTGCGATTTTGGGCTGTGAAACGACAGAAGAAATAGAAAAGCTAAAGACCATGTGAGTTTAATTATTTTATTATATGTACATATAGATATCAAGTTAGAATAAGAAACACATAAATTGTTTAGAAGGTTTTCATATCAGTCTTTCTCAAGATTTGATTCGCTGTTTCGTCACTCATTCATCACACTATTTATGGCTCGCTTGCCTTCGTCAGTTTTAATTACAATGAAAATTAATCTCGTAGAAAGGTTTAACTTATCTTTAACTTCGGAGATCGTGATCGATTGATTGTTGGCTCTTTCCTTATTTTTGGGGCTCGCTGACCCTTTGGAAAATGGGAGACTTGGGAGAGTTGACTGGCCTAGCCGGTCCACGAAAATAGATATGACTTTTCTTCCCATGAAAGTAATAGGTCCTTATTGCTGAATGTGGAAGCGTCCTTCGCACTCGACGTCCCCAGAGAGAAAGAGAGTGAGCGCAAGACGCTTACTACCCAATACTCCTACTTTCTGTGCTAGATCATGCGCGTTCGCGGATATAATATCTCGATGAGTCCGATATATCGATGATGGCTCTTGGACTCATCGCAATTCGGCGCGAAAGATATAAACGGGAGCTGTATGAAGATTCGCCTCTTACAATCAATCTTTGCATCCTTTATGTTTACTGATGCTGATGCTGTTGCGCCCCGCTCCCATTGCTTTTGTCCAGTATCGGTAGCCGACAATTTTCGCTCCTTGCTACTTTCACCTGACGTTTTACCGTCATTTTTGACCATATATTTATCTACTTTTCCATCACAAGATACCCGTTCATTTACCCTATTATAAACTCTGTGTAACTTAATACAGCCCGGATGAAAGTACTTATCGCATGGCACATAGTGATGCACCTGTAGTTTAACTTCCTTATTGCATTGTCTGCATACGTGCGTCTTATCAACCACTCTCCATTTTATCGGCACCGCCGAATGTCTTTTAATCAGTTTGTAGTTTTGACACTTGCTCGTGTCGCCTCATGCAAACTCATTCGCGCTGACACACCTTGTCAGCATTTCGCGACGTGGTCGCTATGGCTGTTTGGCCGTATCGCACCTTCACTTTATATTAATTTATATCCTGCCTATGCGTTCTGTCTATTAGTTCTTCACATTATTTAACACTTCCACAGATGCTATACCGTACGTACAATCACACAGCGTATTTGTCCGAATTACCGAATAACTTTTTACCACTTAATTTCTCATTCTCTGCAGAACACAACGTGATACGTGTTGTGATGAGAGAGAGAGAGAGAGAGAGGGATTGATTGATTGATTGATGTTTATTAGCTTTCTCAACTATTTGATGTACATAATTTACATGTTTATCTTACGTTTATATTGAACTTATTTAATTTCGCTTATAATAAATGCTCTTAACATACTCTTGTATTGAACTAGTTTTACACAGCCTTTAACCTCTGCTGGCAACGCATTATACATTTTCACTCCTTCGTAAAACATACTCTTTTGTGCACTTCTGGTTCTTTTAAATTGAATTACAATATTTTCCGCTTGACGCGTTTCCCGACTCGTTCTAGATTTAACAACTTGGAATTTACTCGTCAGTTCTTTCGGCAATAATTTCTTAATAGCCTTGAAAATAAATATACACACATTATAATACAGTCTCTGTCTCACACTCATAAACTGAACCGCTTGTAACATATCGTCTACCTTCGTATACCGGCTGCATTGCAATATGACTCGCATCGCTCTGTTCTGCGCTATCTGCCGTTTATTCAATTCTGTCTCACCCATACCCACTAGCAGTGTTGCGCAATACTCAAAGTGCGGTGCTATGATTGCCTTATATACGACACATCTGGTGTATGCCGATATATATTGCTCTATCCTGTTCAGAAAACTCGTTTTTTACCTATTTTGTTCAACATATACTCACAGTGGTCTTTAAATCGTCGCTTATCATCTATCATTACATCTAAATATTTAATTAACTCCACTCACTCTAACTCGGTTCCATCCCTGCATTTCAGTACAATATTCCCTCTCAATTCTTTTCTTACACTCCTCACAATCATATATTTGGTTTTTTCCGCATTCATTTTCAGTTTGTTCCTATTCATCCATCTTTCCACTATGTTTAATGCCCCATTCATCTTTCTTTCCACCTCCGCACTACTGTCTCCAGAACATATACTAGTGTATCATCAGCAAACGTTTTTATTTCACAGTCTTCTGGACATATTTCGACTATATCATTTATATATATAATGAACAGCAGAGGCCCTAATACGGATCCTTGTGGTACCCCGTATTTCGTTGTAATAATTTCCGAAAATTCCTCATTAAACCGTACTCTTTGCGTTCTATTGTTTAAGTATGACGTACACCAATCTAACACTTTGCCTCTGATTCCATATTGAAACATTTTTTCTGTTAACAATTCTCTATCCACTGTCTCAAATGCTCGTTTTAAGTCAATGAATATTACTCCTACTATTTTCCCTTCGCTAATGTTTAATTTCCATTCGTCTATCACGGTTTGAATCGCCGTTTCACACGAAAATTGTTTTCTAAAACCCGACGGATGCTCTGTTATAACCTCATTTGATTCCAAATACTTTTCGATTTGACTCTTCACTACCAACTCTAGGACCTTCTCGTGAAATGGCAATATATTAATTGGCCGGAAATCCTTCGCGCTATTAACTTTCTCTATCTTTGGTATCGGTATGATCGTGGGCGTTTTCCAACTATTAGGACAACAGCCCTCCCTTAGGGATTCGTTGATTACATCAACAAACTCCTGTTCAATTGCACTGAACGCCAACTGCAATATTTCGCTTGATATTCTTTCTTCTGTACCTTTCTTCTTCGGGAGTCCTTTAACTATTTTATCGAGTTCCTCTATTCCGATATTCTCGAAATTTTCTATGCTTCTTTCGTTTCCCACGCCACCACCCATCAAAATTCTTCTGCTACCTGGCCTTCCAGATGCATCTCTCGCTATTGAGCTTACTATGTTAAAGATGTGTAAACATCTTTAGCGGCAGTATGGGTCTAAATTGGAGCAAATGAAACGGAAGTATGTAAGGGGAAGTGCCCTATCTATCTATGCGCAATACCCTAATGCGCAGCTACTTAAGCGCTCGCGGTACGGCAGAGAATTAGAATGCGATTAGGCGTCGGAAGAATAGATCGCCAGAGAAATTAGTGACCCACATAGTGGATTTGTGACGTGTACAAAGCCTAGCCACGTTTCGGCTACTGCTTCCCCTAGTGGACTGAGAATCAGCTGTTAGTTTTAGCGTCGTTAAACGTCTTGAGAACGTGTGAATAATTATATAAGATTGTTTGATATATATATTTGTTGAAAAATCAGCTGGCGCACGGCGATCGATAATCGTCGTGCGACTACCTGTTGCGCTGCTCTACCACGCGTTGTTCGGTTGAGTCGAAGATAGCCGAGGCATGGGCTTCGCGAAGTCGAGGATGCGCCTCGTTGGCACGCCGCGTCGAGCGAGAGGATGTCTCTCTCGCTTGACTTCGGTTTCGCTCACCGGCTATCTCGCTCAACTGACTCCAGCGCCCAACGAAACTTTCATACTCGCAGCCATCTTGAGAATTTGGCACTTTTGCGACACACATCCACTGGACAGCACGCGCATCCATAGGACTCTCAAGCATTTTCCTCGGACATTTATACATCGGACTCGCTCAACATCTCGCTCATCAGGACTCGTTTGCTCAAGGTAAGAGTACATTGACATAATTTGGTAGAAATTCAATGTCAGTGAGAAGAGAAATACGGTGCATCACCACTTTGGCTCACTCGTGGCATGCGCTGCAGCACATGCGGCATCATGCTCTCCTCACTTGATTTAGCCGGTATAATTAATACAATTATACCGGTGTGGTCTATTTACTGTACTTTCCTCCAGAAATTCTGCTGGGAAAGTACAGTGACTATACGCAGTTCATTTGTACAGCCTCAATATCTGTTTGTATTGTGCTACGCAGTGCTGACTGCGTAGCTGAGTTCACATAGACCAGCACTCCTGCAACATTTACTGAGAGTGCTCTTATTATTAATTCATTGCAACTACTCTGCAATACAGTGCTGAGTAGTTGCAGTGAGTTACGCACACATTTTCGCACTCAATGGCATTGGCGTGTCGTGCTGCGTAGCTGTTACTACGTTGCACGCACCGCTGGCTCAAGTTCATATTCAGCACACAATTAATATAATTGTGTGCTGCTCACATTACAATGCCAAATTCAAATTACTAACTCATTCATGTTTTTACACTCACCAGTCTGAGCGTGTCGTGCAGCGTAGCTATCACTACGTTGCATGCACCGCTTGCTCATGTCTTCACTCAGCGCACAATTAATATAATTGTGTGCTGCTCATAGTATGTCAATTTACAGCTCAATTTGTTAATCTTTTTTATAATTTGTATTTGTTTGCAAAATTTACTTTTTGGATAATTTTCTAAATTAAAGTCTTTTTTGGTCTGAATTTTCATATATGTTATTAGACTGGTGTTGTTTTGAAATTGAATTTTTGAATACTGCGAAGGAAGGCAGCAATAAACCACTTTCTCAATATAACATTTATGTGTCTGGTTATTTTCCTCTTGCCTCGAGTGAGTTCTCATCCCGTTCCAATATATTCACAGATCGGTCAAGGTTCATCCGGAAGGAATTCTCAACAATATAACATATATAATATATATCGCATACATATTCTAATATAAGTTTATATAGTGAATTTAATTCTTTGAAGTGAAATAACATACTGCCAGTAAGTAAACTGAAAATATTTTTACTAAAAATATATACCACGTCAGTAGTATGTGTACACCTTTACTCCATCCCACTCCTATCCCCACTCCTTCCCCCACCACGCGGCTACCCCTACCACCCCACTTTTCCACCGCCACGCTGCCCACTCTGCTTAACCAGTATCGGTAACGTGGAGATGGTAAAGTGAGGTGGTGTGGGTACTCTGGTGAACAAGCAAGACTAGAGATAAGAGCAGGATAGAGCAAAGGTGTACACATACTTGAAAAAAGGAAAAAAATTAGGTACTTTCCTCTGTTGTTGTTGACGTCCACCTTCCTTCGACGGCGATTTGAAACTCCTGTCTCTCACTATCTCACTCACACAAACACACACACGCTCGCTCGCGCGCGCACGTCGACACTTTCTTAACCGAGCATCGTCTGCTTCAGGAAGCTCGGGATTCTCGAAGCCCTCGTCCACGACGCCGCCATCGTACCCGACGTCTATTTCGGCACTGAGGACTCCGAAAACCCGCTAGCCTCGTAACGAGGATACATTGCGAAAAATATGTTTTTGACTGCGTGATCACGAAGTTGAAGACAGACTGAATTCTCAGGATGCTGCTGGTTGGTATCACGGGCTTTGAAGATAGCAAACCGCCCTCTGAATCATAACTGAGGTGTCCAGCGCTCTGAATGCAGCGACAGCGGTTTTGCTCGTGCGTACCGCTTTGCGCTGTGCTCCTCGCGAAGCGCTTGCTCTGCAGTAAAAGGCGCAGAATATTATACCGTAGCGCGAGGGACCTCGATTATAAAATAAAAGGCACAGTAAGACGATGTATTTGTTTTTAATTGATCAATATTTTATTTAAATCACTTTACACATATTTACCGTCGTATGCAACATCCCTGCAAACACGGTAATCTTCGCTCGGAGACTCCACCGCCGTTAAATTTATTTTTATCACTGTCTGATCGTCGAGAGGCAAAAGCATTGTAATATTCACGCACTAATCTGTTGTTTTTCATTACATTATCGCTGAAGAGATTATTCAATCGCGACATGGTGAAGCCGCACGACATAAGATGTAGGAATACGATGCAAAATTGTCCACACACATCCGACGTATTACTCTGTAGCTGCTTGAGGCCGTACCGATAGAACTTGCAGTTTCTTCGTAGTCGTGCGAGATGTTGCGGTATAACCGGTGGTAGCCCGTAGCTATCAAAGTACATTCCTTTTCCATAATAGTTAACGTAAATGGCGATCCAATGCTCTCCAGGTCCGTCGTGGTTATCCATGTTAACTACGAGTCTGGCAGGTAACGTCCATACACGAGGAATTCTGTCAGCCGGGTATACGCCAACGGTTGAAAGTGTTAGATACTGCAGACTCTCGCAGATTTGTCTAGTGTTCATGCTGAACACATAGTCAATGATTAAATAATGACCGATACGCTTTGAAAGACGTATATATATGCAAAATTTATTTCACAGCGTCGTCGATCGTGTCACGACTACATGATGAAGATTTCTCCTCTTTCTTATTCTCTTCCTCTTCGTCTGCTGACCAAACATGCATGTATGATTCTCCTTTAAACGGATGCTCGCGAAGCCAATTTTTTATTTGGAAAGCCTGGCGCATCGCACAATGTGAAGACGCTGTATCGTTTATCATAGCGTATCTGAAGCATTTTCGTAAAGATTTCGGCATAAATGTGTACGATGCGGCGCCCTCCTCATCCTCCAGGTTGGAAATTTCACGACTCGTGATATCGCAAAGAAGTATAGCCTTCTCGTGACCGCGAGTATAGATACGTCTTGATTTTCGCGAAATTTCACGCAAGTTAGCGTATGCCTGTTTACAGCTCACATCGCCCTCGTACCATTACAGACCGTGAAAATATTTCGAGAGAAAATTATTCTGGCTTCTCGAATGCTGTGGTAATTCGGCAAAGTAACACGGCGGTGCGACGATCCGATGAGCAGAGTACGGTCTATCCACTGCTACCACGGCAATTTCTTTCGGAATAAATTCCGAGTCTTTACCACGCATTCCCTGTATATCCACGACGATATCCATTTTCACTTCTAATCCGTACAGATGCTCGAGTTCGACTGATTAGTTACTCACAGACACGCTTCTACGTCTATTAACACGAAATAATTTTATGCCGACATCAGCACATTTTTCGCTTATCCGGTAAAATCCACCATTACTTGCCGAGAGGCATCAATTTCAAGGACATTATCATATTCCGCGTAGACTACACAATTTATCGTTGAAACAAGCGCATCCTCAAATCGTACCTCTATTCTCACACTACTGTGCTTTATTAAATTCCAATGTGTATTGCTGTTCGCCGAAAGATCGGGTGTCAAATCAAAAGCAAACAGATAGTATCCATCGCGATAATTATCGCGATCGATCGAATTACCGTCGTTCAAGAAATGTATTCCAGTTGCCGAAAACAACGTTTGAAAAGCATCCACATATAGATGATTCTTCGTGAAATCAGGTTGTAACGGTTTCGAAGGTATTTGAGCACCATCTACGTACAACGAGAGATAATTTATCTTGTAATTTTGGAAATTGAATGGATTCATACTGAAGTCGCCGTTAAACGCTTTGTTATTGACAAAACCGATAATTATACGCTTCGGCAATTGACCTAACACGATATTATCGATAGTCTCTCCATGAAGACCGGAGTGTATTGAAACGGCTTTTACCTCGACTCTCGTAAGAAGATATTTACCCGTAGATTTTGCCAGAGTTCTAGCATGCGAGAGCAGCACACCAGGAGCTATTTTTGTTCTACGAACGAGAAGCGATGCCTCGAGAATCTTTAAGCCGCATTGACCATTCTTTGTATCCCCCACAAGACAAAATGAATCTCTAGACCGCACCAACCGTAGTCGCATCTCGACGCCGTTTAATGGGAACCGCTCCTGATTGAATATATCGCAATGCAGATGACCGAGCAAGTCTACAGCTTTTTCGACATATAAAAATTGTTTTCTCTTCACAAGACCCGTATTTTCCGATGCTATATCATCCATTTTTCCAGGGGTATCGTCGTACCAGAGAACACTCGTGAGATGCGAATTTTTTGCTGCGGGACCGTAATTCAAAAGTGTTTCTATGTACGCTCGATAAGCGTAGGCATTATTTGGAGGTGAAACTAATTTTTGATTCAGGTATACATCCACCTGATTAAGCATAGAATGTAAGAGATTGTTTACAGGGCCGGCACTTACTTTCGATGCTGTACCCGCGGCATTTTCCGCAGTAGGAGATGTTATTTTCACTCTCAGACTAAGCATAGTATGCACGAGATCGATATACTCATCACCCTGTCTAGGAATAATAAAATTCAATCGGTGAATCATCTGTTAGCGAAGATATCGTTTGTAAACACCCAATTGGAGCCTTCGATATTAGTTTCGGTGGGAGTGAAAATAATTCAAGTTCCGATTTAAGACACTCGCACGAGTGCGCATGTAGAAAAGCCGTCTTGTTTCAGCTATCCAAAAATATCTGCAACTGTTCGTTGACGAGTCTTCTTCTTCTTCTTATTGTTCTTATTATTCTTCTACTTCTTTATTACTTTTCTCTTTATTACACTTTTATTTTTACGGGAGATACGTCGTGGCTTACGTTCGTCCGATGAATGAGGAGTTCGCGAAATTTTGCGCTTTTTATAACCAGACCCCCGCATGAGAGTGTAAATTTTTTCAGAAGCTTTGCGTTTGAGATTACTGCCTGATTCTCTCGCTCTCTCGCGAATAGCATCTTTCACAGCTATATTTATATCGAGGATATCACCGGCTACGTTTACACCAGCGCGCAATGCCTCTTTACCAACTGATTTAGCGGTCTTCTTTAAAAGTGGTAACACTCGACGAAACAGGCCCCCGAGAAAGCTGCCGATACCGTGTCCTCGTTGATTAGGTGTTCCGATATAAACATGGCTAATACCGCCGTACCCGCGACGGCCCCATCCGTGCTGCACACTGTCAATATCATCCATACCGATGTAATCAATCGTGGGACCTTTTGAAATGTAGTGTCACAGTCAACGTTCCCTGCTCGAATGGTATAGGATCCCCAAATTCGTCTCTTATATCGATCTCGATAGTGTGTAAATTATTGCGCAAGAGAGGTATATATCGTGGCGTTGAAAACGATTTAATTTTTATCGAACCATACTGACAGTCATAAGTATCAATAGGGACAACTCGTAAGAGGGGTGTTTGTACATCGCCTGTAATATAGCTCTCGCAGATATCTGTGTATAGAAACATGCTACCTCGTCCAGCACCGGTGAGAAATGCTGGCCTCGACCCTGTGTATTCGCAATGCGGCTCTATCATTACAGACCTACAAGCCTCTTCCGAGAATCCTAAGAGCCTCACGATAGCGGGTGATACGCGAAAGTCATGGTATCGTAGATCGTCGCATACACGGGCCACTTCGATCTGCCCGCTCGGAAGCGATTTAAAGCGCAAATGACCGTGCCACGTGAGGTAGCTTATTTATACTCTCCAAAAAAGCGTCTATAAAGCGATATACACCAGGTGGAACTTGGTCTCTATCAGAGCGTCTCCGTGTTAAAAGATTTAAACCCTATAAATTATAATCACCATCCTCAAAAATTACGAGATTTCCTACAGTAGGAACATGTAACAGAGTCATCGGATAAGCAATTTCCACAAGAGAAACAGACCATTCTCCGTGCAAACGTGTCTGACGCGGTAGTTTTGTAATAAATTTTGTCGTCGTATTATTCGGAAAATACTGCATACTACTGTTGCGCGGTAGTACGACAAAAAAAGAGCTATCCTTGGAGCTCATATTTATCAGGGACGGTGATTCCGTGCGTTCTTCCTCTTTGTCCTCTTCTTCTTCTCTTTCGTCTTCTCAGATGACAGAGGTACTCGTACTCGCGATAATTCTGCCTCGTAGAAAATACCATCGATAGTCTCGTTATTCAGATCGTGTAAAATATACACGAATGGTTCTCGATTCACTGATATTCGTTGAATCTTGAATATATCGTTACTCCAACCACGCTCATATCCTTTCACGAAAGCTGCTTTAGCTGTACTGATACGTACCAAGTAACCGACGCTGTATTTAGGCTTTTTAATTTTTTTCGCATTACGCTCGTAACGCCGTGCTGAATTGTCTCGGGCTATAGAGGCGTTTTCGAGGGTTACTTCGCTCGGGGGAATACGCGTTCCGCTGGGTCTAGTGTGATTATAAGCATATAAAAAATTTTGTAAAACATCGATGTAACGCTAATTTCGCGTGTATGTAAAGTAGCGCCACATTCCCTCTTTTATTGTTCGATTAAAGCGTTCGGCAATCGAGGCTTTTATATCAGGGTTACGAGCAGCGCGAAAATCGATATTCTTTTTCTTGAGACTTTGCTGAAATGGAGTGCCGATAAATTCTTTGCCTCGATCAGTTTGCAATTGCTGCGGGCGACGATTGTTACTACGTGCGAGTATGCGTGTGAGACCGCGGGCCACACTTGCACTCGTTTTGTCACGCAAGGCCTCGACCCACGCGTATTTACTCAACACGTCGATAACAACAAGCAGATATGCGTACCCAGCGTTGTACGTGGCTATCGAGCGAAGATCAGCTAAATCAGCCTCCCATACATCGTCTATATTACTCACGTTGTACATACGACATGGAAATCGTCGTCGCACAAGACGATGCATGTTATATGAATCCTGTATCTCGAGCCATGATAAAATATTTTTTCGCGCTACTCTTCGTTCCACCAGGGCCAAATTTTTTGCTTAAGAATAGGACGCAGGTTGAGTGGTGTCATAATAGATTTTTTGAAGAATTGTCATAATTTTAACGATGACCAGTGTTACGTCCTGGGTCTCCAACCCCCTTTGTGAATTTTTGAATTTTTAATAATTTATATACGATTCATTCTTTTTGCTAACGTCAGCGTTCACACGCTGGCCGGCGAGACGCGGAGCGTCGGCGTGATACGTTGCCATCCGCTAATAATTTGCTTAGGTCAGCGTTCACACGCTAACCAACGGGACGCGGCGCACCGACAAGACGCGCTGCGCCCTGCAAATAATTATTACGCGTGCCTTCTGCACTGCTTTATTCATTTTGATTAGTTAGTTCATCTCCGGGGGCCGACCACGACGGTCGGTCCTCGTAACAGCACGGGCCCGTACTTACCTCCTATTTACAAAGACATTTACCATTCAAAATTGTGTTATTGTGCCGCGCGCCATTTATTGACTATTTTAACATATATATATAATGTTGTGCCGCGCGCCGTTCATTGACTGTTTAATCAAGTTTAGTTCGTGCTACAATATATATTGTTTTACTGGTTTAGTGTGTTAAAATACATCTACATATAAAGACTATTGTGTCAAAAGACTGTTTATTGTGCAAATTCAGATCATTACTCTTTTACTCATCTATTTGTGTTCCAATAAACTTTATTTATCTATTCATTTAAATCCGCCCCTCACCAAAAACCGTCCTCCAATCCCGAGCCGGCACATTCCGGCTCAAAATGGAGATAAATATATATTATTCCGTCGTTGCGTCCACTCGTTAAAACCCAGGACGTAACAGGAGTATTATTTTTGGTGGCAGCGGTGGGATTGTACGGTGGTGATCGGCGGAAACGAAAGCGAAGTGGGGATCTTCAAGAAGATCAAAATCTTCAGGAGCTTCGCGATTGCGGTATTCACTCGTATCTTGTTTCCTTCGAGAAGAAAAATTAAAACTCAAGATGGCCGAAAGAATTTTCACGGCGAAACGGTAGTCATCACGGGGTGGCGAAAATAAAATAATATTTAACACCACCGAAGAAGGCGGGAACTCACCATTAGAAGAGTTCCACGACCAGGTTGGTGAATCCTCCAAAGGTGACTGCGAACCCATAAAGGCGCAGAAGATTCTTCGTGGGGAGTGCTGTGCTCACACCCATAATAATAATGGGGTGGCGCATTTAAAATATCCTCCAAAGGTGACTGCGAACCCATAAAGGCGCAGAAAATTCCTCGTGGGGAGTACTGCGTTCACACCCGTCGTGCAAAAACCGTCGCCGCAACCAATATCAATACTTTAAATCCAATGAAAGGAAGCTAATCAACAACCGAAGACCCCATCCACCACACAACGAGGGAGGACCCAGTCCGTTATGCTCGCCCGCGGCTTCATGGATGCAGAGCCCAAGCACAGCATCCAACTAAACGGGGGAGGTGTTACGTCCTGGGTCTCCAACCCCCTTTGTGAATTTTTGAATTTTTAATAATTTATATACGATTCATTCTTTTTACTAACGTCAGCGTTCACACGCTGGCCGGCGAGACGCGGAGCGTCGGCGTGATACGTTGCCATCCGCTAATAATTTGCTTAGGTCAGCGTTCACACGCTAACCAACGGGACGCGGCGCACCGACAAGACGCGCTGCGCCCTGCAAATAATTATTACGCGTGCCTTCTGCACTGCTTTATTCATTTTGATTAGTTAGTTCATCTCCGGGGGCCGACCACGACGGTCGGTCCTCGTAACAGCACGGGCCCGTACTTACCTCCTATTTACAAAGACATTTACCATTCAAAATTGTGTTATTGTGCCGCGCGCCATTTATTGACTATTTTAACATATATATATAATGTTGTGCCGCGCGCCGTTCATTGACTGTTTAATCAAGTTTAGTTCGTGCTACAATATATATTGTTTTACTGGTTTAGTGTGTTAAAATACATCTACATATAAAGACTATTGTGTCAAAAGACTGTTTATTGTGCAAATTCAGATCATTACTCTTTTACTCATCTATTTGTGTTCCAATAAACTTTATTTATCTATTCATTTAAATCCGCCCCTCACCAAAAACCGTCCTCCAATCCCGAGCCGGCACATTCCGGCTCAAAATGGAGATAAATATATATTATTCCGTCGTTGCGTCCACTCGTTAAAACCCAGGACGTAACAACCAGTTAAATAGATTCTTTTTCTTTTTCTTTTCTAACGGTGCGCGAGATCGATATTCTACTTGTGCGATGTTTTGCAATTGTTCGTCCTCTTCTTTATCTTCCTCCTCTCCCTCGATGATGTCGTTTTCAGCCGTGAGCATTAAATCTCTGTTTGAGTGTGCGGTCTCGGCCTCGTTGTTGTTGCTACTGTTGCTGCTGTTGCTGCTGCTACTATCGCTTTCGCGTGGTAAAATAAGACGCCGCTGCGGTGTCGAGGATGATGTACCATGTGGTAGGTGTAGGCTCGTGTAGTAACTCGGGATTGCCGATAAATTCGCGTGGCATCTGTATCGCTCGCAGGAGTTTGGCAAAGTGAGATCGTCCGATGGGTTTCTCGCGTTTTCTAGCTCGCATAGCATCGTTAACAAGATCAACGATATTGGAATTTGAAATTCTTCTACCGTCTATGGAAACAACACCATTACGATCCCATGTCATTTTTTTACCAACGGCGCTGCGATGTAAATTGCGAAGCAACGATATTGCTTTAGATTAAAATTTTGTTGGTACGCTATCGATAATAAGTGTGTCATTGAGTCGAGATTTAACTTTGTTCATTGAAACGTCGTCGGATTTATTCTCGTGACTATCCGGTATTGCTATTTTCCGTTTTGATGAAATATTCGGTACTGCATTATCGTACTCGACTTTGATAGCTACGGGCTACCACCGGTTATACCGCAACATCTCGCACGACTACGAAGAAACTGCAAGTTCTATCGGTACGGCCTCAAGCAGCTACAGAGTAATACGTCGGATGTGTGTGGACAATTTTGCATCGTATTCCTACATCTTATGTCGTGCGGCTTTACCATGTCGCGATTTAATAATCTCTTTAGCGATAATGTAATGAAAAACGACAGATTAGTGCGTGAATATTACAATGCTTTTGCCTCTCGACGATCAGATAGTGATAAAAATAAATTTAACGGCGGTGGAGTCTCCGAGCGAAGATTACCGTGTTTGCAGGGATGTTGCATACGACGGTAAATATGTGTAAAGTGATTTAAATAAAATATTGATCAATTAAAAACAAATACATCGTCTTACTGTGCCTTTTATTTTATAATCGAGGTCCCTCGCGCTACGGTATCATATTCTGCGCCTTTTACTGCAGAGCAAGCGCTTCGCGAGGAGCACAGCGCAAAGCGGTACGCACGTGCGAAACCGCTGTCGCTGCATTCAGAGCGCTGGACACCTTAGTTAAGATTCAGAGGGCGGTTTGCTATCTTCAAAGCCCGTGATACCAACCAGCAGCATCCTGAGCATTCAGTCTGTCTTCAACTTCGTGATCGCGCAGTCAAAAACGTATTTTTCGCAATGTATCCTCGTTACGAGGCTAGCGGGTTTTCGGAGTCCTCAGTGCCGAAATAGACATCGGGTACGATGGCGGCCTCGTGGACGAGGGCTTCGAGAACCCCGAGCTTCCTGAAGCAGACGATGCTCGATTAAGAAAGTGTCGACGCGCGCTCGCGAGCCTGTGTGTGTGTGTTTGTGTGAGTGAGATAGTGGGAGACAGGAGTTTAAAATCGCCGTCGAAGGAAGGTGGACATCAACAACAACAGAGGTAAGTACCTAATTTTTTTCCTTTTTTCAAGTATGTGTACACCTTTGCTCCATCCTGCTTTTATCTCTAGTCTTTCTTGTTCACCAGAGTACCCACACCACCTCACTATACCATCTCCACGTTACCGACACTTGTTAAGCAGAGTGGGTAACGCGACGGTGGAAAAGTGGGGTGGTGGGGGTAGCCGCGTGGTGGGGGAAGGAGTGGGGATAGGAGTGGGATGGAGCAAAGGTGTACACATACTACTCACGTCAATGAGTTATACTATTAAAATATTTTGAGGTTGTGAACCGTTTTCATGAAAAATATCTCTCAAATAAAAAACTAAAAATAATTATTTTCAATTAATTTTTAAATATTTAATTAAAAAACTTTCTCATTAGAATCAATTTATCTAACTGAAAAATGTAATTGTTTAAAACACATTGTTCAGCTATACGCTTAGTATGGCGATTTGTGTTGTTAACCACTTCTATGAAAGATAACAATTTTAAACAGATTCATTGAAAGTTCATTAATGATATATAAATTCATTACAAAAAACTGAAATTTAATATTTTTAACTGATTTTTAAAAGTGAAAAAAAAAATTTTAACTGATTATTGACTATCTTTATACAAAAAAAAACAACTTTTCCAAATAAATTAATGATTTCTCAAGGTTAATTATTTTACAATGGGAATAATGATATTAACAAATTGAAAAATAATTTTATTGAAATAATTTAAAAAATGACATCTTGGCTTCTTATATAAATAAAAATTGTGAAAAAATAAAAAAAAAATTTTTATTAAATATTTAGTTTGCAATAAAATAAAATTGAAAAATAATCATAATGATGTCGTTCTAATTTTCTAAGTGAGTAATTTGTTAATTTCAGAAATGGGTAAAAATTCAGCAGAATACATGAGAATGTACAAGAAACGAAAACGTGAAGAGAAGTTGGCAGCAGGACCAGTGGAGCAGCGAAATATCACTCGCACTAACACTCAACGTACGCGAGATTTTAGAGCACGTGTTGCCAATTCAATTCTTAATTCTGCACCATCAACGAGTAGATTGGATAACATCAGAAGTATCATTGATCATGCAACTTTAAGACCAGCGACATCGGTATTTCATGTGGGCTTATCGACTTCAACAGCAGCAGACGGCAACCCCATGGAAAGAGAAGCAACATCGGATATAGGTGAAGCACAGGATGCTGCATGTGATGAAGAAGAAGATCAACAAGCAGTTAATTGTTTTGAATATAAAGGGTGTCCCAGCAAGAGCGCCGGATTTTAATTTGCCGCCATTTTGTTAATACGAGTTGTAAGGTGATTTTTTTTTACATTTGTCACGTACAAACCACTCGATTTAAGAATATGGAGAAGTCATCAAACCAACAACGTTTAATTATTGTAAAAACACATTACAAAAATGGTGAAAGTTTTGCGAAAACAGCTCGCCAATTACGTCAAGTTTTTTGTCGCAATAATGCGCCAAATGAATCGACAGTGAGGCATTTAATTACAAAATTTTTTACCAAATTTCCGCTGATGGATCAGAAAATCATTGTTCGTCGTCGTCCTACTCGGTCACTCGAAAATATAGCCACAGTAACGGAATCTGTGGCCGAGAATTCAGGAACTTCCATTCGGCATCGTGGTCAACAATCCGCATTAATTTGATGATGTTCCAACACCCAATCAGCAAATTCACGGCGCTGCGCATGGTCCCTTGGCTTGATTTCATGCACCAATTGAACCTTGTACGCGTGCAAATGCAGATCTTTTACCAAAATTCGTTGCATAGTGGTTACTTGACGTAATTGGCGAATTGCTTTCGCAAAACTTTTACCATTTTTGTAATGTGTTCTTACAATAATTAAACGTTGTTGGTTTGAATACTTCTCCATATTCTTAAATCGAGTGGTCTGTAACGTGACAAATGTAAAAAAACATCACCGTACAACTCGTATTAACAAAATGGCGGCAAATTTAAATCCGGCGCTCTTGCTGAGACACCCTTTACGAAGCATGCCAAGGCCCACGCTGAATTCAGAAAAAAATTCCTCGATAACAACTTCGGTGCAATATGCAGCGTATGCGATCGATTATGGACTGAAATGGACCTAAGAGCGCCGCCACCGTGTTCAAAGGATGTTCTTGCAGCTGATTTGCCTGACATGAATTTCGAAACTGCGCTCGTCTGTGGTACTTGTTACGTCTCATTACATAAGAAGAAAATGCCAACCTTATCGAAATCGAACGGTTTTACTTATCCACCAAAGCCGGCTCACTTACCAGAGCTTGATATAATCACGGAGCGCTTGATCTCACCAAGACTACCCTTCAGGACGATCGGAAGGCTTCGACATAGCAATGGTCAGTACGGAATCCTTGGACAAGTTATAAACGTACCAGTATCAGTAGATAATATGGTTCAATTGCTCCCACGAGAACTTGATGATGATTATGCTATTAATGTCCATATAGCACGAAAAAAAATTCACAAAACCAATTATCTTATCGGATATGTAAAGAAGCATGTCGTCAAAATTTGGCTTGAGTATTTAATGCAACAAGAACTGTACAAATGTTATAATATCACAGTTAATAACGCGTTCTTTTCAACTGACGAACAGCAAACAGCAGCCGCAGACCAACCGAGTCATGATGAGGTGAGCGAAGAGATCCGCATCGAAGAAAGTTTAACAGCTCAACAGGAGTCCTTGCTTTGGAATAAAGAAAAGTATCTTCGTATTGCTCCCGGAGAAAACACCATACCAAAATGCATTCTCTTTGATAAACATTGTGAAGAATTATCGTTTCCGTCCATCTATCTCGGCCAATTCAGAACTTTCAAAGAAGAACTTCGAGTGACTCCATTCATGATGGCAACAAGCGAGTTACGCAGGGCTGATCGTCGAAGCGTATATCCTACTCATTTGCTATATATGGCCATGAAAATGATACAAATCCGCACTCGTGATTCACTTCAAATGTCTTTTAAGTTCATTGGCAAAAATAATACTGTGGCAAGAGCACAGATAGAATCAGAAGAATACGTACACGGATGTATTGAAGAGAATCTCGCATTTTTACGCCATATCCCCAACTCAGCGTATTACTGGGCTTCACGTAAGAAAGACCTGTTCGCGATGATTCGACAATTTAGTAAGCCAATATTCTTTCTTACAATGAGTGCTAATGAAATTGGATAGCCAAAACTACTCAAATTGCTGTATAAAATTCGAAATAATGGTGCTGAAATTGATGATGAGGCAATTCGAAGACTTCATTATAATGTTAAACCTACATTAATCAACGAAGACCCCGTGATCTGTGCCATCCATTTTAACAAACTCGTCGATACTATAATAAGGATTGTCCAATCGAAACGATATAGTCCATTCGGTGACAATTATGTTGTTCATTACTTCAAGCGTATCGAGTTTTAACATCGTGGCAGCCCTCATGCTTATCTACTGATATGGTTAAATAATGCACCTGTAAATGCCGTTGGTTCAGATATGTCAGCAGCTGAAAATTTAATAGATCGGTTAATATCCGTCTCACCAGAAAACACTTCCGGACACACGAAACTTCAAACCCACAAAAATACGTTTACTTGTTACAAAAAAATTCGTAGCGCTCGGGCACAACAATGTCGTTTCGAAGCACCATTTATACCTAGCCGAACAACTGTAATTCTTATCCCAATGAGTGCCGATGATCCTCGAAGAAATGCGCTTGCAAATTTTACAAACGGATGTGGAAGTCACTTGAAGAGAACGACTATAAAGATATTGAGCATTTCTTCGAAGAGCACAATATTATTTCTGATGATTTTTACTTAGATGTACTGCGTGCGGGAATTAACAGACCTAAGGTTTTTATCAAACGGCAAACCACAGAGAAATGGATCAATCCGTTTAATCCATTCATTTTAAACGTCCTTGGGTCGAACACTGATTTTCAATATATAACTGATACAACTGACTTCAGCGCCCAACGACGCTTTCATACTCACAGCCATGTTGAAAATTTAGACACTTTCGCAACGGCATCGAGGAACAGCACACACAGCGCACTTTTGGACCTTTTCTCGTTGGCTTCTACGAAGGAGGAGTTGTTCGACTACGTGATGGTGAGGCTGCTAAGTCAGCAGTTCGATCAGACCACACGTGAGGCCTGGGAGACGGCGTTAGGACGCTCATCAGAGTTCCCGACCTTTGCGAGGATTGAGGAGTTCGCGGAGACCAAGATTCGGGCCCTGGAGATGGCGAAGGCCACTCCAAAACTTAGTAGCTCCGGTCGGACGACTTCCGCGTGCCCTCCTCCCGCAAGGGCCGGGACTCAACGTGTTTCAGCTCATCACGCAGGTGGCACAACTCGCGGCCCTCCCTCGTCAAACACCGCCGCGTCCGTGTATCCGTGTGACTGCTGCCGGAACTCAGGGCACTTCATTGTGATGTGCCCGGAGTTCCGTCAGCTCACGGTGGCTGCACGGCGCAAGATGGTGGAGAGGTCGCGGTTGTGCTACAACTGCCTGGGACGGCACAATGCTTCGGCATGCCGTTCCACACGCAGTTGTAAGGAATGTTCAGGGCGGCAGCACACCATGCTGCATCCAGCAGCGCCCCCTACAACCTCTTCCGGAACTCAACCTGCTCAGCCCTCAACGTCGGCACAATAGGGTGTCGACGCAGTCGTCCACTCATCGGTACAGCTCACAAGGAAATGCTCAACATTATTAGCAACTGGACTCATACACATCCATACATTGGCATCAACTCATTAGGCAAGACTTCTCATCGATCCTAGATCGAAATTAACGTTTATTACGGAAGAGCTCGTCCGTAAACTCAATACACCACGTAAGTACTCATCAATTTCGATCACAGGTATCGGTGGTAGTCACTCAACTCAAACACGTGGTTCGGTGCAACTCACAATGGGCTTTATGCACACGAAGGAGAAAGTCACGGTCTTGGCTCACATTCTCAACATGGTTACAACTTATTTGCCATCTTTCGAGTCACCAGCTCGCACTTGGCCTCACATAGTGAAGCTGAAGCTGGCGGATCCGGACTTACTCACACCACGACCGATCGATATTATAATTGGAGCAGATATTTATGGTCAGGTGATTAAACCTAACATTATCAAGGGCTCTTCATCTTCGCCAATTGCACAATTATCAATATTTGGTTGGCTCATCATTGGACCTATTAACTCATGTCAACCTGATGCACTCACTGTGCAACTTGATGATCAGGAATTACAGAACGTGCTCACAAAATTCTGGGTTCAAGAAGAGCCGCCAAAGGACACGGTCGGTCAACTCACACCAGAGGAGCAGGCATGCGAGGATCATTTTCGCGACACACATCAGCGTGATTATACAGGCCGATACATTGCTCGGCTTCCTCTTACATCTTCTCCTGCGAATCTGGGAACTTCATACTCTCGAGCACATCAGTGTTTGCTGCACACAATTCGGAAAATCTCAAAAAATGCTGAATACGGTCAGCTCTACTCAAAATTCATGGTCGAATATGATCAACTTGGTCACATGGTGAAGGCTTCGAAATCATCTACAAATGAAATTCAATACTATCTGCCTCACCACGGTGTATTGAGACTAGACAGTGTTTCCACCAAATTAAGGGTGGTATTCAACGGTTCTAGCTCAACATCATCTGGAAAGACTCTGAATGACATCATGCACACCGGACCTAATTTGTTGCTCAATATTTCGGACGTTCTCATTTGGATCCGTCACCACAGACACATCTTTGCCACGGACGTTACCAAGATGTATCGTCAAATTCAAGACAACCCTGTGCCGTATCAATTAACAACAGTGACATACGGTACAAAGGCTGCGCCATTTTTGGCAGTTAGAACTCTCATGCAGCTCACCAAAGATGAAGGTCACCGGTTTCCTCTCGCTGTGCCAGCTATCACGTTTAGCAGGTACGTGGATGACATCTTTGGAGGGGCGGATTCAACTCATGAACTTATTGAAATTGCTCAACAGCTCAAGGACTTGTGCATGGCGGGCGGTTTTCCACTCGCCAAGTGGCACTCGTCGGACCACACGGTCCTTGCTAATATTTCATCATCATTGTCAAGCTCTGCTATCTCAATGGACGACTGCGAGACCAAAATTCTTGGTCTGACTTGGCTTCCTAATGAAGAAAAGTTCACATTCTCATCCCGGTTGAACTCAACTCAGGAGAATTTCACAAAACGCCTCGTTCTTTCAGAGGTCGGTCAACTCTTTGATCCACTCGGTTTCGTCTCACCGGTTGTGATAAGAGCCAAAATACTCTTGCATGAGCTTTGACTTCACAAACTCAGCTGGGATGAACCACTGCCATCTCAGGTCTCAGCACGATGGACTGCAATCAGAGAAGATCTCAAAAGCCTGGCCAGGCTCTCAATTCCTCGTTGGTTCAATACATGGAGCAACTCAATAGTGGAATTGCATGGCTTCTCTGATGCATCTCAATTGGCCATGGCAGCAGTGATCGACATCACTGTCGACTCAATGTCCACAGGAAAGGTGGCTTTACTTATCTGCTCAAAAACACGCGTGGCACCAGTCAAGAAGCTTACCATACCACGGCTTGAACTAACAGCGGCACTGTTATTAGCAAAATTGGTTGCATACGTTCAAGCCTCGCTCAAGATCAAGGTCTCATCTACTCACCTGTGGACGGACTCATCGGTAACTCTCACTTGGATCAAAGCGCATCCTGCTCGGTGGAAAGACTATGTTCGGAACCGAGTATCTCAGATATAAGGACTCACACCTGATGCTCAGTGGCGTCACGTCGCAGACACAAGCAATCCTGCAGATTGTGCCTCGCGGGGTATCTCAACAGCTCAACTGGCCTCTCATCAGTTGTGGTGGTCGAGTCCATCGTGGATGGTGGAGCCTACTGAATTTTGGCCTAAAACCTCAACTGATTCTGAGGATGTGCACAATATGGAAGCCCGGCCTGGGGTTCTTCTCGCGGCAACCGTGACGCCAGAGTACCAATGGGAACTCATTTATCGCTGTTCCTCACTCACAAAATTGTGTCGTCTCACCTCGTTTTGTGTCAGAGTAGTGGCCAGAATGAGAAAGAGGTTAGAGTCAGCAGGAACTGCTCCTCTCACAGCAGAAGATATGGCAGCAGCAAGTGTTTTTTGGACACGAGTAACACAAGCCGTATTTTTTAAACACGAGTTATAAGTACTGCAGTCAGGCTCTTCTCTTCCTTCCTCTCACCCTTTCAGTCGACTAACAGCTTTCATCGACCAGGAGGGTGTGCTCCGAGTAGGAAATCGCCTTGCTCAATCAGCACTCACATATGAAGGACGACATCCTGCCATTCTACCTCGTCACTCTAGATTTTCAACACTCATTATTGATCAAGCTCACGTGCGGACTCTGCATGGAGGCACTCAGCTCACATTAGCCCAAATAAGGCTAACTCATTGGATCGTCGGCGGAAGAGCTCCTGTAAAATCTCACATTTTACATTGCGTCGTGTGTGCTCGGCAGAGGGGAGTTCGGGCTCAACAATTGATGGGTCAGCTTCCTCTGGCGCGAGTCACACCAACACGAGCATTCACTCACACAGGAGTTGACTACGCCGGCCCTCTCACACTCAAAACATGGAAGGGGCGAGGAAGCAAAACGCACAAGGGCTGGATCTGTGTTTTTGTGTGTCTCGCCACTTCGGCTCTACATCTCGAAGTCGTCAGCGACTACTCAGCTGTAGGCTTCCTCTCAGTGTTCAGGCGTTTTTCATCTCGGCGTGGCATTCCTCATACACTATATTCTGACTGTGGCACGAACTTTGTTGGTGCTCACAAATCAATACGTCAACTGTTTAGGAAGGCCACTCAAGAACATCAAGTCATCGCGTCTTTTCTCGCAAATCAACAAATTGCGTGGAGGTTCAATCCACCTGCGGCTCCACACATGGGTGGCAAATGGGAAGCCGCTGTAATATCTGTTAAATTTCATTTGTTGGATTCTCATCGGTACATCAAATTTTTTGGTCTTACTTTTTGGCGGCATCGCAGCACATGTCACGCCAGGTTTCCTCTCAGCTTAATTTGCCGGTATAATTAATATAATTATGCAGGTGCACTATATTCGCTGTACTTTTCCCCAGGACATCTGCTGGAAGAGTACAGCGACTATACACTGCTCATTTTGTGCATCCTCATTATGTGTTGTATTGTGCTACGCAGTGCTGCCTGCGTAACTTGTCTCATGCGTGTAAAGCACTCATGCAATTTCAATTGTAAGTGCTCTCATTTGTTCACTGCAACCTCACTTCATTAAGCTGCTGAGAGCTTGCTGTGAATTGTTATATCGCCTTACGCACTCATTCTCTCCAGCGTGACGTGCTACGCAGCACTGACTGCTGCACGCGCACCGCTCTCTACACTCAAGCTCAATCACACTCAGCATACCTTTAATATAATGGTGTGCTGTCTCAAACTCAAAGTGTAAATTCAATTTGTTATTTTATTATAATTTGTTATTCTGTCTAAGGTTAATCTAATTTTGCATTAATTCTTTACTTTTATCTTTTTCCAAATTATATTATTTTGTGTGAAATGCGGAAGGCATAATAAACTGCTTTCTCAAATTACCATCTATGTGTGTGGTTTATTATCACCCTGTCGTAAGTGAAGACTGATAATTTTCAATATATTGCAGATCTGTCAAATAACACCATCGGACGGAATCTCAAACAAAAATCTTTATCAAACTTGTGTTGTTTTGCAAGGATACATTCACTTTGCAATATTATGTTAAACCTCTCCTCATCTAAATTTCTATAGTCTCTACGGGTAATTTTATCCTTTTCCTTATTTACATTTCCATTTTCTAGAGTAATTTGCAACACTAAGTGATCCGCGAACATTGGTTCCGCTATCAGCTCTGTGTTAATATATTCATTTGCAAAAATGAGATCTATTACAGTTCTACTTGTTTTAGTGATTCTAGTTGGTGTTTTGACATATTGCTTCATCCCATATGCCAGCATAGAGATTTTTAACTTTTTTGAGTAATAAGTTTCTTTCAACCTGTCAATATTAAAATCTCCTACTACAATACACTTTCTTTCAATATCAACCGCTTCTATCAGTTTCTCTCGAAACTGTATAAACTCTGGATGTGACGCATTTGGTGAATCATAAATAGCAATAATAATACCCTTGAACCTTACATCGGTTATCGCTATTGTTACGCTCCAGCAGTTTAAATTAATCAATTTAATTCCTAATATCTGAAACTCTATACCCATCTTTACATATAAAATGACATCTCCTTTTTATTCGCTGAGTCACATCTAACCGCTGTATAACCGCGTATATAAATTGAAACCTCTTCAACTTTCTCCACTAAATGCGTTTCTTTTAATGCCAGTACCAAAGATCTCCTTGTAGCTATCAACTGGTTTATACCCTCATCCTTATGTGCTATTAAACATCCCGTGTTTGTACCGAATACTACATTTGCCTCCTTTGATTGCTATGTTTGCTCTACTTTTTAAATTTTACTCTCTTCTCTTTTTAGCATTAATTTATATGTTGGACATTCCTTATCCAACGCACTGTGCTTATCGCTTATATCAACTTTGTATTTTTGCATTTTCTTCATACAATTTACACAGCTTTCATCCTTTTCCTGACACTGCTCAGTTGCATGTTTTCCCGCACATCTACTACAAAATTGTTCATCATTACAATTCGTTACCATGTCGACATATCCCCAACATTTTAAACATTTTAACACATTTACAAAATTATGCACATTGCATCTTTTCCAACCTATATTTACTTTTTCTTTAGCTAATAGCTTTTTATGCGTTACTGCATCCATCTCTAGAATGAATGTCCTATTATTACCGTTACCACTTTGACCTACATTTCCTACTTTTCGTATACTTTTAACTAACCTAATATCTACTCCTTCCTCTCCCCGACTAATATCATTTTGTTTTTTAATTGTACCTATAATCTTTTCATCCTCTAACTTCATTACATCCTCTTCTATGTCTATTATTTTCAGTTTAGGGTTTTCTTTTTTGATTCTATTACATTATATTCCTTTCCTAGTTTCTTCTCCATAGCTTGTTTCAATTTTTCAGTTCCTTTCTTATTCTCACAACCTAATATAACAACTTAATTATTTCCTTCTCTTATGTACGATATCCCTACTGGTAATTCTGTAATATCCATTTTATCTTTAACAATCTTTTTGATTTTCTCACTATTTTCTGCTTCTTTCGGTTTTACTACCAAGATGTTTTCAGAACTATTCTTTTTAGCAGCATTACTATAATTTTTCCCTTTACCATTACTATCCATTCCTATGTAACCTCCAAATAATTTCTTCAGCTCATTAACTTCGCTCTTGATCCTAATAACCTCTTCATTTACAATTTCTTGAATGAATCTCTTTAATTCCTTTCTACCTACTATTTCATCCTTAACATCCCTTATTATTTCGATTAAATAATCAATTTTATCATTTTCTAATATTGTTGTTGTCCCTGATTCTGTTATATTTTGTATATCTAGCCCTTGCAGTTTTGCACTCGTATTATCCAACTTAATACTTTCCACTTTTCCTTTACATATTACTAATTCATTATCTCCGTTATATGTTTTATACAATTTCGCACAGCGAGGATGAAACACATTCATACAAGGCAAACATTTAACAATTTCCACAAGCGGTTTACAATTTCCATAGCGAGCGATTCTTACAATTAGTAGAGAGAGAGAGAGAGAGATTAGCTTTCTGAGCTATTTTATACACAGTGTTACATATTTTTCTTACATCTACATACATCTTACTTTACTGTTGACACAACATACTCCTTTAACATTCGTTTATACTGTTCTACTGTCTCTAATTCTATATTGGTATCATTTGTCTAATAATATATCCCTGTCGATTGTCTCAAACGCTCGTTTTAAGTCCATGAATATTACTCCTACTATTTTTCCTTCACTAATGTACACTTTCCATTCATCTACAACAGTTTGAATCGCCGTTTCACACGAATATTGCTTTCTAAATCCTGACTGATACTCCGTTATGATGTCATTGGTTTCTAAATATTTTTCAATTTGATTTTTTACTACTAATTCGAGCACCTTTTCGTATAATGGCAACATATTAATTGGTCTGTAATGACTTGCTTTTATGGCTTTGCTTATTTTTGGGATCGGTATAATTGTAGAAGTTTTCCAGCTGTCCGGACAATATCCCTCCCGTAGGGATCCATTTATTATTTCCACAAATTCCTCTTTTATTGCACTGAATGCCATTTTTAGTATATCACTTGATATTCCTTCTTCCGTTCCCTTCTTTTTCGGGAGTCCCATCACTATCTTCTCCAGATCCTTTATTTTAATATGATTGAAGTTTTCCATTATATTTTTATTGTTCATCCTTATCCCTGTTATAATTCTTCTTCGGTTTGGACTTCCAGACGTATCCCGTTGTATTGAATTAACTATATTCTTTACACTTTGCACATAGAAAACATTAAATTTATCAGCTATACTACCTCCCATCATGTCATCCAATATCTTAAAATCTATATTCTCTACTTCTCTAGTACCCATTGATTCTCCTTTAATTACTTCTTTTAACGTTTTCCACATTTTTGTCGGATCCATCTTATTATCGTCTATCATCTTTTCATAATATTCCTTCTTCTTTTCTCTTATTAATTTAACTACTGCATTCCTTTCTACTTTAAATTGCTGCCAATGCTCCTCCAAACCAGTACTAATTGCTACTACGTATGCCTTATCTCTTCTCCTTGCAGCTACTATTATGTCTTCTGAATACCATTTTTTTCCTTCCCATACGCTTGGAATCTTCACTATATTTCTGGGTGCAAACCTATCTAGAGCACCCACTATGTTATAGCCACTCTTTAGCTTACTTCTAGCGCTTGAACTTGTCTTGTGGTAATGCTTAACATCCGTGTAAATTCTTTCACATCAATTTTACTATAGTTTCTTGTTTTATATTCTCTATATTCGTTCCTTTCCTTCCTGTTACCTAATATGACTTTTATCCATGCATGATCCGTTATCTCTGGCTCATGTTCCACCTGCACTTGTGCACACCTATTAGCAAATAATAAATCGATAGCAGTTCGACTGTCTTGCGTTATTCTTGTTGGTTTATTAACGTATTGCTTCATTCCTAGACTCAGCATTCCTGTTATCAACCTCTTCTTGTAGAACGTTTCTACCGTGACATCTATATTAAAATCACCTATTATCAAACAGTCTCCTTTTATTGTTAGTTCCTCGGTTATGTTTTCTATGTGTCTTATAAACTCAGCATCCAACTCACTTGGCGATTGATACACAATTACTATCACTCCTTTATAATGTTTGTCCTTGACATCTATTCCAGCACACCAGCAGTTTGATTCTATTTTATTTATTGGTATCATATCATATTTAAAATCATCCCTTATGTATAACATTGCACCACCTGTATTCCTATTCTCCGCATCACATCTGACTGCACCATAGCCCGGCATATACACTTCACTTCACCAATTTCAGCTGTCACTCTGGTCTCTGATAACGCTATGAATGCGGGTTTCATTCTATCCACTATTTGGTATCGTATTTCATCCTTATGCGCTATCAGACTTTGTGCATTTGTATACCATAGCATTTCCTCCTTCAGTAATTACTAATCGTCCCATCCTGCTCTCCTTTTCTCTTCTTGGATTGCTCTTTTGTACGTTGGGCATTCCCGATCTAATGCATCATGTTCCATGTTTATCTCTAAGTTGTATGCTTGGTTTTTAAACATGCAGTTTATGCACTTGTTTTTCGTCGCTGTACATTTATTCGTTTCGTGATTTCCCGCACATTTATGGCATGTTTCCTCTCTTGCGCAGTTCTTGGCTATATGATAGTAGCCCCAACATTTGTAGCATCGCTTCACATTGACGGGGCTGTAAACCGGACATTTTCTCCATCCCACGCTGATCTTACCTTTGTTCAGTATCTCTTGGTGGGTTCCTTCATCCACTATTTCGTAATATTTTTATCCTTATTATAGTGTTATACTTCACTATAAAATTGGCTCAAAGACGGAGCGCATTTGACACACGTCTCAACTTTTCGAGAGAGAGAGAGAGAAAGAGCAGCGCTATTGAAGATGACGAAAAAAATTCGAAAGAAAACTATTCTGGCTTCTCGAATTCGGCAAGTTGGCACGGTGGTGCGATGATCCTGTGAACAGAGTCTATCAACTGCTATCACGGCAATTTTCTTCGGAATACATTCCAAGTCTCTACCACGGTTTCCCTGTATATCAACAATATCCATTTTCTCCACTAATCCGGGCAGATGCTCAAGTTAGACTGATTTTCTACTTACAAACACGCTTCTACACAGCTTAACATCATACAATTTTATTCCGACATTAGCACATTTTCTCGCTTATCCGGTAAAATCCACCATTACCTAACGAGAGCCATCTATTTCAAAAACATCATCATTTTCCGTGTAGACAATACGATTTACTGTTGAAGGAAGCGCATCCTCAACTCGTACCTATATTCTATATTTATAATCACGATAATTATCGCGATTGATCGAAGTACTATCGTTCAATAAATGTATTCCGGTCCCCGAAAATAGAGTTTGAAAAGCATCCACATAAATATAATTTGTTGTGCAATCCGGTTGTAACGGTTCAGAAGGTATCTGAGCACTATCCACATACAACGATAAATAATTTATATTGTAAATTGGGAAATTGAATGGATTTATCCTGAAGTTGCCGTTAAACGCTTTATCATCGACAAAAGCGATAATTATACGCTTCGGCAATTGACCTAATACGATATTGTCGATTGTCTCTCCATGAATACCGGAGTGTATTGAAACGGCCTTTACCTCGACTCTCATAAAATTATATTTTGTTGTAGATATCGCCAGAGTTCTAGCATGCGAGAGAAGCACACCAAGAGCTATTTTTGTTCTACGAACGAAAAGCAATGCCTCGAGAATCTTTAAGCCACATTGGCTATTCTTTGTAAGTCCCACAATACAAAATAAATATCTAGATCGCGCCTGCCGTAGACGTATCTTGACACCGTTTAATAGGAACCGCTCCTCATAGAATATATCGTAATACAGATGGCTGAGTAACTCTACAGTTTTTCCGACCTTTAAATATTGTTTTCTCTTTACAAGACCCGCATTTCCTAATATTATATCTTGAAAAACTGAATCAAGTGATTTTCACAGGCTTCTTTTGAAAGCAGTTTAACTCCATTGAGAGAGTTCTGCAGAGATCGGAATAAGTGATGGTCAGAGGGTGCTATATCTTGACTATACGGATGCATCAAAACTTCTAAACCAAGCTCTCGCAATTTTTGACGGTTCATCAAAGAAGTGTGTGGTCGGGCGTTGTCATGATGGAAGACAACACCTTTCCTATTAATCAATTCGGGCCGTTTTCTTTCAATTGCTTGGGGTAATCTCTCTAGTTGTCCACAGTAGATTTGAGAATCAATTGTCTGTAAGCTTGTCGAAGCTTACGGTGAGCATGCTCTTGGTAAATCGCAGTGCTTTGAGTAGTTTAAAAAATTCAAAAGTGGCGATTTTAATGTGAGAAACGAAGAACGTGGAAGACCACCGAAAAAGTTTGAAGACAGCGAATTGCAAGCATTGTTGGACGAGGATGACGCTCAAACGCAACAACAACTCGCGGATCAATTAAATGTGACACAAGAAGCCATCTCCATACGTTTGAAAGCCATGGGAAAGATCCAGAAGATGGGAAAATGGGTTCCAGATGAACTGAATGAAAGACAGCAGGAAAACCGAAAAACCACTTGCGAAATGCTGCTCGCCAGGTACAAAAGAAAGTCATTTCTCCATCGAATTGTGACTGGCGATGAAAAGTGGATACATTTTGAGAATCCTAAGCGTAAAAGATCATGGGTAACTCCAGGCGAACCATCGACATCGACTGCAAGGCCAAATCGCTATGGACGGAAGACAATGCTCTGTGTTTGGTGGGATCAGAAGGGTGTGGTCTATTATGAGCTGCTAAAACCTGGCCAAACCGTTAATACTGAACGCTACCGACAACAAATGATCGATTTGAATCAAGCTTTGCGTGAAAAACGACCAGAATATAAAAAAGGCAACACAAAGTGATTTTGCTTCATGATAATGCACCATCACACACAGCAAAACTGGTCAAGGAAACGATTGAGGCGTTTAGCTGCAAAATACTTTCGCATACGGCTTACTCACCAGACTTGGCTCCGTCCGATTACTACTTATTTGCATTGATGGGACACGCACTTGCTGAGCAGCGCTTTACTTCTTACGAAAATGTACGAAAATGGCTCGATGACTGGTTTGCCTTAAAAGAACAATAGTTTTTTTGGCGTGACATCCACAAATTGTCAGACAGGTGGGAAAAATGTGTAGCTAGCGATGGGCAATACTTCGAATAAAATATTTTTTATCATTTTCATACAATTAACGTGTATTTTCTATACAAAAATTCCGGTTTCATATTTATAGACCTGGTATATAAGCATTAGAACCCAACGGGAGCAATTCGTTGGTCATGTCTCTGAGCAGGTCACCTACCGAGGGCTGCAAATCATCACCCTTACTCACGTAAATAATCGAATCGGTGTCGTAATATAAAACATGTATATCTAAACGCTCGAGGTAGCTGTATAGTTTCAAACGTGCTAAAGCCGTCGTAAACGCCGCGATTACTACGCTAGTTAATGGACTAGGAACGACAGCCTCATCACAGGATACCCAATTAAGATATAGCAGGTTATCGTTTATCGGTAGCAGATGTTTAATTTCTTTATCATTCTCGCACAAATGCGACAATAGCTTGTCGCGAGTTTTCACAATTTCCGTACGCGTTAATTTATCCCGCTGACTGAACTTGTCCCAGAAAGAATTTAAACAAAGCTTAGCGACCGAGCGTAGCGCTGAATTTTTCTGTATGTTAGCAGCGTTTAACCGGATACCCTCAGCGCATTCGTAATCGTCAATATACTGTTCGCGAGACGCCTCGTCGATACAGTGCTCGGGCCACCCGCTAGCCTCCTGTTTAATCTTTAAAAATGTATTTACATACTCTACAAACAGGCCACCCTTGCGTGTATCGGTGTTATAAATTGTCGTATCGTACGCCGAAATGATAGAAATTTTAAATATTTTATAGCCGCAGTTTATTGTTTTCCGCACTTCATCCGTCACCCAGGTACCCGTGAAAGCCCTATCCTCGGGATTTTCATGAATGCACAAGTCCTGAGTCACATCCTCTGCATATTTACGACATAAGGCAAACAACAGTTTCTCGTGCATTCGGACAGGTAGAACAGGGTGAAAGAGTTGGCGCGTATATTACTAGTGTATTAAAATTACAGTCCCACATCTCCACCAGTTCGTAACCGTGTGAACGAATTTTTAAACTCGTTTCCACAGTCCGCGCATATCGCGACTCTAAACTCTCATTTCCAGCATGAGAATTTCGCTTTCAACACTTTCAATGCTGTTACCGTTGCGACTACGTTTATTACTGTCTGCTACGTATTTGACAACCTACTTCTACTACTAATACTACTACTACTACTACTACTAATACTAATACTAATATTACTACTACTACCAATACTAATACCGGATACATCAGCATACCATTCTAATACCGGAAACATCAGGAAGGAGGAAAGGCAGCGCACTTTAAGAGACTGGGAACAGCGATGGCAACTGGCAACGTCTGGCAGGTGGACCGCCCAACTCATAGGGGGTCTCAACTCGTGGATTAGCCGAGAACACGGGGAGGTAAATATCCACATCACCCAGCTACTCTCGGGGCATGGCATGTTCAATGCATACCTCTATAAGTGCAACCGGAAGAGAAGTCCCCATTGCGACTACTGCCCAGGACAGGAGAACGACGCGCGGCACACATTCTTCGTCTGCGAACGATGGAGTGGTGTGAGGGAAGCACTGGCAGAGGCTTTGGGCACACTCCCCTCCGTCGAGAGCATTGTTGCGCTGATGGTACGATCCAAGGCAAATTGAGACGTCGTAGCGCACTACGCGGAAAGCGTACTCCGCGCCAAGAAGAGAGATGAGCAGGAAAGGGAACGTGCACCACGAAGCCCGTAGAGGAATTGCCATGGAGCCGATCAGCTGGAGAGAAGCGAGAAATCACAAAATTTGTGAGAGGACGCGAGAGTAATGAGGATGAACGCCACGGATAGCGCAAAAGCTCATGGCCCTGAAGTAATGCGAAAGCGGTTCCGGGGTCATGAGTTGGTGCGAGGGGGGGGGGGTGGTTTTTAGTGGGTATGTCCAAAATGGAGGAGTCCCACACTATCGGCAGGCGTACGCCTACCGGTGTGCGTAAAGGCATTTTTCCACCACAACCCTAAATAAAAAAAAACTACTACTAATACTACTACTACTACTACTACTACTACTATCAGCGCGCCTGCGAATACCACTACCACCTACCTGGTAGAAGTCATGGTGAGACGCATCGAACTCCACAGGGGATCCCGCTCTTGAGGAGTCTTCCGTGGTTGAAGAACACAACGACGATGACGATGACGATGACGATGACGATGACGATGACGATGACGATGACGTTGACGATGACGATGACGATGACGATGACGATGACGTTGACGATGACGATGACGATGACGATGACGATGACGATGACGATGATTGTTACGGGATAATTCATAGAATAGCTTTTTAAAAAGAAGTGATTTCTATACCGTAGTATAGAGTCACTGTCTCTTCTTTTATTGATACGATACAAATGCTTTCTGAATATAATGTTGTTAACTTAACCTCGTGATTGTGGAGAGGTCCGTACTGGAGTCCTGTTGGTAGTATACTGTCTGGTCTGGGCCGAACGCGAGTATATATAGGCCGGCGATATCTACTGGAATTCAAGGTGCTAGTGGTCAGGGTACGGGTCTTACCGTAGCGTTAGACCCCCCTGAGTAGATTGAACTTTCTCCTGAAAGTTTTGGTTATTTCCGGAATCTCATGCTGAGTGGTATTCGTACCAGGGGTTCCAACGGGGCCTTGTATATTTTGTCTATTTCTTGATTAATGTACTCTAGGTCGTCGTTAGAGAGGGTTCTGAAGAGGGTTTTGGACAGAGACCCGATGGCGTTGATTAGTCCTTTCTTCTGTCGTTTCTGATGGCTGGTAAGGTGATCCCGTAGTTGGATGTTGTTGTTCTCTTCAGCCTAGTGCGCATGAATTCGATTTCTAGGTGTTCGTGGCACTTGGTGTGGCATGCGTTTGCAGCGTCGGTGTTCATCTTCCATAGTTGGTCGTGGCGGTCGAGAATATTGCTGATGTTAATAGTTCCAATTAATCTCCATGTCTTGTGGAAAATCTTGACTTTTCCGAGGTCTTCGTGGTAGAAAGTGGTGTCATTCAGAGGTGTCTGCCGGATTTTGGCTTCGGCTGCTGCTAGGAGTGCTAGCAGGATTAGCTTAAGCTTCATCCCTGTGAACAGGTTGCGTTCGGTCGATGTGGATTCGAACTATTTGTCCGTTTCTGTCTATCTCTAGGTTATTATTTTCATGGAGGGCCGTTATGGTGAAAGGGCCTTCCCAGTCGTTGTCGAATTTCTTTCGTCGGATATCAGATGTTACCCAGACTTGGTGGCCTATTTTGTAAATTGGCTGAGTTCGACAGATGTTTTTATCGTGATATTCTTTGCAACGTTCTTTTGCAGCTATGAGTTTATTTCTTGCTCTTTCGAGTGTTTTGTTGTGCCGTTTTTTCCATTTTTCGATCAACTCGTTATACGTTAGGTTATTTGTGGAGTCGATTGAGGAGAGTAGTCGAGCTGTTCGTCCAAAGGTGAGTTTGAAGGGCGTATGTCCGTAGCCTTCGTGTCTTGATGTATTACCAGGTGTATGCATAAGTTTTTTCCGGTTTTTTGGTAAAAAAAAACACGTTATTTTCAAGGGAAATTAATTTTTGTTTTATTCAAAATATTAGCCATCGGCTTCTACACATTTCGCCCATCTTTCAGGTAACTTACGAATACCATGCCAGAAAAACTGCTTGTCTTTTGCGGCAAACCATTCGTCGAGCCATTTTCCAACTTCCTCGAAATTGCTGAAGTGCTGCTCTAGGAGCGCGTGCCCCATTGATGCGAAGAGGTGATAGTCAGATGGCGCCAGGTCTGGCGAATACGGCGGGTGCGGAAGGATGTCCCATCCAAGCGATTTCAAGGTGTCTTTCACTGCTTTTGCTGTGTGAGACGGCGCATTGTCGTGTAACAAAATCACTTTGCCATGTCTTCTGGCCCATTCCAGTCGTCTTTCGATTAATGCGTGGTTTAAATTAATAATTTGTTGGCGATAGCGTTGTGTATTAACGGTTTCGCCGGGCTTCAAGAGTTCATAATACACAATACCGCTCTGGTCCCACCAGACACAGAGCATGGTCTTCTTGCCGAAGCGATTTGGCCTTGGTGTTGAAGGACCGGCTTCGCCAGGTGAAAGCCACGATTTTTTCCGCTTCGGGTTTTCAAAATAAATCCATTTTTCGTCACCCGTCACAATTCGATGCAAAAATGATTTCCTTTCGTGGCGTTGAAGCAGCACTTCACAAGTGACTTTGCGATTTTCTATTTGACGTTCATTCAAATCGTGTGGGACCCATTTACCGAGTTTATTGATCTTCCCCATTACTCGTAAACGTCTGCTGATTGTTTCTTGCGACACATGTAATGCTTCTGCTAATTGCCGTTGAGTTTGAGTTGGGTCATCATCCAATAACTCCTGCAATTGCTCGTCTTCGCATTTTTGTGGTCTACCAGAGCGCTCACTGTCTTTCACATTGAAATCACCACTTTTAAATTGTCGAAACCATGTCTCACATGTTCTAATCGATGGAGCGTGTTCACCATATGTTTCTACCAGCAAACGTTGACTTTCAGCAGCCTCTTTCTTTTGATTAAATAAGAAAAGCAATGCGTGCCGCAAATGTTCTTTTTCAGGCACAAAACTCGACATGATCACTGAACGATAAAACAAAGACGCTAGTTTTTGGCGGACTCAACTTGTGTGTGTTTGTAGGTTAATGTCAGACGAACAAAATGACGTATGTGTCAAATTAATACGCTGCGTACTTTTCGCTGGCGCCGTCTCTTAGTTAAACCGGAAAAAACTTATGCATACACCTGGTATATGCGAAACCGATGGTTTGGATATTTTCGTCCCATCTTTGGTTTCTTTCTGCAGTGGTTAGGGAAGTACGTATGAGATCGCGTATCACAGCATGTGTTCGTTCCAGTGAGCCGTTTGACTGTGGGTAGTAAGCTGTAGTCTTGATTGGTGTTACTCCAAGACTTCTTTCGAATTTTTGCATTACCTTAGACAGGAAGCTTTGTCCTTGGTCCGTGAGGATATTCTTTGGTGTCCCGAAGGTATAGATGTAATGCTGAATGAGTGCATTTGCTGTATCTTCTGACGATGTTTGTTTTAAAGGTACTATTACTAAGTATTTGTTAAAGATATCTTGAATGGTTAGAAGATATTTATTGCCTTTGGTGGTTCGAGGTAGTATTTCGAAGATGTCGAGAGCTATTTTTTCGTTTGCCTCTCGTGGGGTATCGGTGATTACTGCTGGAGCTTTAGGCCTTATACGTGTTAGTTTAGCCTGTTGGCAGCTAAGACAATTTTTGATGAATCGGATCATCTAGTTCTCCATTCCTTTCCATTAATAGTTTTCTTTTAATCGTGCGATGGATTTGATTTTGCCAAAGTGATGCGTTAAGTGTCCTCCGTGATTTTCGTGGAGAAGTTTTTCCTTGTCTTCTTTATCTAGTTGTTTTTCTTTATAGCATACTCATATGAGTACATTTTGTTTGTGAGCAAGGAAGTTGAGGATATCAAGTATTGTGTTCTTCTCGTATGTTGATATTGTGGGATCGAAAATCAAGAATTTCGGATTTTTTTTCTGGGCTTTGAAGAATTCCATGGCTATGTAAAGTTCGTTAAGCCATTCTCCTCGTCGTAGGGTCCGAGTTCAACGTTGTCATCGTCTTCTTCGGATGTTGGTTTTTGAATTGGTACCCATAGTCCTTTGTTGGTATTAACGAGATCCTTTATCATGTTCATGTGGTTTTCAGTTATTCCACAGATGGTATAGTCGTTATACAGTTGTTCCGGAGTGTGGAGTTCATTTTCGTTAGGCTGTTGGCTCTCGGTGTCTTCCATAGCTTGTTGTAATAGTTCCCGAAAGTTGAATACTCTGGAGAGCGCATCTGCTGCGCTGTTCTCCTTTTCTTTCCTGTATTGGATTTGGAATTCGTATTCTTCGAGCTTCAGTCTCCATCGTATGAGTCGTGATGATGGGTCTTTCATGTTGAACAATCAGAGTAATGCCTTGTGGTCAGTTTCGATGTTAAACGTTCTTCCGAGTAGGCATTGTCGGAGTCGTTGAACTGCCCAAACTATGGCTAACAGTTCCTTCTCTGTGGTGGTGTAATTCTGTTCAGCTTTGTTTAGTGTGCGCGAGATGTAACAGCATGGATGTCCTTCTTGTAATAGTATTGCTCCTAGCCCAACGTTCGAGACATCTATCGTGAGCGTGAAGGTTTTACCGTAGTCAGGGTACCTGAGTACTGGCGCTGTTACTAGTGCTCTTTTGAGTGTTTGAAAGGCTGTTTCCGCTTTTGGGTTCCATTCGAATTTTTCGTCTTTCTTGGTTAGCAGGGTCAAGGGTTTACTGATGGTGGAGAATCCCTTGATGAATTTGCGATAGTAACCTGTGAGTCCCAAGAATCCTTTCACTTCAGTCACGTTTGTGGGCTGTTTGAAATTCGTGGCTGGTTCTATTTTCTTTGGGTTTGGTTTAACTCCATTGGCAATTATCAAGTGTCCCAGATATTCGAGTTCGGGTCTCAGATATCCGCATTTGTCAGGCTGGAGTTTGAGTCCAGTTTGTCTGAGTCTGTCGAATAGGATTTCCAAGTTTTCGTGGTGTTCTTGTAGTGTGGATCCGAGAACTACTATATCGTCGAGATATACGAAACAGTGCTTGCCAATTAGTCCGCGTAGGGGTGTGTCCATCATTCGTTGAAAGGTTGCAGGTGCGTTCTTGAGTCCAAACGGCATTCGGTTGTACTGGAAGTGTCCGTTAGGCGTTGAGAAGGCGGTGTATTTTTTGCATTCTTCTTCCATCGGGATCTGGTGGAAGCCAGAACTTAGGTCGAATGCGGAGAAGAATCTTGCTTTCCCCAGATGGTCGAGTATGTCATCGATCAGAGGCAGTGGGTAGGCATCTTGGTCCGTTTTTTCGTTCAGTTTGCGGAAGTCGATTACAATTCCCCATTTCTTTTTGCCAAATGCATCGGTTTTCTTGGGTACTACCCATACTGGTGAATTGTAGGGTGATTTAGATTCCCTAATCATTTCTTTCTCGAACATTTCTGCCATTTGTCTGTTGATTTCTTCTTTATGTACCTCCGGTGGTCGATAACTCGCGTGATTGATTGGTTTGTCATCTTTTAGTTTGATCACGTATTCTGTTTATGGGGAGCTGTTTATGGGTTCGGCGTCACTCGCGTGTGTGCCTCTATTTGACGGGAGACGATAGTCTACTCGTTCTGGTGATGATTCGGATGTCCGTCTTTCTTCCCGTGGGTCGCGTTTGGTAGTATTGTGTACTGGTGGTGCGGATGGAAGTGGTGGTGACTCGTCTTCTGTCAAGTCTATCCGTAGATAATTCCAAACATTTTTTATTTCGTTGGTTCTTTTCTCGTTTTCTCGTCCTAGGGTGATGATTCCATCTTCGATTCGTTCGAGTCTGATACTAATGTATTCTAATTTTTCAAGGATTAGCATTATGCTACGTTCCTCCGTGAGTGATCGTGCTGGAGAAACTGCTCGTGACATGGTCGGAGCTGTTCTATATGGATTTTGTATTCTTTCTATAATATCTGTTCCGCTGCTGCTTGCTTCTCCGTCGGTCAGGGCTAGAGCCTGATTGCGATACCTCGTAAATGACAGCGCGGTAAGTTTAGATTTTTATAACTTATTCGTATGGGTTCAAATTTCCCATCTATTGCAGAACGTCTGGGTGAACTGCCAAATCCAAAAATTCGGTTTCGTAGTAGCGTATTTTGTTGTTTCGGACATTGGTGGGTGATAGCCTTGCCTCCTGTCTTTATTAATAGCTTACCGAAGATTCAGGAAGTTTATCCTTAAGCGATATCCCTTGGTTTAGACTTCCGGAGAACTCGGTGGATCGCAGATTCTGGTTCGTATCCAGCGATAGCAACGTATGATTTTAACTGAATGTTCAGTGTCCAAGTCGTGACAGTCTTATTTAACTGTTCGTACAAAGGGATTAACTTTCGAAACTAATCGCGTTACCATCCTGGCAGGATCGCCAAAATGTTACGGGGATAGTTCGTAGAATAGCTTTTTAAAAAGGAATGATTTCTATACCGTAGAATAGAGTCACTGTCTCTTCTTTTATTGATACTATACAAATGGTTTCTCAATACAATATTGCCAACTTATCTTCGTAATATGTGGTCTTATAGAGGTCCGTACTGGAGTCCTGTTGGTAGTAGACTGACCGATCTGGGCTGAAGGCGAGTATATATAGGCCGGCGATATCTATCAGAGTCTAGGTGCATTATCATGAAGCAAAATCACTTTGTGTTGCCTTTTTTTGATATTCTGGTCGCTTTTCACGCGAAGCTTGATTCAAATCGATAATTTGTTGTCGGTAGCGTTCAGTATTAACGGTTTCGCCAGGTTTTAGCAGCTCATAATAGATCACACCCTTCTGATCCCACCAAACACAGAGCATTATCTTCCGTCCATAGCGATTTGGCCTTGCAGTCGATGTCGATGATTCGCCTCGAGTTACCCATGATCTTTTACGCTTAAGATTCTCAAAATATATCCACTTTTCATCGCCAGTCACAATTCGATAGAGAAATGACTTTCTTTTGTACCTGGCGAGCAGCATTTCGCAAGTGGTTTTTCGGTTTTCCTGCTGTCTTTCATTCAGTTCATGTGGAACCCATTTTCCCATCTTCTGGATCTTTCCCATGGCTTTCAAACGTATGGAGACGGCTTCTTGTGTCACATTTAATTAATCCGCGAGTTGTTGTTGCGTTTAAGCGTCATCCTCATCCAACAATGCTTGCAATTCGCTGTCTTCAAACTTTTTCGGTGGTCTTCCACGTTCCTCGTTTCTCACATCAAAATCGCCACTTTTGAATTTTTTAAACCACTCAAAGCACTGTGATGTACCAAGAGCATGCTCACCGTAAGCTTCGACAGGCATTCGATGCGATTCTGCAGCAGTTTTCTTCAATTGGTGACAGAAAATCAATGCTGTCCTCAAATCGTAGTTTCCAGGTACAAAATTCGACATGTTCAACGCTATTACAAACTATGCTGTTGTATGAAACTTGTATTGTTGTGAGTTGAAAATCTTTGTCAGAGATGTCAACAAGGAAATGGCGCCAATGACGCGGTTTGACGGTAACTGCATTGACAGCTAGGGCCATCTATGGGCAAATTCCGGTTTCATATTTATAGACCTGGTATATACAAAAGGAAAAGAACTTTTTTTTTACTTACCATTGTCTGAAGCATCGTCGTCGTCCTTTTCCTCAAAACCCGCGGACGCCTCGTCGATGATGAACGGCCGCTGAATTATATGCTGTTCCATCAGCTCAGCGGCCTCCCTGTCGTCGTCGTCGTCGTCGGCGCTATCCTCGTTTGCGTCCTCCTTGACGCTGTCGTCGTCGTCGTCGGTATTTTCACCGGCGACTACAGGCATGTCGTCATTATCGTCGTCGTTGTCACCCATGTAGGCATCGTCGACTCCGGCTGCAATATCGTTGTCATCATCGATGCAGTCGGTATCGACAGTGCCGGACGGCGCTGCATCATCGGCATCCATTTCATCCCCCATTGTGTCGGTGTCACTGGTGTCACTTGATGCTAATAAATTACGTGGTGCTGTAACGAAAATTAATTTCTATTAGAAATATTATTTCTAAACATGTTATTTAATAATATACGTTTCAAAACATAATATACAAATCACAACATGGTCAATGTTTACGGTCCAATTCAAAACGTATTCACTACTCACCATAAAAATTTTCGACTCTCAGTATGAGGTCTCGCAGTAGCGGGTAAAGCAGCCCTCCATGGCTCGCTAGATGCTGCACATCGAAACGTTGGTAAACTCCGATCCGGAGAAGACACCCCTGTTGAAGGCTACAGTAATACCTTCAACACGACCTTCACGAAGCACTCTAGTGAACTCCGCGGTCAACCGATCGAACGTAAAGTTTGCAATATTCGCGAAACACCGTACAGTACACTGTCGCACCAATGCACAGTGGGACAGATCTCAGAAAAGTTGGCCAAAAATAGAAAGAAGTTTTTTATTTGAACGTATATTGGTACATAAGGGTTTTTCGAGGTCGCTGATTACGAATTTCATATTATAATTTCGAAATTCAAAATGGCGGATCCAATATGGCCAACCACTTCATTAAAAATTGTTCGGAATCTCATATAAATATGTATAGTTGTTGAGAATTCCTTCCAGATGAACCTTGACCGATCTGTGAATATATTGGAACGGGATGAGAACTCACTCGAGGCAAGAGGAAAATAACCAGACACATAAATGTTATACTGAGAAAGTGGTTTATTGCTGCCTTCCTTCGCAGTATTCAAAATTCAATTTCAAAACAGCACCAGTCTAATGAAATATGTGAAAATTCAGACCAAAAGACTTTAATTTAAAAAATTATCCAAAACATCAATTTTGCAAACAAATACAAATTATAAAAAAGATTAACAAATTGAGCTGTAAATTGACATACTATGAGCAGCACACAATTATATTAATTGTGCGCTGAGTGAAGACATGAGCAAGCGGTGCATGCAACGTAGTGACAGCTACGCAGCACGACACGCCGATGCCATTGAGTGCGAAAATGTGCGTAACTCACTGCAACCACTCAGCACTGTATTGCAGAGTAGTTGCAATGAATTAATAATGAGAGCACTTTCAGTAAATGTTGCAGGAGTGCTGGTCTATGTGAACTCAGCTACGCAGTCAGCACTGCGTAGCACAATACAAACAGATATTAAGGCTGTACAAATGAACTGCGTATAGTCACTGTACTTTCTCAACAGAATTTCTGGAGGAAAGTACAGTGAATAGACCACACCGGTATAATTGTATTAATTATACCGGCTAAAGCAAGTGAGGAGAGCATGATGCCGCATGTGCTGCAGCGCATGCCATGAGTGAGCCAAAGTGGTGATGCACCGTATTTCTCTTCTCACTGACATTGAATTTCTACCAAATTATGTCAATGTACTCTTACCTTGAGCAAACGAGTCCTGATGAGTGAGATGTTGAGCGAGTCCGATGTATAAATGTCCGAGGAAAATGCTTGAGTCCTATGGATGCGCGTGCTGTCCAGTGGATGTGTGTCGCAAAAGTGCCGAATTCTCAAGATGGCTGCGAGTATGAAAGTTTCGTTGGGCGCTGGAGTCAGTTGAGCGAGATAGCCGGTGAGCGAAACCGAAATCAAGCGAGAGAGACATCCTCTCGCTCGACGCGGCGTGCCCACGAGGCACATCCTCGGCTTCGCGAAGCCCATGCTTCGGCTATCTTCGACTCAACCGAACACCGCGTAGTAAAGCAGCGCAACAGGTAGGCGCACGACGATTATCGATCGCCGTGCGCCAGCTGATTTTCCAACATTCCGCCCGCCATCAGCAACGGGGTTGATGATTAATTATTCATTGCTGGGTGTTGGATGAGATTGGCAGAACAGCAAGTTTCGAGATTAGCCTGGTGAGCGTGGTGGTAGCAGTTTTAAGGGTCACCACCCTGGTGAGCCCGTCTTCGCCCGGATGCAACTCGGTGACTCGTGCAAGTGGCCACTTGCACGGTGGAAAGCGCTCATCTGTGAGCAGGACCAACGAGCCAACTTGGATAATGTTGTTAGGATGGTGCCACTTTGAAATTGACTGCTGCCGTTGTAAATAATGTGCAGACCACTGTCGCCAAAATTGATGTATTTTTTGCTGCAACAATTGCCACCTTGAGAGCCGTGAGGTTGCCAAATCTTCCAGATTCGGTTCTGGGACCATTGTGAGTGCTCCACCAATGAGAAAATGTCCAGGCGTGAGTGCTGATGAGTCATCTGGATCATCGCTGAGCGGTTCCAGAGGCCTTGAGTTAAGTATAGCCTCGATTTGAGCAAGCAGCGTTGAGAGCTCTTCGAACGTGAGTGCTGTATCACCCACCGTTCGCCGCAGATGGAATTTAACGGACTTTACAGCTGCTTCCCATTTTCCACCCATATGTGGTGCCGCAGGCGGGTTAAACTTCCACACAATCTGTTGATTTGCGAGAGAAGAAGCGATGAGATGATGCTCTTGCGAAGCCTTCCTAAACATCTGACGTATGAATTTGTGTGCACCAACGAAGTTGGTGCCACAGTCAGAATAGATGGTGTGAGGAATGCCACGCCTCGATGAGAATCGCCTGAACGTTGAGAGGAAGCCGTCAGCTGAGTAGTCACTGACGGCCTCAAGATGCAGAGCCGAAGTGGTGAGACACACAAAAACGCAGATCCAGCCTTTGTGTGTTTTGCTGCCTCGACCCTTCCAAGTTTTGAGCGTGAGAGGACCGGCGTAGTCTACTCCTGTGTGAGTAAATGCGCGCGATGGTGTGACTCGTCACAGAGGAAGCTGGCCCATCAATTGTTGTGCACGAACTCCTCTGTGTCGAGCACACACCACGCAATGTAATATGTGAGATTTCACAGGAGCCCTACCGCCAATGATCCAATGCGTTAGCCTGACTTGAGCTAGTGTGAGCTGCGTGCCTCCGTGAAGAGTACGCACGTGAGCTTGCTCTATTATGAGAGTCGTAAATCGAGAATGGCGAGGCAGAATAGCAGGATGCATTCCTTCATAAGTGAGTGCTGATTGTGAAAGACGACCTCCAACTCTTATTACACCCTCCTCGTCGATAAAAGCTGTTAGTCGACTGAAGGGGTGAGCAGATGGAACATGCGAGCCTGACTGCAGCACTTGTATCTCGTGCTTGAAAAACACGGCTTGTGTTGCTTTTGTCCAAAACATTGTAGCTGCAGCCATTTCTCTCGCAGTGAGTGGAGCGTTTCCTGCCGATTCTAACCTCCCCCTCATTTTTGCCACCACCCTGACACAAAATGAGGTGAGACGACATAATTTAGAGAGCGTTGAACAGCAATGTATGAGTTCCCAATGATACTCTGGCGCCTGTGTTGCCGCGAGGAGAGCTACCCCCGGTCGGACTTCCAAAATGCTCAAATTCTCTACGTCAGTTGTGGCTTTCGGCCAAAATTCATCAGGCTTCACCATCCACGGTGGACCTGACCACCACAACTGATGAGAACATAATTGAGATGTTGATATGCCCCGCGAGGCACAATCAGCTGGATTACTTGTGCCTGCCACGTAACGCCATTGAGCATTGGGTGTGAGTTCTTGTATTTGAGCGACTCTATTTCGGACATAGTCCTTCCATCGAGAAGGATGCGCTTTGATCCAGGTGAGAGTTACTGATGAGTCCGTCCACAGGTGAGTAGATGAAATTTTCATCTTGAGCGTGGCTTGAACGTATGCAACCAGCTTAGCTAACAACAATGCTGCAGTCAGTTCGAGCCTTGGTATGGTGAGCTTCTTGAGTGGTGCCACGCGTGTTTTTGAGCAAACAAGTGAAGCCACCTTTCCTGTGGTAGTTGAGTCGACTGTGATATAAATCACAGCGGCCATGGCCAGTTGAGATGCATCAGAGAAGCCGTGCAATTCCACTTTTGAGTTGCTCCATGTGTTAAACCAACGAGGAATTGAGAGTCTGGCCAGACATTTGAGATCTTCCCTGATTGCAGTCCATTGTGCTGAGACTTGGGATGGCAGTGGTTCATCCCAGCTGAGCTTGTGAAGCCAAAGCTCCTGTAACAGAATCTTGGCTCTTATCACAACCGGTGAGACGAAACCGAGTGGATCAAAGAGCTGAGCCACCTCAGAGAGAATGAGGCGTTTTGTAAAACTTTCTTGAGCAGAGTTAAACCGGGATGCGAACTTGAACTTCTCTTCACTAGGAAGCCAAGTCAAACCAAGAATCTTTGTCTCGCAGTCGTCCATTGAGATAGCTGAGCTTGACCTTGATGATGAGATATCGGCAAATACTTTGAGGTCTGACGAGTGCCACTTGGCGAGTGGAAAACCGCCCGCCATGCACAAGTCCTTGAGCTGTTGAGCTATTTCAATGAGCTGGTGAGTTGAATCCGCCCCACCGAAGATGTCATCCACATACCTGCCAAATTTGATAGCTGGCACAGCAAGCGGAAACCGATGGCCTTCATCTCCGGTTAGCTGCATGAGTGTTCGAACTGCCAAATATGGCGCAGCTTTTGTACCATATGTAACCGTAGTTAGTTGAAAAGGCACCGGATTTTGTTGATCATCTTTCCATAGAATCCGTTGAAGATTCCAATCCTCTGGATGAACTCGGATCTGACGATACATTTTTGTTATGTCAGTGGCGAAGATGTGTCTATGTTGACGGATCCAAATGAGCACGTCCGAAATGTTGAGCAATAAATTCGGTCCGGTGTGCATGATGTCGTTGAGAGATTTTCCTGATGAGGTTGAACTCGACCCATTAAATACAACACGTAATTTGGTGGTAGTGCTGTCTGGTCGGAGAACACCGTGGTGAGGCAAGTAATAATGCTTTTCACATTTACCTGATTTTGACGCCTTCACCATATGATCGAGTTGCTCATATTCGTCCATGAACTGTGTATAGAGCTGACCATATTCAGCATTTTTTGAGATTTTCCGTAAAGTGTGTTGCAGACACTGAAATGCTCGTGAGTGTGAAGTTCCAAGATTCGCAGGCGATGATATAAGAGGAAGCCGAACGATGTACCGGCCTGTAGAATCACGCTGATGCGTGTCTCGAAAATGAACCTCGCATGCCTGCTCCTCTGGTGTGAGTTGACTTACTGTGTCCTTTGGTGGCTCTTCCTGAATCCAAAATTTCGTTAGCACATTTTGTAATTCCTGATCGTCATGTTGCACCGCAGCATGATGAACAGTGAGTGCGTCAGATTGGCATGAGTTTGTTGGTCCAATGATGAGCCACCCAAATATCGATAATTGTGCAATAGGTGCAGATGATGTGCCCTTGAGAATATTTGGTTTAATAACCTGTCCATAAATATCTGCTCCAATTATGATATCGATTGGTCGTGGTGTGAGAAAGTCAGGGTTAGCCAGTTTCAGCTTCACTATATGAGGCCATGTACGAACTTACGACTCAAAGGATGGCAAGTGAGTGGTAACCGTGTTGAGAATGTGAGCCAGTACCGTGACTTTCTCCTTGGTGTATGTGGAACACAGTGTGAGCTGTACCGAGCCATGTGTCTGCGTTGAGCGCCTTCCACCGACCCCTGTGATCGGAATTGATGAGTGCTTGCGTGTTGCGTTGAGCTTACGAAAGAGTTCTTCCGTAATGAAAGTCAATTCTGACCCAGGATCGATGAGAAGTCTTGCTTGATGAGCTGAAACCGATGTGTGTATATCTGCTAATGCAGTTGCCAATAATGTTGAGCAGTTCCATGTGAGCTGTGCCGATGAGAGAACAACCGCGACGACATCCTATTGAGCTGAAGCCTGTGACTGAGCCGGTTGCACGTCGGAAGCTGTTGCAGGGGGCGCTGCCGGATGCAGCATCGTGTGGTGCCGCCCTGAACACTCCTTGCACTTCCGGCTCGATCGACAGGCCGACGCGTTATGCCGACCAAGGCAGTTGTAGCACAGCCGTGCTTTCTCCGCCATCTTGCGACGATCACCCACAGTGAGCCGCCGGAACTCAGGACACATAACAATAAAGTGCCCACGAGCCCGACAGCAGTCACAGGGGTAATCATTCGCGGTGAAGGTTGACGACGGAGCGCCACGTGCTGCGCTACCTGCGTGATGCGCCGTGGCGCTATGCGTCCCGGCCTTCGCTGGGGGAGGATTCGCAGAAGACGGTCGGTTTGAGGCTGTCCCGGTCTTGGGAGTGGCCTTCGCCATCTCCAACGCTCTCACCTTGGTCTCCGCAAACTCCTCGAGCTCAGCAAAAGCCGGGAAGTCCGATGTGCGTCCTAGCTTCGTCTCCCAGGCCTCACGCGTGGTTTGGTCAAGCTGTTTTGCCAGCAACCTCACCATCACGCAATCCCAGAGCTCTTCCTTCGTTGCCAGCGAAGAAAGAGCTCTGTAAGCCTCAGAGAACGAAGCCAGGATTGATGAGAATGATTTTGTGTCGGATGATCAGGACTTGAGTGCGAAGAGCCTGTCCAGGCGCTCCTGCACCAGCAGCCGCTTATTCTCGTAACGGGAGACCAGTGTCTCCCATGCCTGATTAAATGATTCGCAGGTGACTGCGAACCCCTGAATGAGCTGCGCCGCCGTGCCCGACACGCAGCCACGCAGATACAACAGCCGGTCGACATCAGCAAGGCGGGCATTTCGGATGACCAGCGACGTGAACACGTCACGGAACGCCGGCCATCCGGAATAGTCCCCTCCAAACGTCGGCAGCTTTATCTCCGGCAGCCTTGTGTGGGGGCGCGGCGACGCTACGGGCGCCGGTGCAGGAAGGTGCCCTTGAGCTAACCTCCCCATGGCTTCCCGAGCTGTGACCTTGGCCTTGAGGGCGACCTGCGCCTCAAGGCTTTGCAAATCGTCTGCAAAATAGTCATGGTCGACACAGCTCAGAGGGCACGAAGACTCCAACAGCTCGTGTTCCTTCCGGAAATCGCCGTGGATCTCCGTGACCTGCTCGACGTAAGCGTCAAGCGACTCCATGGTGAGGGTATCTCCGCCCTCGTTAAGCAGAGCTATTACCGTTTGCAGATGAGCAATCCGGCGTCGTTGGGATTGGACCTTCAACGCCATCTCAGTTGTAAGTCGAGTTGGCGATCGGGTCTTCTTCGGAACGACGCCGGCCCCAGGAACCAACAATGTCCTTTTTTCCTCAAGATCTCCAGGCGCCACCCCAGAGTCCGTCGGATTGCCCTCAGACATTGCTAGTCCTGTTGCAAACGGTACAAGTAGAGAAAGTGAAGATAGCAACGAAGATTCTCCGCAGAGATGTACTTTACCCCACTTGCAGCTCCGCTTGACGAGGTGATGAGCCGATGAGGATCCTGCGATAAGCTACGCAGAGTCCTACCAGATGAGCCGACGAATGCGCAGAGATGAGAGCGAAAGGTAGAAACCCTGGTCTCTCTTGCTCAAGTCGAGTATCCGGCTCGAAGGACCAAATGTTGAGAATTCCTTCCAGATGAACCTTGACCGATCTGTGAATATATTGGAACGGGATGAGAACTCACTCGAGGCAAGAGGAAAATAACCAGACACATAAATGTTATACTGAGAAAGTGGTTTATTGCTGCCTTCCTTCGCAGTATTCAAAATTCAATTTCAAAACAGCACCAGTCTAATGAAATATGTGAAAATTCAGACCAAAAGACTTTAATTTAGAAAATTATCCAAAACATCAATTTTGCAAACAAATACAAATTATAAAAAAGATTAACAAATTGAGCTATAAATTGACATACTATGAGCAGCACACAATTATATTAATTGTGCGCTGAGTGAAGACATGAGCAAGCGGTGCATGCAACGTAGTGATAGCTACGCTGCACGACACGCTCAGACTGGTGAGTGCAAAAACATGAATGAGTTAGTAATTTGAATTTGGCATTGTAATGTGAGCAACACACAATTATATTAATTGTGTGCTGAATATGAACTTGAGACAGAGGTGCGTGCAACGTAGTAACAGCTACGCAGCACGACACGCCGATGCCATTGAGTGCGAAAATGTGTGCGTAACTCACTGCAACCACTCAGCATTGTATTGCAAAGTGGTTGCAGCGAATTAATGAGAGCATTTGTAATAACCTTGTTTGAGTGCAGTGATTTTGTGTGCGACCAGCGACGCAATCAGCACTGCGTAGCACACTGCAAACAGATATTGAGGATGTACGGTTGAGCAAAAAATATTCACTGTACTTTCCCAGCAGATTTACTGGGGGAAAATACAGTGAACATGAGGCACATGCTTAATTATATTAATTAAGCCGGCAAAACGACATGAGGAGAACGTGGTACAGCATGTGCTGCAACGCACGCCACAAGTGAGACCCAGTGCTGATGTACCATTTTCTCCTCTCTGACAGTGAATTAAGACGTAATTATGCCAGAGCACTCTTACCTTGAGCAATGAGATGTAAAAAGGTTGATGTGAAGTCCCAAGAGTCCCGTGGATGCGCGTGCTGTCCAAAAGATGTGTCGCAAAAGTGCCAAATTCTCAAGATGGCTGCGAGTATGAAAGTTTCGTTGGGCGCTGGAGTCAGTTGAGCGAGATAGCCGGTGAGCGAAACCGAAGTCAAGCGAGAGAGACATCCTCTCGCTCGACGCGGCGTGCCCACGAGGCACATCCTCGGCTTCGCGAAGCCCATGCTTCGGCTATCTTCGACTCAACCGAACACCGCGTAGTAAAGCAGCGCAACAGGTAGGCGCACGACGATTATCGATCGCCGTGCTCCAGCTGATTTTCCAACAATAGTATATAAGGGTTTTCGAGGTCGCTGATTACGGATTTCATAGTAAAATTTCAAAATTCAAAATGGCGGATCCAATATGGCCGATCACTTCATTAAAAATTGTTCGAAATTTCATATAAATTGGTATATAAGGGTATTCAAGGTTGTTAATAACGATTATAATATTACAATTGCGAAATAAAAAACAGTTTGTGTTTGATTGATTTTTATTTAAAAAATTATCGGGGTAGCAGCTATTATGTAATAATGTGTACAGTTCAGAAAATAAGTAAATAAGAAAACATTGTAAAAATCAGTCACTATCACTGTCGGGAGAATTATCATGTTCGAAATCAGAGTCAGTATCATGCTTATCAGAAATTTCTAGAACATTTTGAGACTCATCATCATCAGGGAAAAATAAAAGCTCTAGGGTCTCCGATGACAAATTTTTACTTTTTTTGAGTTTCATTTTTCTCATGCTCAAAATAAGTGGATCCGAAGATACCAGGAGCCAATGAAACACATCTTCTATTGTATTTGTGCGTGAATTTTTTCTCGAAAACCCTTCACCATATTTTTTGATATCCTTATTTTCCATATAAACCATTTCGTAATGCATTATTATTTCTTTTCCGTGCTGAACAGTTTTAAAAGGAAGGAGAGACGCAACTTGATCTTCAATATATTTTTTTTCATTTAAAATAGACTCTACATTCTCGTGTAAAATTTGTAGCCTTATAGGTCTACAAAAACGAGGTGACGAAGGCGCAGGATTTTTCCATATTACTACTTCCTTTTGAAATTGATTATCCGTGGATACTAGTTGCAATGGAACTAATGAAGTAATAAAAACATAAGCATCAGAATCACTTCCATCAGTAAACTTTTGTTTGTACTTGCTGTGCCCTGAAGATCCATCGCACCCCCATTTTTAAATCAACTTGGCATTTTCTAAAATTGCTGGAGATAATGTTTTTATAGTGTCGTTTTGAACATGTGAAATTCTTTCTGATGTGTGACTTAAGAGTGCTTGTACACTGACTTCCGCACGAGTCTCAGTTATCTGCATATTTGATGGGTAACATCGAAGTTTGGCTTGTGTAATTGTTTGATAACAGGGATATATAAGAGCGTTGTGTTTTTTCATTGAATTTCTAATAAGCATGTACTGATATTTCGATAACTTTCCTTCAACGACATCGGTCAATGCCTCATCGGCAGACATTTTAATAATAGGAGGAGTTGCTGATAATTTTAACGCTGCTCTGTATTTATCAGCTCGCGTTGGTGACTTTGTCGTGATTTCTTTGACGATGCTGGCAGCACTAGAGGCCCCAGAAAAACGAAGGCTCATTTGAGTAGCCAACGATAATTCCAGTGTGCTTACTGTGTTACGTAAATCAGTGGCTTTTCTTCTTTTGCTTCGATCATTCGCTTTTTCGAACTTCATACTTAGTCGACCACGCTTCTTCGATTCTGTGGATTTTGATTTCGCTGTACTCGTTGTCGCTGTACTCGTTGTCGCCGTACTCGTTGTCGCCGTATTCGAATCCGCAGGTTCTTCATTAGTCGTCCAAACATTCTGTGGAGTACATAATGGAATTATTGTGAGAAATTTTAAATCTTACTTTAAGTTTTTTTAATAATTCGAATTAAATTTACATATTTCTGTATTAAATTTCAATACTCACGTTAATAGTCGTGGAAGAACAAAGCCACTCTTCATTGTTTTGCAGAAAGCGTTCTGTTGTTTTTTGAGATCGTTTCCATCTCCTTTTAAGGTTGAACAACAAGATCTTCAAAGATTGTCGATCCTCGTCATGGATCTGTAAACAACATTCCATCTTTGTAACAAAATATTGTTCCAAACATTTAAGTTGCGTTGTCAAGTCCGAGTTCAAATCGTTCCGTATGATCTCGAACGGTTCTCGGCGAGTACAGATTATTTTATCAATATGCGATTCTAAAATACAGACATAATGCGATGTAATATTAAGTAAAAACACATTTCTCATATAATAAGCTTTATTTAATTATAAATAAGAAAAATTATATGTATACACAGTAATATTTTCGCGGAGTGTTATTCGAATGATTAATTACAAAAATGATACAAATTTAATAATACATTAAAATAAGACACCCGGTATATATATGAAAATTATCAAAAAAAGCAACGGTATACTTTTCTACATATTTCAAGAGCAGGTAGTCCTGGACCCCTGCTGTGTGCCTCTGCGTCGACCCATACCTAACAAAGCAGCTGCTCGACGTCGCGTATTTCTAACCTCAAAAGTACAGAGGCAGAGACGGGCAGAATTTTCTTCCAGATTCTATTACAAAACATCGTAAACTATATGCTCCATATCTCAACTTCTTGATTCCCGCTGAATAGATAACTTATTTGCTAATTTACGGTATAAATTTTTACAAGAAAAACCATTATGTAGACACATCTTTGACATGATTTCTAACACACGCGAGTATAAATTAATGAAAACGTTATATACGTAAATATTCTACATACCTTTCTTAACACCCTCTATCAAACAGAATTCAAAAGGACACTGGAGTAAAAAGTTACACGCACTTGAAGTAGCAGTGAATTTCGGAGCCGCTACACGTGGTTTACGCTGTGCCAAGAATGGGTAACTTTGAACTAACGTAGCGTCTCAGGTATAAAAGATATCTCACTTCCCTTTTGGAATAACAAGCACCAAAGCCCCCTCTACAAGATTCTATGGTACTAAACTCATTCGGTGACTATCATTTTTTCGATTTTTGGCCACCTTTTTTCAGATCTGTCCCACTGTGCAATGGTCGATCATGTAGAATAAAAGCACGAGCCACTGAACGTACCACTTCCAAAAGTGAACGACGAGGAAAAACCATTTTTAAAAAGGGATATGAATTGAAAAATACAAAAGCAAAACAAAACTGTGGTTGCACTGCTGCGTTTCAATACGGAATTAGACGAAAATTTTGATCCTGTTCGCTTTTATATTTTGACCATAACCCCCCTCTTCTCTAGCTATAAATACATTTTGACTTTTCGCCCTATACACTGTATAATCTAAGAACGGTAGCGAAAGTCCTCTTAAGGATAGTAAAAGTTGAAGCCTACCATGTGACCTGGCATATTCAGGGTCTGCGGTCATCGTGTCATTGGTGTCTATTCATAATGATACCTTCGTATTGTATTGTGCATTACACAATTATGTAGTAACCATTTTGAAAACCCTCTAAATATGAGACTTTGCATTCCAACGTTTTCTGTAACAAGTTGTGGGGCGAGCATTCATCATTTAAATTTTTACATACATCTGTTCATAAGGCAGTAAATACCAGCTCTCGAACTCCTTCATTTTCGGTAACAGTCTGTATTGTCAGACCGAGTATCCCTAATTTTAATGTATGTATATACCTACACAGCCTGTCTACAAGACAGTGAATATGACGCCTTGCACTCTTGCATTTTGGAATCAAGCTGTATTGTCAAATCGAACATACATAATTTAAATATTCATCTGAACAGTCTGTTTACAATGTGACAAATACGATTCTAGCAGTGGGTTGCGCAGGAAGCTGTACACCTATTTTCCTCCCCTCTATTCTATAATATACAATATGGTTGCCCACACTTACCTATAAAACGAATCGCAGAAAGGGATAACCGGCAGTCAGGTCCGTGACACAGTAGAAACTACAATTCTCATCGATAGATTTCCGACCACCATCTCTTTCGTAAAGTTTACGCGTGTTGCTCAATATGAGTTCCGCAGATATGGGTGTGGCCGACATGTACCAGTTTATATCTGCCGATGAGAAGAAAAATCTCGAGGTACCACTGCTTCTCGGTACAACATACAATTATTCAGAAACAAAGAAGATAAGTGTGGGACTTCAGCCGCGTGCAAACGGCGATGTCGTACCAATCATCAAGCTGCAGAATAATAACTCATCGGGAAGAATCATCCTCGAAATCATGACCTGGTGTAAACTACAAGATGCACTACCGGAAATAGACTCATATTTCAAGGGGTGTAGGAATTATGGTAAGCGGACCGCTCACTGTACCCCAAAGACCCTTAAATTTAGAGACTTCGAGGTTTACTTTAGAACATCGTTTGGGTCCAAATCCATTGTATTCGATCGGTGCATTAATGAGACAACCACTGAAGACAGTGTCGATCAGAACGAAGAGCGTCAAGTGGAACCACCGCCAGCGAAGAAGGAGAACATCTATTCACCGGCTATAGTGATGCAAAGGAAATCATTTGACGGGTTATGCGCCGTAACAGTGTGTGTCGAAGAGCGCTTGACACGGCTCCAACGCTACACCGTTCATGTGAAAAACTGCATCGAAATTCTATATGCTGAATTACTGATTCATATTCCCGCTAAAGAGCTAGCCGAAAATGTGGATCAAGTGCGCGTTAGAGAACTCTTAACATGGAATAGCTCTAATCTATGTGATGCTGTACGCCATCGAGTCGATCCTTCATTCATTGAATATTTCGATATACTGTTCCTAAAGTTGAAAGTATTTTGTATTCCATTCATATAACACATGAAGTGAAAAAATTACTCACAGTGTTGGAAAATCAGCTGGCGCACGGCGATCGATAATCGTCGTGCGCCTACCTGTTGCGCTGCTCTACCACGCGTTGTTCGGTTGAGTCGAAGATAGCCAAGGCATGGGCTTCGCGAAGCCGAGGATGCGCCTCGTTGGCACGCCGCGTCGAGCGAGAGGATGTCTCTCTCGCTTGACTTCGGTTTCGCTCACCGGCTATCTCGCTCAACTGACTCCAGCGTCCAACGAAACTTTCATACTCGCAGCCATCTTGAGAATTTGGCACTTTTGCGACACACATCTTTTGGACAGCACGCGCATCCACGGGACTCTTGGGACTTCACATCAACCTTTTTACATCGGCATCGCTCAACATATCTCATCAGGACTCATTGCTCAAGGTAAGAGTGCTCTGGCATAATTACGTCTTAATTCACTGTCAGAGAGGAGAAAATGGTACATCAGCACTGGGTCTCACTTGTGGCGTGCGTTGCAGCACATGCTGTACCACGTTCTCCTCATGTCGTTTTGCCGGCTTAATTAATATAATTAAGCATGTGCCTCATATTCACTGTATTTTCCCCCAGTAAATCTGCTGGGAAAGTACAGTGAATATTTTTTGCTCAACCGTACATCCTCAATATCTGTTTGCAGTGTGCTACGCAGTGCTGATTGCGTAGCTGGTCGCACACAAAATCACTGCACTCAAATAAGGTTATTGCAAATGCTCTCATTAATTCGCTGCAACCACTTTGCAATACAATGCTGAGTGGTTGCAGTGAGTTACGCACACATTTTCGCACTCAATGGCATCGGCGTGTCGTGCTGCGTAGCTGTTACTACGTTGCACGCACCGCTGTCTCAAGTTCATATTCAGCACACAATTAATATAATTGTGTGCTGCTCACATTACAATGCCAAATTCAAATTACTAACTCATTCATGTTTTTGCACTCACCAGTCTGAGCGTGTCGTGCAGCGTAGCTATCACTACGTTGCATGCACCGCTTGCTCATGTCTTCACTCAGCGCACAATTAATATAATTGTGTGCTGCTCATAGTATGTCAATTTACAGCTCAATTTGTTAATCTTTTTTATAATTTGTATTTGTTTGCAAAATTGATGTTTTGGATAATTTTCTAAATTAAAGTCTTTTGGTCTGAATTTTCACATATTTCATTAGACTGGTGCTGTTTTGAAATTGAATTTTGAATACTGCGAAGGAAGGCAGCAATAAACCACTTTCTCAGTATAACATTTATGTGTCTGGTTATTTTCCTCTTGCCTCGAGTGAGTTCTCATCCCGTTCCAATATATTCACAGATCGGTCAAGGTTCATCCGGAAGGAATTCTCAACACACAAACATTTCTCTAGTAGCTTCAAATCCGATCGAATAATTAATTTTACTAATTGTAGATGATAAGATAATTATTGTATGACTTTGTATTAATTATGTGCTGCCCCGTCTCGTCTTCATCCCATGTTTCGTTTAATCTAAATGGGAGTTATTAAAATTGTATACATAATGCTATTGTCAATAAACATATTTGTTCTTCAAACGTATTTTTACCTACTATTATTACTATTAATATCAATAGCTGGATTGAGTGATTCGAAGATTTTATTTTTAATTAGTGTCAAATAGTGAAAAGCAAAACCTCGTATGTGTAAGGCTCAAATCTGTTTATCGGTGACAGGACACGATCGGACGCAAATATTTTTAGCGATGACAAGATACAATCTTCTTTTTCGATGGTAGGGCCTAATCTGTTGTAACGCACGTAGCACCCAATCTACTTATCAACAGCTGCACCAAATCTACACTACCGACCGCCGATAAGTCGGTCTGTTTACCTGCTGTCGGTAGCATACCGCCTGTGGATTATTTACAATAGATAGCACATTGGCAACAACCTATTGTCCAGCGTCCAACAGATGGCGCGCGTGTCGCCTAGGTGGCGCGTCAGTTGGGAGCTTAGAGTGAAACGACCAATCAGGTGCACGGGAGAGGTGGGGGTAAGGAGGTGGGGGAACAATCACAAGCCAATAGGGAGAACGGAGGCTACACCCACAGGTCTCGTGATCTTGGACCTATTCTACTAACAAGTGATAACAGGCTAAATAGCTGACAACAATCAGGAGGATATACTTCCAACTTACCCGATGTTTACTTTACAAAGCATAAAACAGGTTGATATATTTTCAGAGTTGTGGTCAAACGTGTTATTCGTTAATTTTTTTAGCACTTAAACACTTAAATGCTATCATTAAGTTTTGTAACAAATTATATATTGGGTCTGGGAAAGAGTTCGTGGCGTTTTTTTTTTGTAAAATTCAGCTGGTTTTCTTATTGTGTGAAAATGAATTTATTTAAACCAAATATGCTCCATTATTATTATAACGTACTGACCATCTAAAAACACGCAGCGCATACACCAAGGCACCGCTACCGTGCGTTACTCAAACCAAGTAAGACCGGCCTATACTTATCAGTTCATGACGCGCGGTGCACACTATGAAGCGCTACTACCGCGCGTCACTCACATCATGTAGGCCGGCACGTCGGAGTTATAGCCCCGTTGCTCGGTTCAAAAAGTACCAGTAGAGAATTAAAAACCAACGACGAATTTTAAAAAGGACCAAGGCTATCAGTGGGCTACAGAGGATGAACAGAGGGGAGACTGGTATAAAAAATCCAGAAATTTGGCATTCGGGGAACAATTTTGTTCGCAGGTCTCGCCAACGCAGAAGTCCAGCTACCAGAAAGGAAGACCAAACGAGCCCTCACTAGCTGCAGCCACACTGATACACGCATAGCCCAGCTGTAATGCCAGACACACACTAAACGGGTAGCAGCTGAGCCTGTGCTGCGCTCGAGTTCAACGTACCGCGGAGCCATCCAAAACATCAACAAAGCGGACTTTCTCTGCTATCCGAGGATAGTCGATCCAGCAGACTATTCTCTCCAACATAATCGAAAGCAGATAGCAAACCAAACATTTAAAAGGCCCACATAAAATAAATCACGATAGCGTAGGGAATAAGATAAGGAAATAATTTAAATATAAATCACAATATCTCAGGGAAAATATAAGATGCGACAAAACTTAACCAGGTACGGCCCTGTTATGTCCAATAGCTACGCATGCACCCTGAGTGCATCTCGCTGATGCCAGACTGCAGCGGCGTTCAGGTGGACGAGCGAGTAGGCCTTCACAGGGATACCAGGCGGGAGATCTACTCCCACCAACCGTCCTGTGACGTAGGAAGCAAATATCCATCGACTCAGTAGAAATCCGAGGATAATCCGAATTCTACGAGCAGCCGCCGGCCACTTACCGACAGTACGCGTGCTCAAATATCTTACCCAGTGAACGCGGCGGACAAAAAGAATTATCGACCGACGTTTATATTTCCATTATAAATCATATTATTGACCAACGTTTATCTTTTCATTATAAGGCAAATCAGATTCTCACACATTCTTTATATTCTCCAGCGTACACGATTATAAAGGCATTCAAGAGCCCGGGAACAACTTATTGTAAAGCGCGTGGTAGCCAAAATACCAGGAAAAAGGGATCGAGATCGTGAATTGAACTTCGTATGATTTTTCTATTAATGTATCGCATAATTGACACTCTGTTTTTTTTAATAAACCCTACTTTTACCTACTATTACCTAGTATTACTGAAGCCTATATTGCTTTCCTCCCTGCTCGAGTCCAAACAAAACCCTTTCAGGGTAATGTTCACGATAAATACCGTTACATTATCGAAAATGTTTCGCCATTTTTCGGGTAGAGCAATGATGCCATCGATGAAGAACTTCTGTGGTTTCTGGTTGGAAAACTGAATCAAGTGGTTTTCACAGGCTTCTTTTGAAAGCAGCTTAATTCCATTGAGAGAGTTCTGCAGAGATCGGAATAAGTGATAGTCAGAGGGTGCTATGTCTGGACTATACGGTGGATACAACAAAACTTCCCAACCAAGCTGTCGCAATTTTTTACGGGTCATCAAAGAAGTGTGTGGTCGGGCGTTGTCATGATGTAAGACAACACCTTTGCTATTGATCAATTTAGGCCGTTTCCTTTCAATTGCTTGGCGTAATCTCTCTAGTTATCCACAGAAGAGTTGAGAATCAATCGTCTGACCAACTGGAAGTAGCTCATGGTGGACGATTCCCTTCCAGTCCCACCACACACACAGCATCACCTTTTTCGCCGTCAATCCTGGCTTCGCGCACGCTTGTGACGGCTCACCATCTCTTGTCCACGATCTTTGACCCTTCCGATTGTCGTACGTGATCCATTTTTTATCACCGGTTATGACACGTTTCAGAAATGGCTCGATTCCACTGCGTTTCAGCAGCGCATCGCAGATGTTAATTCGGTCCATCATGTTTTTCGCGCTCAACTCATGAGGAACTCATACATCGAGCTTCTTTTTGTAGTCAGCTTTGTGCAAATGGTTCAAAACAGTTTTGTGGTCAATGCCTGGCTCCATACCAATATCGACACTGCTGATATGCTTATCTTGCTGGCCTTTTTCAAGAATTTCATCAGCTTTTTCAGTCATTGGACGACCAGAGTGTGACTCATCTTTCACATCAAAATTACCAGAACGAAAGCGAGCGAACCATTTCCGCGCAGCAGATTTTGATAAAGTACCTTCACCGTACACAGCACAAATTTATTTACAAGCCTGCGCAGCGTTCTTCCCTTCGTCGTAATAATATTGCAAAATATAGCACAATTTTTCATTACTTTTCTCCATTTTCAAACGCAAACAACTTTCCAACCACTGCACCAATTTCGATGTTTATACACTCAAAGTAACGCTCGAAGTGTCACCTTCCCAACGAGCGTTTAGTGGTGTCGCTGCGATCTGTGTTTCCTGACTTATTTGCAATTAATGCCATCTATCGGGAAAAACGCCACCAACTTTTTCCCAGACCCAATATGAGTAAACACGCTTTTACCATTAAGGCGAGGTGTAACTTACTCAATCGGTATAAAAAACTGTAACCTATGGATTTTATATACCCTAGACATTTCGGGAAAAAAAGTTTTAGACAATAGCTTGTTTTTCGATGCATTATATAAAAGGTTGCTTTTTCCGAAATATCAATAGTCTTTGAATGGCATGGTTTGGAAAATTAGCAGCTATTCTTCTTGTACGCATGTGTCACATGGCACATGTTTCATCTTACTTGACAGAGAACAGAGGCTACGGTGCGATTCGCGCTCACAGCGTACATAGCATACTAACGCACGGCCTGATTCGTGCTTTCAGCGCTCACCGTTTGCGCTGCGAAGTTTATGACGTCATTTTCGAGCGTTCACGATACTCACGGGTCGGATCGTCAGCAGCGTGTTCGTAGCATTTAACTTTTACTGTTCACAAGTGGTCCCAATTATTCGTACTGTAAACCGACGTTAGCGCGCTCACTGAATCGGACCGCACTTTAGTAGCTTGTGCATTCTAATCGCTGTCAGCGAACAAAGATTTACATGGAAGCACAGGCCTTGTGGGAGCATTTGGCAGACTTTTTTGGGGTGATCGATTAGTGATCACCCCAGCCACCACCAGCACTGCCTGTATTAGTGTGCACAAATACACCACCACATGGTTAGCTCCGTTCTCTTACTACACTACGAACTAGGGATGTTCGATTCCGATTCGATTCTTAAAAATATCGATTATTTTGGTAAAAAAATCGATATTTTGAATCGATTTTCTGTTACTCAATTTTTTTGTAAATCGATTCTCCACTCCAAGAATCGACAACCGATTTTTTCGGTTTTTTTATTTCTCTGTTTTATTCTGTGTTCTGTTCTGTTACCGTACTTTCTACAGATCGAGAAACTATAGTGGTGGGGGTGGTCTCCTTATTGGTTCACCGGTTATATCGCCACGAGAGCCGTGGCAATAGGGTGATTCTGGCTATGGGAGTAAGAGTGCGATTGGCAATGGAATCTTTCCACGTTTTCTGTTTCCTGTTTCCACTTACCAGAACTTTCCAGTTTCCCTTTTCCATTTTACTTGCGGACTTTTGCTTTGTGTAAACTGCAACCACTTAAAAAAGTTGCAAGGGAATTATGTGGAGAACAATTTGTCAAGGCCAGCAAATTAATTCCACTAATCAATTGCTTGAAAAATAAAAATAAAAAACTTCGCGAGAAACTGAAAACGCAAACTGCGCTTTCTTTAATTGACCGTCTTCAATAATCGATTTCTATCATGGCAATCTCAACAATCCTAGATCCTAAGATCCAAAAATTACATTTTAATCACCCTTTACCATGTTCAATGCAATCGGCCATATTTATAAATTCATAAGGGAAATTGACCATACGAATACGAATTCATTTACTATTGAGGCAGTTGGTTTATCGCGTTTCGCGTAAGAGCCGCAACGATTCGGCGGCGTCACCGTCCGGGCCTCGGCGGATAGACAAAGCAAGAGTAGCGCTTAGCAACTCGGGCAATCTATGGAACGTTCGTTCGAGTTCACGCGCCAGCTATAGACAATAAGAGATACGCTAAGTAGTTCATCGCTGACCACGGTCGAATGTACACGCGTCTTAGCACAAATATTAAAATAAAGACATATATCCATAGTGCTTCATTAAGTAAGAGATTTACTGAAAAGTACCTACACACTCCTTCCTCTCACAATAACCAGAAAGAACTAAAACTACAAAAACTAGCTCTAACAGGTTATGGGCCCAGACTACACTTCCACTGCGTATCTGATTGAGAGAGAGAGGAACGAGGTCGGGAACAAAAGGCGTGGGCGATAGCCATCTTGAAGTTTTTGTCGGACACGTGTTGCGAGAATAGGGACGCGTCTCCCTTGCATCCGAAATGTCACAGGACATCTCAGCTCGCCATGTGAAGAAATTCGACGGGGCAAATTTCCAAGGGTGGAAATTTCAACTCAAGGCATTATTTATGGCTAACGAGATCGACGAAATAGTGAACGGTGAGCGAGTGTTACCGGGAGATCGAACAACGCCGGAATCGAGGCAGTGGGTGCGAGATAATGCGAAAGCAATGTTCCTTATCTCGTCTGCGCTCGAACCGGCTCAACTTGAACCGTTGCTTGTGTGTGAGTCCGCGAAGGACATGTGGGATAATTTATGCCGAATACACGAGCAGAGATCTTCCGCGAACAAGCTCTTGCTGATGCAAAAATTCCATGAATATCGTATGGAATCGAGTGATTCGGTTGTTCAGCATATCGCGAAGATACGGAATTTAGCTGCACAAATCGAAGACATTGGTGAACATGTGACAGAATTAACTGTGATAGCGAAAATTCTGGGTAGCTTGTCAGTGAAATACAGCACGCTGCAAACAGCATGGGACAGCGTTGATCCAGCGCGTCAAACGCTCGAGAACCTGCAAGAGAGACTAATTCGTGAGGAAGTCAGATTGGGACTGAGTGAAAGTGCTGACAATGCTTTTTCGGCCGTGAAGGACGAAAAAGGTCGAAACAATCGGAAGAACAAAAATAAGCCAAAGAAGAAAAACAAGGACAAGAAAAACGTGAAGTGCTATAAGTGCAACGAGATGGGGCATTATGCGCATGAGTGTCCGACTAGAAAGAGCGACGGAAACGGCGGGAGAAATCAGTCACCTGACTGTGCGTTCGTCGCTGAAAGCGCGCGAAGTGCGAAGCGTGAGTCGAGTGAACTCGAGCAACCGAGCTGTAAGCAGCTGCGAGAGCTGCTGGCGGTCGGTAAAAACGAAGTGTGGATCACCGACAGTGGTGCATCGAGACACATGACTTACCGACGCGACTGGATAACAGACTACCAGCCAATCTCGAATGGCGGAACCGTGTCTCTCGGCGACGGCGACAAGTGTAGTGTGGTGGGGAAAGGAGTTGTTCTTGCAAAAAAGCTCGTTGGTGGGTTGTGGACCGACGCGCGAATTGAGGAAGTTCTCTACGTCCCTCAACTCAAGAAAAACTTGTTCTCGGTCGGCGTTTGCACTAAAAAGGGTTTCGAGGTAATATTTAAAAATGATCTAGTGAATATAATGCGAAACCAAGAGATTGTTGCGTCGGGTGTGAGGCAAGAAAATGACATTTACCGAATGTTTATTCGTGCCGCGAAATCGAGTTCGGAAGAGGCAAACACAGCTGCGTACAATTTACGCGTATGGCACGAGAGGCTCGGCCATGTGGACAAACGTGCGATACGTGAGTTAGTGGACAAGGGACTTGTACGGGGAGTGTCGATGAGTGACAAGACAGACTTCGTGTGCGAAACATGTAGACTGGGGAAATCGCATCGACTACCGTTCAACAAACGTGATAAAGTGTCGACGAAACCGGGTGAGGTGTTTCATACTGATGTGTGTGGACCGATGTCCGTCGAATCGCCGGGCGGCGCGAGTTACTTCTTATCGTTCAAGGATGATGCGTCCGAATATCGTCACGTCTATTTCTTGCGCCATAAGTCCGATGTTTTCGAGAAGTTCAAGACTTTCGAAAAACTAGTCGCTAACAAATTCGGGCGTGCAATAAAAATTTTGCGATCGGACAACGGAAGAGAGTTCCGAAACAGACAAATGAACGAGTATCTCGATGCGCGAGGCATCAAAAAGGAATACACAGCTCCCTATACGCCACAACAAAACGGCAAGGCAGAGAGGGAGAATCGAACAATTGTTGAGAGCGCTCGAACGATGATTCACGCGAAGAGTCTGCCGTTATCGCTATGGGCCGAGGCGGTAAACACCGCCGTGTACGTGCTAAATCGCACAGTGTCTTCGGGTGGAACCTCCACGCCGTACGAAAAGTGGATAGGGAAGAAACCGATAATGAATCACCTAAGAATCTTCGGTTCAGTGGCGTACGTACACACACCGAAACAATTCACGAAGAAGTTCGATCTGCGAGGTCGAAAAATGATTTTAGTCGGATACGAAAGTGACTCTTCAAATTATCGTGTCTACGATCCGACGACGAAGCGAGTCAGTGTGACGAGAGACGCAACATTCCACGAGCGGATCGGCAAGGTAGAGATCGACGACGACGACGAAGAAGTCGAAACGATAACGTTCCAGGAACAGGAAGAAAAAGCCGATGGTCAGGCTGAAGGCGAAGAAATTCAACACGACGTCGAGAACGAGCTCGAAGCTCAGAAACGAGGGGAAGAATTAGAAATCGGAGATCACGTTCAGCATCGAGAAGAAGCTGAAGGACGAGTGCTGCGAAGGCGAGAAACGATTCGTCGTCCAGCGAGATACGAACTCGAAGTTGACATTGCTGAATATCCGATGCCGAATTCGTACGAGGAAGCAACACGAAGCATTGATGCCGCGCAGTGGGCACACGCTATCGATGAGGAACTCCAAGCACACGATACAAACAAAACTTGGGTGATCGTGCCAAAAACGCCGGGAACGAAAACTATCGATTCCAAATGGGTGTTTCGAATCAAAGAGGATCCTGCGGAAGAAGTCCGACGGTTCAAGGCGAGGCTGTGCGCACGGGGTTTTCGACAACAATACGGGATTGATTACACGGAGACGTTTGCACCAGTCGTGCGATACGACTCGCTCCGCGTACTTCTTGCAGCAGTAACCGAGAAAGATCTCGAACTACTGCAATTCGACGTCCAGACAGCGTTTCTCTACGGGGAATTAGAAGAAAACATCTTTATGGAAGTGCCCGAGGGTCTGGAAGTCGAGGGTAGCAAAGCAAACGAAGTGGTGTGCAAACTAAATAAATCTCTGTACGGGCTCAAACAAGCACCTCGCTGCTGGAATAAAAAATTCCTCGGAATTTTGCGCCAGTTCGATCTCAAATGTAGTCAAGCCGATCAGTGTATTTTTGTTGGGAAAGTTAAAGGCGAAACCGTGTACCTAGCACTCTTTGTAGACGACGGTCTTCTCGCAGCGAAAACAAAATCCACACTAAATTATGTAACGAGTAAATTGCGCGAAGCATTTAAAATAAAAATTGGAGACTCGAGTAGTTTTGTCGGGATGCAAATCGAGAGAGATCGAGGAAGGAAAACTCTGACGATTCATCAGAGCACGTACGTTGAAAAAATTATAGAAAAATTCGGGATGAAAGATGCGAATCCGGTCTGCGTACCGGTCGATCCGCATGTAACATTGTACCCGGTTGAAGAAAGCGACGAGACGACGAATATCGTACCATATCGCGAAGCAATCGGCTCCCTAGTTTTCCTTGCTGCTGTGTCTCGTCCTGACATATCATTTGCCGTAAACTCAGTAAGCAAATTTATAAACAATCACAGTGTCGAACACTGGAGAGCGGTTAAGAAAATTTTTGCATATCTCAAGGGGACAAAAGACTACGGGCTAGAATACAAAAGCGGCGGTAGCGAAAAAGATCTGATAGGATTTTCAGATGCAGACTACGCCAATGACGTCGAGACGCGAAGATCGACCACGGGATATATATTTTGTATGGCAAACGGGCCAGTGTCGTGGTCCTCCCAAAGACAAAAGCTAGTCGTGCTAAGCACAACGGAGTCGGAATACGTGGCTGCTGCGACAGCAACTAAAGAAGCCGTATGGCTGCGTAAACTAGTCAAAGATTTAGGATATTCGTGCGATCGTGAATTAACCCTATACGTCGACAATCAAAGCGCGATACGCTTGGTGAACAATCCTGTGTTTCACAAGCGTACCAAACATATCGACATACGTTATCATTACATACGCGAGAAGTTTGAGAATAATGAGATAATAGTAACGTATGTTCCGTCGGAATTACAGCGAGCCGACATTCTCACTAAGGCGCTGCCAAGAGAACGTTTCAGGAAGTTATGCGAATTAATAAACATAACTTCAATTACGAGGAAACGCTCAAACGGCGGTAGTATTGAGGCAGTTGGTTTATCGCGTTTCGCGTAAGAGCCGCAACGATTCGGCGGCGTCACCGTCCGGGCCTCGGCGGATAGACAAAGCAAGAGTAGCGCTTAGCAACTCGGGCAATCTATGGAACGTTCGTTCGAGTTCACGCGCCAGCTATAGACAATAAGAGATACGCTAAGTAGTTCATCGCTGACCACGGTCGAATGTACACGCGTCTTAGCACAAATATTAAAATAAAGACATATATCCATAGTGCTTCATTAAGTAAGAGATTTACTGAAAAGTACCTACACACTCCTTCCTCTCACAATAACCAGAAAGAACTAAAACTACAAAAACTAGCTCTAACATTTACTGATGCAGTAAACGAAAGTGACATGTACATTTCTGAAACAGGTGATGACCTATGGTCCTATCACGATGACCTTAAAGTCAGAACAGTAAATACTATGCAACAGTACCAAGATGAAATTCCAACTGATCTCAAACACTACCTGGATCAAACATTGGTTGATTGCAAAGATAATTCAATGTTCTATTGGCTAAAACAATACGGATCAATATATCCCACTCTGAGTAAGATCGCCAAAAACACTTAGCAATCGTTGCTACATCCATAAGGTCTGAACGACTGTTTTCAAGGGCTGGGAATATTTTTACGGTACACAGAAGCCGCCTTTCGCTTGACCATTTACAACAACTACTGTTCCTCAATTCGTTGTCAATAAAAAACTGGCAATTGAAATAAGATCAATTATTTTGCAAACTTTTTAAATTAATATATTCGAAAATAAAAATTACTACAAAATTTTACGGCTTAATATTTCATTACGTATATTTTTATTATGTATAAATAATTTTTAACGATTTTTGAATAGATTCTTGCAAGATCGGTTTTTCATCACGATTTTTAGGAGAATCGATTTTTTTTAGAGAATCGAACATCCCTACTACGAACAGTGTGCGCTTGGGGCAACGAACAGAGATTTATATGAAAGCACAGAGCCCATGTTACGATTTAGCAGAGAAAAAGTAGTTCCGATTTCTACCTAAGGAAAGCGTGGCGATGTATCGATGTGACACATAAAAAGAATATCCTGGCACACTCCTTTTCTGTCGTCTCTCTTGTACACATGCCTAACAGGCATGTGATTGTGTTTCACCATATAAGCGTGGATGAGTTATCAATAGGACTGTTGTCTAATAGTATAATAGTATAATAAAAAATTAAATAACCGATAATATAATAATATACGTATAATAATATGACAGCTGGAGTACCATCTAAAATAAAAATCATTATTATTTACGCGGTATTAACAATAAATAAGAATGGTGCATTACCGCGATATTTTACCGAAAGTTCGTATACATTGTTAATCGAGACAAATTTGTAGTTATTGTAATAATAATGTTATGTATACCTTCGCGTCCAAATTTTTGCATGGCGCAAACAGAAGTTTGATCTGAATTGCAGTTTTTTGTTATGAATAAAAGAACGTAGAATGGTGAAGGATAAGGATACGATGCAGAGGAATACACGTACAATGTATTTCAATCAAGTGATTTAATACTACAGCCATTAAAATTCTTTCATTATCCGCTTAATAATAAATCAATAATGGTTATAATTAAAATAACTCTCCCAACCGTTTTTGAATCGAATATGATGTAATTATTAATAATCTAAAAATAGCATTTCTTGAGAACACATTCAATATTCATTTAACTGTACGCATTCCATAATGTATTGTTAAGAACTTATTGTCATTTTCACATCATTTTAGCTCAAGGATCCTTTTCCCATAAAATATGAAATAAAATAACCATCAGTCCAACCATTTTTTACCGATAACGGAAAAAAATGACATGTGCAGGGATCGAACTAGGGTCTTCCCGTTTGATCCCGCTGCTAGGATTGACGCGTGCCCGCGGGTAGCCCTGTTCCAACTCCTGCTTACTAACAGCCAGAAGGCTGCGCTCCTAGCTCTCTCCTCTGCTACAATGTGCGGAGGTGGAATGTTGAGAAGGGCTCCAAGAGCCAGGGTCGGAGTAGTGCGTATCGCGCCCGTAATCCCCAGCCCTGGTAGTTTGTAGACCCTGTCTAGCGCCTTCCTGTTTTGGGCCCGGTCAACGCCGGGCCACCAAACTAGGAAAGCGTACGTCAATTGAGGGACCAGGATGGCAGTGTAAATCCACCTGACCATTCGCGGTTTTAATCCCCATGTTTGTCCAAACATCTTCTTACAGGCCCAGAAAGTATTTAGAGCTTTCCGAGCCTGATTACCGATGTGACTCTTCCAGTTGACCTCGCTGTCGAGTGTCACCCCCAGGTAGCAAACTTCCCGGGAGAACGACAGCTCAGCTCCAAATATTGAGTGAGGCCTCATGTTGAAATGCCTCTTTCTCGTGAAGAGCACCATCTCCGTCTTGTTCGTGTTCACCCTCAAAGACATTGACGTGCGCCATTCCTGCACGATGTCGAGCGCTCTCTGGATTTTGCTCGCCACCGTGGCTGGGTGGTTGCCGGTGACCGCTATGCATACGTCATCGGCAAACTCAACTGTCTTAACTGCCAGCCCCCCAAGCCTGCTCAGGAACCCGTCGATGACCATGAGCCACATCAGGGGGAGGTGACTTCCCCTGGGGGCACCCTCTGCTGACCTGACCTCCGTCCCGTTTAGGCTGGAAGTTATTATACGTGAGCGGAGCATGAAGTCCAACTGCACGATAGTATCGTCGATGTGGAAGTCTCTCGCTGCTCCACATATGGCGTCGAAGGAGGTGTTATCAAATGCTCCTTCGACGTCTAGGAAAACGCACAAGGTGGCTTCTTTCCTGTCGAGGGCGCCTTCGATCTCGTGAATGAGTCCATGAAGAGCCGTCTCGACTGCTCTGCCCGCTTGGTATGCGTGTTGCGATAGCTGCACCGGCATCCGCGCCAACGCTCCATCACTTATGAACCTGTCAACTAGTCTCTCCAGCGTTTTCAGCAGGAAAGACGTCAATCTGATAGGCCTAAAAGTCTTGGGCTGGTCATATCTGTCTATTCCCGGTTTCGGGATGAGGACTATTATGCCCTCCCTCCAGGCCTTGGCCACGCATCTCAGGGCGCGACACGATCTGAAGACACGAATCAGGTGCTTGTTCAGCTCATCCCCCCCATTCTGAAGAAGAGCGGGGAAGAGCCCGACCGCCCCTTGGCTCTTGTACCCGTCAAACGAGTCCAGAGCCCATTGAATCCTGTCATACGTGACTACCGCTGCAGCGGTGATCCAATCTCCGGGTCTCGTGGCATGGAGCTCCCCCTCAAATGAGGAGTCCTGCTCGACCTGCCTGGATCCCGGGAAGTACAGCTCTAGTAGGTGGGCAAGAATGTCTTTGTGTCTCTCCAGCTGCTCCCCGTTCGGGAGAGAGAGTTCACCAAGTTTGGAATGTGGGCCGTTTGCGAGAACCCTGCGCAGTTTGGCCACTACCGGAAGACCCTCAATCTCATTGCAGAATTTCCCCCAGGCCTCTAGTTTTGACTTCCTTATGAGCCCCTTATACCAGGTGTATGCATAAGTTTTTTCCGGTTTTTTGGTAAAAAAAAACACGTAATTTTCAAGGGAAATTAATTTTTGTTTTATTCAAAATATTGGCCATCGGCTTCTACACATTTCGCCCATCTTTCAGGTAACTTATGAATACCATGCCAGAAAAACTGCTTGTCTTTTGCGGCAAACCATTCGTCGAGCCATTTTCCAACTTCCTCGAAATAGCTGAAGTGCTGCTCTGGGAGCGCGTGCCCCATTGATGCGAAGAGGTGATAGTCAGATGGCGCCAGGTCTGGCGAATACGGCGGGTGCGGAAGGATGTCCCATCCAAGCGATTTCAAGGTGTCTTTCACCGCTTTTGCTGTGTGAGACGGCGCATTGTCGTGTAACAAAATCACTTTGCCATGTCTTCTGGCCCATTCCGGTTGTCTTTCGATTAATGCGTGGTTTAAATTAATAATTTGTTGGCGCTAGCGTTGTGTATTAACGGTTTCGCCGGGCTTCGAGAGTTCATAATACACAATACCGCTCTGGTCCCACCAGACACAGAGCATGGTCTTCTTGCCGAAGCGATTTGGCCTTGGTGTTGAAGGACCGGCTTCGCCAGGTGAAAGCCACGATTTTTTCCCCTTCGGGTTTTCAAAATAAATCCATTTTTCGTCACCTGTCACAATTCGATGCAAAAATGATTTCCTTTCGTGGCGTTGAAGCAGCACTTCACAAGTGACTTTGCGATTTTCTATTTGACGTTCATTCAAATCGTGTGGGACCCATTTACCGAGTTTATTGATCTTCCCCATTACTCGTAAACGTCTGCTGATTGTTTCTTGTGACACATGTAATGCTTCTGCTAATTGCCGTTGAGTTTGAGTTGGGTCATCATCCAATAACTCCCGCAATTGCTCGTCTTCGCATTTTTGTGGTCTACCAGAGCGCTCACTGTCTTTCACATTGAAATCACCACTTTTAAATTGTCGAAACCATGTCTCACATGTTCTAATCGATGGAGCGTGTTCACCATATGTTTCTACCAGCAAACGTTGACTTTCAGCAGCTTTTTCTTTTGATTAAATAAGAAAACCAATGCGTGCCGCAAATGATCTTTTTCAGGCACAAAACTCGACATGATCACTGAACGATAAAACAAAGACGCTAGTTTTTGGCGGACTCAACTTGTGTGTGTTTGTAGGTTAATGTCAGACGAACAAAATGACGTATGTGTCAAATTAATACGCTGCGTACTTTTCGCTGGCGCCATCTCTTAGTTAAACCGGAAAAAACTTATGCATACACCTGGTAGGTCCTTTGTTTGGCCCTATAATCAGCCCAATCTGCATCGTTATTCGTCCTTAAGGCTTTAAGGAGGCGTCGTGAACTCGAGCGCAGTGAGCACAACTCCCTGCTCCACCATGCAACTCTCGTCCCGTCCCTCGGTGTCTTTAGCGGACATGCCTCTTCGAAGGCCAAACTGATGGAAGAGGAAGGCGAGCTCACTCGTTCCTCAATCCGACCCTCTGTCCTCAGTCCTCCGCTTACCCCTGTGAGCCTATATTCAGGTTCCTCTTATAGAGGGCCCAGTCAGTGGCTCTTAGGTTCCGGTAGGTCCCAACGGGCTGTACGCCCTCACACCTGAACTTAATGAGGATGCGGCGGTGATCCGAGAGTGAGTCCTCTTCGTCCACTCGCCACTCCTTCAGCCACCGAGCAACCCTAGGGGTGCACAGTGTTAGATCAATCCCCTCTTGTCGCCTCGAGGTGACAAAAGTAGGCTTGGATCCCTTGTTGAAGATCTCAAGATTAGTCGTCGAGAGATATTCCAGCAGAGCCGTTCCCCTCACGTTCGTATTCGAGTTGCCCCATATGACATGATGTGAGTTAGCGTCGCAACCAATAATAAGGTTCAGCTTTTCCCTGCGACAGTGTTCCACCACGATCCTCAGTCCCCTCGTTGGAGGGTGCTCGGCCGAGTCATACGGGAAGTATGCCGAACAGACAACAAGGTCAGTCAAATATCAGTGTCCCCATACTTCGATCTATCCCCTTGACGAGTCCCTTGTGGATCCAGGGTTCTTGTATATGGGATATGTCTGTCTGTCTCACTGCTAGGTACCAGCTGTGTACCGCTTTAGCCGCTATGCAGTGTTGCAGGTTAATTTGGGAGAATTGGAGGCCCACTGCACCCCCAGCTGAGAACGTGCGCACCCCTCTCTCTTCATTTTGGTGAGGGGTTAGGGAATGGGTTGAGGAAGGAATGAAAGGTGAGGGAGGTAGGAGGAGGGGGGAGGGTGACGTGCTCCGCTACAGGCCATCGCCCTCAAACCTCCGCGCCCCGTGTACCGACGGGGCCGCTACGGTCCCCCGTGGCGTTACGGGCACTCCCGCCAGAGACCCAGTGATGGTCTGTTGGATCCCATCCTGCGTCTCCGCGCGGGCCGCCCGCAGCAGGGTACAGGCCGTAGGCGGTCTGCCCCTGGCACTCGCCCCGCCCCTTTTATGCCCGTCGGGGCGAATGCTCGCCCCTTCGGCGTCCGCCGGGAGGTGGTCTCACAAGCAGCGGCGGTCCCAGTAGCCGCAGTCCGCTCCACTGGGTCCTCCCGCTGCCCGTCCACCTCCGAGCCACCCTGGGTTGCCCCCAGAGCAGCTATCCGACCCCCCGCCTCGGCTCTTTTCTGGGCCTCGTAAAAACGAGCCCTGCCCAAACGGAAATGCGGGGCAAGCCCTAGCTCCTTCAAGCGGCCCAAAGAGGCCGCGCCCACACCAAAAACGGCGTGGACATTGTTTTGGACAGCCCTCCGATCTCATACTCTCCACATGGAGGTCGAGAGCCCCGGGGTTCTTCCTCTGTAGCCTTTTGAGAACGACGGGCATGTCCTTGTTGGTGCCGGGAAACACAGCCGTCATCCTCTTTAATCTCGGGAGGTTTTCCCTCTTCAGCACATGGAGTAGAGCTCCCTCCCAAGGTTTAAGGCTCGGGACCGTGACCTTAAGCCATGCCTTCGCCTGATCATCTGAGCAAGTCACCCACAGGACTCCCTGCTCGCAATGGGTCCCCTCGAAGCACGGGGCCGGTTGATCCTCTGGGATCACGTCCATGACTCCAAGGAGCTCCCGCGCCAGCAGTTCGTCCTGCCCCTGGCCGAGAACCACCCCGGGGTAATCGGCCGGCACGATAGCCAGCCTCTTATGCCCCGCTGCAGCATCTGCATAGCCAGTGGGCCTTGCGGAGATCTTGCTCTTCTTGGCCGTTGTGAGTCTTTCCGGCGGGGTGCTGTCCGAAGGTCTGGGCCTCTTACTAGGGCCTTGAGCATCGTCTGCACCCCTCCCTCCGTCTTCGTTGTGCCGCTCGGCGTCTTGGCCCTGTAAAGCCAATCTGGCCTTAAGCGCCCTCCTCTTCGCGGCTCCGCTTCGACGAGATTTACGGACAGTGTTGGTCGTTGAGTCCGTGGGCCCGTCTTTCGATGATCCCTCTTCCTTAACGCGTGAGACCAAGTCTTCGGCGGTCAGATCTCGGGCTCTCGCCGTGACGAGTTCCATCGGGTCTGATCCAATTCCGCTCTCGGCCATTGGGACTGATGTGGGTCCTCCTTGCGGAGTCCCCACGCCAGCTTGAGTGTTGTATGTAGTTCCCATAAAAGTCCCACAAGTAAACAGGAATTATGCGGTCCGTCATCACAGAGCCTGTTGTGATGATAAGGCAAGATACAATGGGGGGTTGCTCGGTACCCCAAGGGCATCGTTTAGGACACCTTAACCCAAGTGCCATCCAGCCCTCGGCACGATAGCTTCCACCTTGGCTTGGGGAATGGTCCGCGGCGTGGCCTTCGATCTCCATGCCGGTTTTTACGCCAGCCGGATCCCTTATGGCCCACACTATCCAGGGAGTTCTATGGAACCTCGCGCCCAGGGCAACGGTCGTCACTGACGTCCCGTTTCCCCGCCCACAACGAATCACTTCACTCCCTGGACGTCCTTCTATCCGCCACCTGAAGACGCGCCCAGTTGGCCTCACCCATGCTCCCCGGACCTCTTTACGAGGGCCAGGGAACCCGGGCAATTGTACATTGTATCAAAGTATCTGAAAAATTATGAGTCTGCTCGGTTTGAACATTGCGCGAGCTTATCGGTTATGTCATTTTTTATTATACTATCATACTATTAAACAACAGTCCTATTGATAACTCATCCACACTTATTTGGTGAAACACAATCACAGTAAATATTATCATTACGGATGCATGAGTGTGAGGGAGAACGGTAGACTACCCCACCAGTCTCCCATTCAAGCATTGCTCTAACGTTACACCGTTAATGCGAGAGAGAATGCGTGGCAGCCTGTTAGGCATGTGTACAAGAGAGACGACAGAAAAGGGGCGTGCCAGGATATTCTTTCTATGTGTGTGTCACATCAACATACCGCCACGCCGTCGTTAGGCAGAAATCGGAATTACTTATTCTCTGCTAAATCTTAACATGGGCCCTGTGCTTCCATGTATATCTCTGTTCGCTGGTAGTGTGGAATTTCTTCTACCAAGTTGTCCGGTGTCATTGTTTGCGGAGCGATTTACACTGTTATTTTTCCATCCAAACGTGGCGAGTATTTGGAATCTGTAGCATTGTGTTAAGCGCAATACCGGCACCTCAATATAATCGGTGTACGCGAAGGCGAGCATAACTTCGCATTGAGCCCAGTCAAAGTGTTGAATACAAAAAAATGGCAGCGAGCGACTCAACCACGGACGACAGTCTCTATCCGATCGCTGTTTTGATCGACGAATTAAAGAACGAGGATGTCCAGGTAAATCGAAAATAATATTCACAATCGCGGCAACTTTTTTATCAGACGATTTGGACGAACTTCGACTGATAACCCGATCCTACGTGAGTCGCCTACGTTAGGTTAATGTGCGCACGGTGGCACGGGTATCAATTTCTGGGACATGTTTTTTTCTATTGTGTATTCTAAGTTACTAAACACAAGAATTCTTTTAAAAAGGGTGGCTAACCATCTGTCGAACAATAAATTATTGAAGCAATACTCTTGTAAGCAAACGACACAGCAGTAATCATACAATCTAATGCAGCTTTTAAAAGCCGTACTAAAAATGTTAAGAATTTTTGAAAATTGGTCAAAATGATTCTTTGCTCTTTGAAAAAAGATCGAATTGCTTTGTCTAAATTGTGTGTTGATTATCATAGTTGCGTTACTGAGATCCATGAAAATGTATGATGCACGGCAATGGCTACCGAAGCAAAAGTTTTAAAAAACAAGTGCACAAAATCAAAACTTTAGGCTAATAACAATCAAATGTTTTATTGCTTCTGTACTCCAGCTAAATCTCATCTTTTCTTCCAACATTATTCCTATTTGAAAGTTTTTATTGAGGTATGCAGGTGAGATAATGCCTGAACTGTAACTTAAATAATACTGCAAAATTGACACATGCCTCAAACGTAACCCCTACTTACTATAGTTCCATAAATACTTCTCCACAATCAGACAGTGAAACTAGAGTTATGACTAGTTTTTTTTATAGCAAGCTATTTATTTGAGGAGATACGATTATCAGTTTGAATCCAACTTGGAGGTTAGATATTTTATTACATAAATTAAATTTTCATGCATCGATTTTCAAAATTTGAAGAATATTGACCATGTAGTTTTTTGTAACACGATTCAGAAGTTGATTTTAACTTTGAAAAACTCGCATGGAGAGATTAGCCATAATAGATTATATAAAAAATATGAAACATGCATTTAATTATACTTAACATTTCAACACCAAATGCACACACTATGTGAATACTTAATACACTATTTTTATACTATGTGAATGACAAGTCGTAACGTAAGATTTTGAAATAAGGTTCAACAGCTGATGTGCTGAGAAAGGTGATCATAACCTCATCTCTGATGAATCTATGGATTTTGCTACTTACCAGATCTTTAAAACATAAAACTGCAATTCCTTTTGTTGCTTCAGATACATAGTTTTCATTTCTGTTTATCCCTCTAAGGTTTCATGTTAAGCTCAAGTAAATTTTGTCTATTGTGTAGTGTCGGACTGCAAGTGCCTGACAGCGACTCCAGAGTCATTGATAGTCTCACTTTCGTTTGAATGAATGGATTTTTAAAACTTTATAAAGTAAACGTTTCTGAAGAAAATAAGCAGAAAAGTAGTCCTTGCAATTAAAGATACTAATGTAGGGGGCAGTTCAGGATAGCTGCAGTTTGATTTATTTAAAACACACGTTTTACTCCAAAGTAATAGTCATATGAAGTTATACTAATGTTCACATCTTTCAAGTGTGGCTCATTGCGTGGATTCTAGTATTTGAGTGACAACTTTATTGTCTGATTCTATTGATTATAATTGCATATTATATGTTCTTCTTCCACTGAATTACATTCAGAACCTTTATATTTTGTTTAACATTTTAAGACGAAGCTAAATGCTTGTATGTATTTGAAGTATCTTCACTTCTGCCCTTCCAGAATCAATCCTCATATTACTTGTGGTCTAGACGTTGTAATAAGTCACTGTTGATACAATGCTCTAATGCAATTACACAGAATATTTTTATGTTAAGATTCCAGGCTTCATGGTACTGAAGTGTCATAGAGTCATACAGTGTCATACAGTCTTTCCTTTTCCAACATCACGTTCAAGAATCTATTCTATGATGCCTTGATATTGCATTTTTCGAAAAGTTGACATTTTTGCTCTAACTTGCATCCAGTTTGACTAGTCAAATTTCAAATTTCAAACTAGACAAAAGTCAAATTTTATTCAGTAACAAAGTATTATTTTGGGGTGTTAGGATTTAATTTGGTGAGAATTGGCAGGGTTGTTATTATATAACTAATTGAATTTATCAAGTTTTAATCACTTCCACTTTCAAAATATTAGATGAAACAGGCCAAAACTTACGCACTTACCCAATAACGTTCAGGGGTATTTGGTATGAATTTTGGTAAAAATTCACGGACGCATTCGAATTTTATAGCAGATTGAATTTTTATATTGAGGATTGCCAAGACTTGCAAATGTAATATGCTTGTAACTCATAAATGACATGAGCAATTAATCTAAAATTCACAAGTCACACCAGTCATGCAGTACGTTTTTGTTATTGGCTACAATTTTCATGAAACTATATTGAAGCAATGAGATTTTGGAGCAGTTTGAATTGAACAATTTCTTTATTACTAAAAACTCTTTAACACTTTGCGGACCGAGCGCTCTTCACCGTTTCGTTCTAACAGGTCCGCGCTGAATCGTAAGTGCGAAATGCGATGTCGAGCCACACTCGACATAGGACGTGCCAGAACGAAATGCGATGTCGAGTCACACTCGACATGGCAAACCATAAAAATAAGGAAGCAACGTGAAGGGTTGTACTTTGCATCCACGTTAAAAATATATTGTTGAAATTGATATGTAATGAAATTTGAATGGTACAAAGTGTAATTAGTTATAACAATTTAATATTTAATAATAATATTTACTATAGATATCATGAAGTATTACAGCCTCAGTCTTGTGGTAAAAATATATTACTGAATAAATTATTGATGAAATAATTTTAAACAAATGTAAGTGCAGACAAATTAAATAATATATTTATCAATACTAACAATAATAAAACATGTTACTTATACTTGTATCTTACTTACTTATGCAATTACCTTTGTCCGGACCGTAAAAATGTATCATGTTCTTCGTAAGTAATTCAAAATACTTTTAACGAGGGTTGCAATTAAAAAAAATTATTATGTGACTGAAAATATTGTAAAAATAATAATATGTCGCAGCTCTATAAATGAAACACCTTCGGCAGTTTTTTTTACGCACGTTTAACGTCACCGGGCGCTACTTTTCCACTAACCAAAAACCAGCGCTCTATAAAGCAGACTCCTTTAATTGGTTTTTCAATCCCTTTACGGCCGTACCGCGTCTGCACCCACCAATGAAAAGCTACTAGCCGTCCAGATCAATTAACAATGATGCTAATGCAGACTGATGAAGTGGGTCCAATCGATATATAAATAAGACCTATTTTGGTTATTAGCTCTCTGTCTGTGATAGTATTATATCCCGCATGAAAAGCGACATTTTTTCATCAGCTTTCCATTGTAAATGATCTCCAGATTCGGCTGCACGTTGACGGAATGATTTTTTGAATAGTATTTTGAGGTCGCTTACACCTGCAATAACGTGTAAACCCGTCCGGATGGCTTCTATCCCTATAGCTTTAGCACCTCCGATCAGCAGAGGTAAAATATTTCTCAAATATTTCCCCAAGGAAACTACTAAAACACATTACCTATATGGCCGTTTCTACCCCCTATTAGATTCTCATAATATATCTCATAGTACGTCGTGTAATGAGTACAGTAATCCCTCGTCAAACGCGTGGGTTGCGTTCCAACAAAAGGCCACGGTTAGTGAGACCGCCGTTAGCGAGAGTTTCTAGCGACTAATCCGCGGAGGCTGGATAATTTGAAAAATGTAGTTTTGGATACGTGGAATAAAAAAGTAAGCAAGTGGAAAAATCATAAACTTTAATAAATTTTAAACGGCACACGATAATGCTTTGTGACATAGTCACACTCCCGATACATCAGTACAATAAATAGAGAGATTATTCCAAGTCAGATAGGTCGGCCTGCGGTGGAATGCGGATCCAGCTGGGCATTGAACCGAGCGGGGCCCCGCAAAAACAGATGACGACACCACATCGGAATTCCCTCGCTGTCACAAACAGCGGGTCAGCGGCCAGCTGACCTCGCTTGTCGGCGAGGGGAAGGCGGGTGGCGCGGTAACGTCAATCTAGAAAAATAAAAATCGACGTTAGAAACATGCAAATTCAAAGTTTGAAAAGAAATATCAGGGAGTGGGGTATGAAGAGGGGAACTAGTATAAAAGGCCATGCAAGAGAGCAAGAGGCTCTCTCTGGTAAAACCAAGTACCCACAATAGATCTAGCCTGCTACGCAAAGGCAACCCCATACGAAACCAGCAACCAAAAATCAAAAGAAGCGATAGGAATTAGGATACAGCGGGTTTGAATTGAAAACCGAATTTCTCAAAGAAACTGAACTAATATCGTAGTCGAATTTAAGCTACCCAATAGATTAAAAATAATTCAGCACTATAAATTAAGTAGAAGTTAGTCTGTAGGAAATTAAGAATACAGGAAATATCTGGCAGTGGCCTAGAAATAGTCAACGACAACTGGAGAAAACCCGTTAAGGCAAAATTAATTAGAGTTCAAGTAGAATAATATAGAATTAAATATAATCATAGATTCGACGCAGTGGTTAATGCGCAAGATCACCTGCTAACTCGGAGGAGGTGCGTATTAAGAATCTGTCAAAAGACACAGTAGCGTATTGCGGAAAAGAGAGGAAAGGAGACTTGTGAGATTTAGGAACAATTATAAAAAGAATTAGGATATGCTAGACCATATAATGAATCAATTGAAATCCGCCATGCACAGGAGAGGAATACTGTTAGAGTAACTCTCGAGAGGTGGATGACAGGAGATGAAAACTGGAAATCTCCAAATCAATAACACTAAAAAACAAGGAATTTAGAGGAATCAGAGGATAATCATCAGAGGTCGACAGTAAAGAAAAAGGTCTAATAAGAAAAGCACAGCGATATCTCTCACGCTGAGATAGAGCACCGCAACCAGAAGACAAACAGAACGGAACATAAATAACTCACCAAAGTTAGGAAAATCCGAGTGAACCAGTCCTCGGAGGCGAGTGGTGTCAAACCATCACGTAACAATCAACTAAAAACCCTCCTGGTCAATAAATAAATAAAAAAGGTCTGGTTGAACATTGTAAACCGGGTACACCTAACCACCTTAAAAGTGCGTAATTTCTCACTCAAAAGTCCCACCACCAAGAAAACGCGCACAGACGATAAACGAGGACAGCACAAACACGTTGGAATAAGAACACATACGAAAAACCACGTAGAAACACCGGAATTTCCATTTTTCCCGAAACCGAAGTGACGCGAGCGTGGATCCAGCGTGCAAGATAGTGACGGCCGGGCCAGCAACAAGTCTCCAAGGCGTAGCAGAAAGCACATTTAACTGCCCGTGAGGATAATAAGACGGAGGCAACCTATTTTCATCAAGTTCTCGAATTCGCCACCGGTCGAGAAAGCGGCAGAGTGGAAGGTCCACCATCACGGAAGATAAAGAAAATCGTAGGATTACCTCATGTATCAGCATATCAGAAATTAATCGTACTGATAAACGGCGCCACGAAGCCGACAAACGAAACACTCTCACAACCTTGTTAAATAAACCCTATGTTTACCTACTTAGAAGTCTAAATTAATTATCCCTGTGTTCGAATCCGAATTCTTCTCCTCGGAAGATAAAAATTAATGTTAACGATCAAAATTACCATTACAGTTTATATGTAGTATTCATACTTTGTATATGTAATTACTTATGAAAATACGAAAGAATGGTCGGCTGTTTCTTTTCTTTTAAATCTCTTTTTGTAGCTATTTGTACGGCACTAATAAGCTAATACACTTTTTATCTTCAAGCTCCTTTCTAATGTTGGATCAATCTCGTAAACTAGATCCCGTAATTGTTGCACACTCCAAAGAATTTTATTTACGGTGGTCGTGGATCACCCTTCCTTGTCATCGTTATTTATCCTCATTACCTAGTTCCGTTTCCACCATTAGTGAAACTTGATCAATTTTGAATTCTTTATTCTTCTCTATACGCTTCTCGTGAACACTCAATTCTTCTGGATAAAAGAAACTATCATTCGTCCTGTCTTCGATACCACACAGTAGATACAACAAGCCCTGACGTTGTAAAACTTTATTTATACGGAACATTTCTTCACTCCAATTTTACTCGTAACTCTTCTTGAATGTGCCTTTAGCTGTACTAATTCGAATGCAACTCCCGGGCTTGTATTTATACGTTGTAAAACGTCTCTTTGCACGTCGCTTCATGGCACTAATAGTCATATTGCGCATAGCTGTATTAACATCATGCAACGTCACGGCTGCCCGCTGCATTTTAATCGTCGAATGCATCGCGTGATTGTACGCATAAACCACTTGTTGTATATCGATGTGACGATGAGTATTACGATGTGTGAAGTAACGCCACATCCACTCCTTGAGAATGCTATTAAAATGCTCGACTGTCGAAACTTTCACAACGGGATTATGAGCAACGCAAAATTCCCTCGCAGCGCTCGAAAGTTCGGTTAAATGCCTTTGTTACCTCGCGCACAGTTTTGTCTTGCAAGAGTTCGACTCAAGCGTATTTGCTGCAGATGTCAATTACCATAAGCAAGCAGGAGACGTCGTTATAGCTTTTCAATGTATGTAGATCTACGAGGTCGGCCTCCCAGACATGGTCAATATTTCTACGAGGGTCGATCAATAAATAGTCGGCTTGGTAAAGAAAATCGCGTTTTTTTTGGACAAAAATCTTTTTATTTCTCAACATAATCTCCTTTTAGCTCGATACACTTATTCCAACGATTTTCCAATTTTTTTATGCCCTCCGAATAATACGATGTCAGAAGGTCCTTAAAATAGGTCCCTGTTTCGGGCGATGAGGTCATCCCTGGAACCAAATCTCTTTCCGCCAAGCCATTTTTTCAGGTCTGGAAACAGAAAGTAGTCAGAGGGGGCCAAATCTGGAGAATACGGTGGATGCGAAAGCAATTCGTATTTAAATTCATGAATTTTGGCCATGGCAACTAAGCACGTGTGAACGCGTGCATTGTCTTGATGAAAGAGCACTTTTTTCCTCGCCAAATGTGGACGTTTTTTCTTCAATTCGTCGTTGAATTGAGTCAGTACGGCTGCACAGTATTCACCATTAATCGTTTTTTTTCGGCGGAAGGTAATCGATGTAGATTATGCCGCGTGCATCTCAAAAAACTGTGGCCATGACCTTACCGGCCGATGCCACCGTCTTCGCCTTCTTCGGAGCACGTTCAGTCGGTGAAGTCCATTGTTTCGATTGTTTCTTTGTTTATGGTGTATAGTGACGGATCCATGTTTCGTCCACGGTTACGTAATGACGCAAAAACTCAACAGGATCACGCTTATAGATCGCCAAGCATGCCTTTGAATCAGCTACACGTTCTCTTTTATGGTCGACAGTGAGCAAACGCGGCACCCATCTTGCGGATAACTTTTTCATACCCAACTGATTACTCAGGAATGAAATCACTGATCCATATGATATGCCTGTGGCCTCAGCAATCTCACGCACTTTTAGTCTCCGATCATTTAACACCATATCGTGGACTTTTTCAATTGTTTCTGGTATGACGACCTCATTTGGACGACCTGGACGTTCATCGTCAACAATGCTCGTACGACCGTGTTTAAGTTCAGCTGTCTAATATTTAATGGTTGATAACGAAGGTGCAAGGTCCATATAAACTTCGTCTAGCTCCGCTTTGATTTCATTGTTCGTTTTCTTTTTCAAAAACGAATATCGAATCACTGCACGATACTCAATTTTTTCCATTTTTGTAAAAACACAAAAGTGGTTTGTCTTTCGACGCTGTCAAACGCAAACTAAACATCGCAGCGAGCTGAAACTTTGACAACAGTCATGTGAAGGATGGCACTACTAAACGTCGCTATTGATTTCTTTCCTCGACCAACAGATGGCGCAAGGCCGACTATTTATGGATCGACCCTCGTAACATTGTAATACAACCGTGGAAAGATACATCGCACAGGTCTATGAATGGTATAGCTATCTTGCTGAGTCAACCAGTCTTACACGGCATGTGTTTTATTTTTCCCGCTGATTAAACGCCGAGCGCCAGCGTATCCAGCGGGATGCGAGGGGTCGTAGTACACTTTCTCGAAAGTCATCTTTCATCTCTCGTGGTACACCTTATTCTGAATTCTCATCCGCTTTTCAAATGTTTTTATTATTTTTGTTTTCTCACGTTTTAAAGAAACATTCGCACTATGTATTTCATTGTCATCGTCGTCGTCGTTGGAATTGTCAGCGATCGCACTCATGTCCCTAAATCCCACAATGCAGTGTTTCATAAAAATTCACGTAGGACTCCCTTCACGCGCAGCCTAACGATGAACTCATACCGGTCCGTTGCTCTAAAGGCTTTCTGGCTCGAACCACATCGTTAATAAGATCAACAAAATTTGTATTTGGAACGAACATACCGTCTATTATTACACCTCCTGGGGTCCTTGTCGAGTCGTTGTGTTCATTAAAGGGTGTCGCTATTTCATCCTCGAGCCTCGCGATAAATGGAAGGAAGGGCAAGGGGGCTTCTTAATGCTAAAAATAATAATATACTGCCTAAAATAACGTATCGATTATTCCCACAGTGACAGGTGGGCTCGAGTCGAGACCCCGGCGAGACTGGTAACAATTTTTTGTTACAATTTATATATTACAAGAGATGTAGAATTCACGCGCACGCACACACAGACACACATTAATATTTACGTTAGTATTTACAATTTGTACATGTGCTTAAATGCAATAGAAAAAGTTTTAAAATTATTTTACAAAGAAGGCTTCTACTCAGTCTCGACCAACCTTGATTCACCCGCCCCTTTGTTTTTATAGCCAAACGGTAAAGATAACTTATGACTAAGATGGCGACGTTTACGGCATACGACCTGATAAGTTTTATACATGGTCTGAGTGATAATAATGGGTCTGGGAAAAAGTTCGTGGCGTTTTTTAGTAAAATTCGATTGGTTTTCTTATAGTGTGAAAATGAATTTATTTAAACCAAATATGCTCCATTCTTATCTACAATATTTCGCCATTTTTCGGGTAGAGCCATGATGCCATCGGTGAAGAACTTCTGTGGTTTCTGGTTGAAAAACTGAATCAAGTGGTCTTCACAGGCTTCTTTTGAAAGCAGCTTAATTCCATCGAGAGAGTTCAGCACAGATCGGAATAAGTGATCGTCAGAGGATGCTATGTCTGGACTATACGGTGAATGCATCAAAACTTCCCAACCAAGCTCTCGCAATTTTTGACGGGTCATCAAAGAAGAGTGTGGTCGAGCGTTGTCATGATGGAAGACAACACCTTTCCTATTAATCAATTCGTGTCATTTTCTTTTAATTGGTTGGCGTAATCTCTCTAGTTGTCCACAGTAGAGTTAAGAATCAATCGTCTGACCAACTGGAAGCAGCTCATGGTGGACGATTCCCTTCCAGTCCCACCACACACACAACATCACCTTTTTCGCCGTCAATCCTGGCTTCGCTAACGCTTGTGACGGCTCACCATCCCTTGTCCACGATCTTTGACGTTTCCAGCAGCGCATCGCAGATGTTAATTCGGTCTATCTTGTTTTTCGCGCTCAACTCATGAGGAACCCATACATCGAGCTTCTTTTTGTAGCCAGATTTGTGTAAATGGTTTAAAGCAGTTTTGTGGTCAATGCCTAGCTTCATACCAATATCGACACTGCTGATATGCTTATCTTTCTGGATTTTTTAAAGAATTTAATCAGCTTTTTCAGTCATTGGACGACCAGGGTGTGACTCATCTTTCACATAAAAATTACCAGAACGAAAGCGAGCGAACCATTTCCGCGCAGCAGATTTTGATAAAGTACCTTCACCGTACACAGCACAAATTTATTTATAAGCCTGTGCAGCGTTCTTCCCTTTGTCGTAATAATATTGCAAAATATAGCACAATTTTTCATTACTTTTCTCCATTTTCAAACGCAAACAACTTTCCAACCACTGCACCAATTTCGATGTTTATACACTCAAAGTAACGCTCGAAGTGTCACCTTCCCAACGAGCGTTTAGTGGTGTCGCTGCGATCTGTGTTTCCTGACTTATTTGCAATTGATGCCATCTATCGGGAAAAAATGCCACGAACTTTTTCCCAGACCCAATATTTTGAAGGGGTATTCTGTTTACGGCCGAAAATTGTATGTGTAGTGAAGCTTTATTGTCGGTTGTTAATTCTGATTTTATAAGGTTACTGATTGATGCGAAATTGATTGCTTTTGAATTTGTATAATTTAAACTTTGCATACCGTGTCTACAATTGTTTCAGGGTCCTCGGCAGTTGTGACCGTATAACCATAGGGTTTTTGACCCCCGGAGATGAACGAATTTATATAAGCATTAGAACCCAACGGGACCAATTCGTTGGTCATGTCATCAAGCAGGTCCGCCTATCGAGGGCGGCTAATCATCATCCCTACCCGCGTAAATAACCGAACCGGTGTGGGTAATATAAAACACGTCTGCCTAAACGCTCGAGGTAGTTGCTGAATTTCAGGCGTGTTAAAGCCATTGTAAACGTCGCAATTACCACTCTAGGTAATGGACTAGGAACGACAGTTTCATCACGGGATACGCAAATCAGATATAGTAAGTAATATGTGTACACCTTTGCTCCATCCCACTCCTATCCCCACCACGCGGCTACCCACTCTGCTTAACCACTGTCGGTAACGTGGAGATGGTAGAGTGAGGTGATGCGGGTACCTTGGTGAAGAGTAGAGATAAGCGCAGGATGGAGGAAAGGTGTACACATACTTGGAATAAAATTTGTAAGTCACCCTTATGTTGGCGGCATCTACAAAGGCTCTCCAGGGCGACGGACACAATAATTACTCCATGGCTCACACACACATATGCACGCACACACACATGGTCTCTCTCTCCCACTTACTCACACATCAGCATCCGCAGCTCAGTGGCCGAATAATACGGATTATCCGCACCTATGGAGCGTGGGCAGCGTCAGGGGTAGGCATCCGTACACCGATTAGCGTATCGCTACCGTACGTTTCCTCGATCAGGTCTTGATCTCCGGCGTCGTCAATAGCATGATCGAGGCCGAATACCACACACTTCACAAGCAACACAGGCAGTGCGCTAATCGGCGGCTCAGGTGAAATAGCTGTGGCCAATCGACGTATATCGATTTCTCGAAATCGACCAGCAGCACCTCGCAGGTGATAAGCACATGAACATGATAAGCAATTTCCACACGAGAAACAGACCATTCTCCGTGCAAACGTATCTGACGCAGTGGTTTTGTAATACATTTCGTCGTATTATCCGGAAAATACTGCATACCACTGTTGCTCGGTAGTACGACAAAGAAAGAGCTATCCTTGGACCTCATATTTATCAGGGACGGTGATTCCGAGCGTTCTTCCTCTTTGTCCTCTTTTTCTCTTTCGTCTTCTCACGTGACGGAGACACTCGTACTCGCGATAATTCTGCCTCGTAGAAAACACCGTCGATAGTCTCGTTATTCAGATCGTGTAGAATATAGAATAGAATATACACGAATGGTTCTCGATTCACTGTTATTCGTTGAATCTTGAATAACTCGTTACTCCGAATGCGCTCATATCCTTTCACGAATGCTTCTTTAGCTGTACTGATACGTACTAAATCACCGACACTGTATTTAGGCATTTTATTCTTTTTCGCGTTACGCTCGTAACGCCGTGCTAATTTTTCTCGGGCTATAGAGGCATTTTCTAGGGTCACCTCGTTCGGAGGAATACGCGTTTCGCCGTGTCTAGTGTGATTATAAGCATATAAAAAATGTTATGAAACATCAATGTAACGCTTATTTCACGTGTATGTAAAGTAACGCCACATTCGCTTTTTTATTGTGCGATTAAAATGTTCGGCAATCGAGGCTTTTATATTGGCGTTACGAGCAGCGCGAAAATCGATATTCTTTTTCTTGAGAATTTGCTGAAATGGAATGCCAATAAATTCTTTGCCTCGATCAGTTTGCAAGTGCTGCGGGCGACGATTGTTACTGCGTGCGAGTATGTGTGTGAGATCGTGGGACACGTTTGCGCTCGTTTTGTCACGCAGAGCCTCGACCCACGCGTATTTCCTCAACACGTCGATAACAACAAGCAGATATGCGTACCCATCGTTATACGTAACTATCGAGCGAAGATCAGCTAAATCAGCCTCCCATACATCGTCTATATTATTCACGTGGTACGTACGACGGGGATATCGTCGTCGCACGAGAAGATGCATGTTATATGAATTCTGTGTATCGAGCTATAATAAAAAATTAATTTTTTGTTTTGATTTGAAGAAAACTGCTGCTGAATCACACCAATTACTTCGAGAAGCTTATGGTGAACATGCTTCATCGGAAGATACGTGTGAACGATGATTTCGGCGTTTCAAAAGTGGTGAGTTCGATGTTGCAGACAAGGAACGTGGAAAACCGCCAAAAAAATACGAAGATGTGGAAGCATTGCAAGCATTGTTGGCTGAAGATGATTCCTAAACACAAAAACAACTCGCCGAGCAATGGGGCGTTAGTTAACAAGCTGTTTCCAATCGGCTACGACAGATGGGAAAGATTCAGAAGACCGGTAGATGGGTGGGTACCACATGAGTTGAACGACGGGCAAATGGAAATGCGCAAAAACACGTGTGACATTTTGCTCGCTCGGTACAAAAGGAAGTTGTTTTTGCATCATATAGTTACAGGGGATGAAAAGTGGATTTATTTGGAGAATCCCGAGCGTAAAAAATCATGGGTAGACCCAGGCGCACTATCCACGTCGACCGCAAGACCGAATCGCTTTGGCAGAAAGACGATGCTCTGTGTTTGGTGGGACCAGAGGGGCGTGGTCTATTATGAGCTGTTAAAACCTGGGGAAACGGTTAAGACTAAACGTTACCAACAACAGTTGACTAATTTAAACCGTTTGCTGCTTGAAAAAAGGCAAGCATACCGAAAAAGGCAACACAAAGTCATTTTTCTTCATGACAATGCTCCCTCACATACGGCAAAACCGGTTCGCGACACGTTGGAAGCACTCAGCTGGGAAGTTCTACCCCATGCGGCTTACCCGCCAGACTTGGCTCCTTCCGATTACCACATGTTTGCATCGATGGGTCACGCGCTTGCTAAGCAGCGCTTTGGTTCGTACGAAGATGTGAAAAAATGGCTCGATATATGGTTTGCAGCAAAAGGGGAAGATTTTTACTGGTGTGGTATTCACAAATTGCCCGAAAGATGGGAAAAATGTATAACAAGCGATGGAGTATACTTTGAATAAAGCACTTTTTATCATGCTTCCGAATTTAACATGTTTTTTTTAGAAAAGAATCCGAATTTCATACTTGTATACCTGGTATATCTGTGATATCTAGTCATGTCACACAAACGCATTGTGACACATAAATTCGGCTCGTGAATTCGTGTCGATGTATCATCGTGCAATTATTCGTGTTGCTGCATCTCAAAATCGTAAAACAAAAATCTCGTCGAAGGCTTGTCTTTTTTCTTTTCCTTTAACGCCTCTGGTTTTTTAAGAGGTGCTATAAAACACGCATGCGTAGTCGGTCGAGTTTGCCTGCAAGTAATACAAAACGATATACCACATACATGCATCTTTTTATTTGTGGTTTAAATCATACGCGAGCGGCCTCTACAGATTTTACATGCTTTACAGACGCTGTAACGTGTATATTTACGAGACGTAATACCCGCGGAGCCCTCACCCTTGTGATGGGCCAGGCAAATAGCACCAAAGAACGAACGATTATAGTCTGTGGAATACGCAGGCTGAGTCTCTATTACCGTTGCAATAAGTTGATTTACATCAAGCATATTGATAGCTACAGCGATGCTCGAGTACGAGTACTCGATTATACTTGGAATTACACTGTGTGCAGCACCCCCGACTACCTAGCGCACCAGCGAGATTTAATATTGGCTATTAGCGATGAGAACGTTCCTAATAGAGAATAAAGAGTGTATGATTAATTTTACCTATTGCAGAGCGTACAGATTTTCGCCCATCGTACAGAGCCGGAACGCATTTTTCGAAGGTGAGAAATTCATAAACAACGATCGCTATACCCTCGTAAACCAAGCTCTCCTGAAAGAGTTGAATCTCGCGCACACCGCACCCTCTGGACGCTGTCGTTACCCCCGGATTACGCGTGAACTCTATCGCCGCTGTATATTGCGCTCCTCGAAGCCCGTTCCAAATTTGACACTATCGTCTGTGTAGCTCGCCCATACGAATTTGATCGCGTTCGGCATGCGTTCGGGCTGTGACAAAGGATCGTTGTAGACACAAATTATCACTATACTTATCCGTAAAATTGACTTTTTTGCTATAGACTTTTGCTATATACGACGTGTATAAGCCTGGTGCCCACACCGGCGCCTTCGACGCCTCGTACTATACATGTCGTCATTCTACATATACCAGCGTGTATTCGAAATTCGTGCGCGCTCTGAGCTACACTATTAATTAGTTGCCATATATCGTCAGGAACGATGTCACGAGCTGGTCGAAATGATAACCATACAGGTCCTTGCGCGAAAGACGGTACGCTCAGAGTCATTCCCACATAATCATGTCCCACGATTCTGTAAGACGAGTGAGAACATCTCGTACATCGCCCTCGAACCAAGTCAGATGATCAATACCATCCGATGGCTGACTGATTTTTTATTTTATTTAATTAGATTTTTTGTTTGTCACTAGCTATATACTATGTATATAAATTGTGTATCGTAAGAATTACGAACTTATATTTGCTTCTAGTCCTCGAATCCTTCGTTTGCACCCGGGAACCGCCGACGCATTTCGTAAACCAACTCAATTGTCGGCGGTTTCGGCACAGTGAATCGTGCAAAGCGAAAATCGTTTGGGTCCCACTCGTACCCTATTTTCTCATTTTTACTGTTATTATCCCGGTAATTTTTAAATTTTTGTCAGCCCAATTGTATCATTAAAAGCTTACCTGAATCTACCGGGTCTTCCTCCTCATTCTCCTCCTCCTCCTCCCGTTCTTCTTCTTCTTCTAGTTCTACTTCTGCTTCCTCATCGTCTGTATTGCTATTGGTATCATCGCTTAAACTGTATTGTCGCGATGTATGGCCACCATCAGCAACTTTGGCGTTTTATCTACTGACGCCTCTACCTATGGACAGACCAACTAGTTTACACTTCATATTCAGGTGACTACTCTGGGGACTAGTTTCTTCTCGATTCACCGTTCGCTACCGGACGAGACTGCTACTCGTGGTTCGTGGCATCTTGCCTGGCAATAACCTACGTTACAACCACGTTTTTCTGTACTTAATTGGTTACCGTGTTCGCTTGCACTTAAATTGAATAAATATACGCTTCATCAAATCCACAGAACAATTGAACATTTATTAGTATAGTTTAAATAACTATAGATGGACCTGCAACGGCTCCATCTGGGTCTCTCACAGGACCGACGATGAAAAGACTGTTTGTTGGTTTATACCCGCAGAACGGCTGAGTTAAATTTAACAGACGATTCCCTGCGGTGCTGTCGCAATCGTTATCCCTGCTATGATCATCTGAATTGGTCCTACCCTTGTCATTGAAATCATACGTGTCGGATCCTATTTCTTCTTCTTCATACCGTCGAACTATATGAAAATCTTGTGAAATAAAAGCAACAAAATAAAAGTAAATAACGCAGTATATTACTTACGTCTTTCACTGAGTATGGGCTGCAAAGCAGACTCATTTAGCTACCCGCGTCGACGAATAACACGCACCACCGAATCAATAATTATTTGATTATCAAACAGTCCAATAATATACGCGTCAACTAAATTGCGCTGATGACACTCGCACAGCCTACCGCGAATCTTACAAACAACCGCTTGTGCCGGAAGTTCCCATAGGGTATCTGTAAATTTCTTCTCCCCCACCACGAACTCAACGACGGCCTATGCTTCAATATAAACTCTATCAATTTTCTTACCAATGAGCGCTTAACCATTCTGACCATGATGCTGCTGTTAGAGTAGTAGTAGTAGTAGTAGTAGTAGTAGTAGTAGTAGTAGTAGTAGAAGTAGTAGTAGTAGTAGTAGTAGTAGTAGCAGCAGCAGCAGCAGCAGCAGCAGCAGCAGCAGCAGCAGCAACAACAACAACAACAACAACAACAACAACAACAACAAATGAGACAATTAACTGGACATTTTTCAAAGCGGCACGCTTTTATATATATTCTTTTAATACGCTCTTAATCTTTTCCTCTCTCTACGTATACTGCAGCGATGTAATGAATACGACTAACCAAGAAGATAGCCGCACACGATCACTTTACAATATTTGATATTTTGCCACGTTACACAAAGTAATCGATAAGAATTATTCCACGGCTATCCCAAAAAACTGTCGCCATCACTTTTCCTGCAGCGAGAACGACCTTTGTCTTCTTCGGAGTTGATTCCCCCATCGGAATTCACTGCATTGATTGTTGTTTTGTCAAAGGCGTATGGTGGTGTACCAAGGTTTTATCAGCTGTTATGATTCGCCGCAGATATTCCGCTTGATTTTTTTGATACAGGGTAAGACACTCGCGCGACATATTCGTTCGTATGCGCTTTTGGTCGATCATCAATAAGCGCGGCACCCAGCGCGTGGATATTTTCTCATATCTAAATCTTGGTGTAAAATCTTTTGCACCCATTCAGATGATATCCGACAAGTCTCAACATTATCCTTAACAGTCAATCGACGATTTTCCATCATAGTTTGATGAACTTAATCGATCATTTCGTCAGTTGTAGCGATTTTGGGCGCCCGGAACGTTCCTCGTCTAAAATGCTCGTACGACCATGTTTGCACTCGGCTACCCAATGTTTGACCGTTGTAAATGAAGGGGAGGCGTCACCGTATACAGAGTCTAAATCATCTTATATTTCCTGAGTCTTTTTCCTCTCAAATAAAGGAATTTCATCACTGCGCGATATTAAATTTTCTTCCTTGTTGACAAACAATGGCAGCTGACAACTTTGGAAGAGTACCATAGACAAAGTAATTGTCAGAATCACTTGAAATTTTCACGGTTTAAATATGTTGAGATCATCTATCGGGTGACGAAAGAAATCTTTCTGCAGTTACTTTATGTCGATGAGGCCGGAAACTTTTCAAATGGCCTTCGTACCTTTAGGGTTTACGGTCATCGTGCCATTGGCGTCTATTCGTAATGTTTGAGAGTGTTCAAGCATTCTGCTGCGCGTTGCTGGACTGCGCACTCTAGACTAGCGTGGGTAACCGCTCGCTGTTGCTGCTTAGCGGCAGCACCTCACGGAAGCATTAAAATCGCACTAGGTCAACGTGCCATGCAACAACTTACTGCGTGCACACGCTCTCCGTCGGCGTTGTTGACAACGGTTCGGTTAAATTAGCGGCCATCTGGCATAAACTCTTGAATAGCTCAGTTGTCTCCTCATGAAGCGTGCGTCTTTTCAATTGTGCTCATCAAAGTTCTCATCGTGCTTAGCAAAAGAACAGTTTTACATCGCGATCATCTGGCTTTAAACCACTGTGATAGTTTCAAAAGTCTACTCATCAGTACATCAGCATCTTGTCTCATCGTGTCGTGCTCTCGTCATCCACGTCACCGCGCGGTCTGTGTGTGCCAGCTCAGCTCAATTCGTCTTATCGGTTAATATAATCGTGTGCGGTAAAGTACAGCTCATCATTCGAATCGTTATTTTTTTGTGTGCATTTACAATCTCTCTCATGATTGAGGGATGGATGATTCTCAACTCTACTGTGGACAACTAGAGAGATTACGCCAAGCAATTGAAAGAAGAAGGCCCGAATTGATTAATAGGAAAGATGTTGTTTTCCATCATTACAACGCCGTATAGTCCAGACATAGCACCCTCTGACTATCACTTATTCCGATCTCTGCAGAACTCTCACAATGGAATTAAGCTGCTTTCAAAAGAAGCCTGTAAAAACCACTTGATTCAGTTTTTCAACCAGAAACCACAGAAGTTCTTCACCGATGGCATCACGGCTCTATCCGACAAATGGCGAAACATTGTCGATAATAATGGAGTATATTTGGTTTAAATAAATTCATTTTCACACTAAGAAAATCAGTTGAATTTTACTAAAAAAACGCCACGAACTTTTCCCCAGACCCAATATTACCATCCACTAGTTCTGCAACAACCTGCATTCTCGACACATAAAGATACCTTATTCTGTGCTAACCATATTGAAAAGACTCTAAACATGAGACTTTGTATTTCAACATTTTCTGTAGCAAGTTGTGAAATGAACATCCATAATTTAAATTTATATATACGTCTCTCACAAAACAGTAAACACGAAGCGTTAGATTCCATGGTTTTTAGTACCAACTTATATTTATAAAAGCTGGTAGCCTTTATTTAATAAAGATATATATTACGTGCGCAACTAAGTTCCCGCTGTTTTTTTTTTTTTTTTTGAAAATGCAATTTTTGTGAAAAAATGTTTACAAATGAATCATTCAAAATATTGCCCATCACTAGCGACAACTTTTTCCCATCTTTCTGGCAGAGCTCGAGTACCGTCACGGTAGAAGTGTTCGTCTTTTGAGGCTATCCACGCATTAAGCCATTTTGAGAAGTCTTCATATGAGCTGAACTGCTGATTAGCCAGACCATGTGCCATCGAACGGAACAAGTAATAATCGGACGGCGCAATATCTGGGGAATATGGCGGGTGGGATAGGACTTTCCATTTCAGCGTTTCTAAGTAGGTTTTAACGGGTTTGCCAACGTAAGGCCGAGCGTTGTCACGCTGTAAAATCACTTTTTCGTGCCTCTGCTCGTATTGTGGCCGCTTTTCGCGCAGTGCTCGGCTCAATCTTATCAATTGAGTTCGATACCGTTCCCCAGTGATGGTTTCGTTCGGTTTTAACAGCTCATTATAAATAACACCGCCCTGGTCCCACCAAATACACAGCAAAATCTTCGCAGCGTGAATATTCGGCCGAGCCGACGACGTAGAAGCATGACCGGGCAGTCCCCATGATTTGGTTCTCTTTGGGTTGATGTAATGAATCCATTTTTCATCACCCGTAACGATGCGATGAAGAAAACCCTTCTTTTTTGCCGCTGGAGCAGTCGTTCACAGGCGAAAAAACGACGCTCAACGTCTCTTGGCTTCAAATCATAATGAACCCAAGTTCCTTGTTTTTGAATCATTCCCAACGCATGTAATCGCTTGGAAATCGCTTGGCGGGTAACTCCTAATGCTGAAGCAAGCTCTTTTTACGTTTGGCACAGTCCCTCATCGAACAATGCCTCCAATTCAGCGTCTTCGAAAGTTTTAGGCCTTCCTTCACGCGAACGATCGTCAACATAAAAATCACCGTCTTTAAAGCGACGGAACCAGTCACGGCATGTTGTTTCACTTAGAGCAGCATCTCCGTAAACTTTGTGGAGTTCTCGATGCGCTTCAGCCGCCGTTTTCTTCGAATGAAAGAAGAAAAGCAACACTTCCCACAAATGACGATTATTTGGCACAAAATCAGACATTTTCACACAACCAAAAGTATATGACGCAAAAACAAAATTACTAATGTGTCAAAGCGGTTTGTTTACCATATGTCTAAGCTTGGTTCATGACGTTTTGGTTATGTCCCAATCGACCAGCACTTACTACTGGAGCCATCTCTTGAAAAACAGCGGGAACTTAGTTGCGCACCTAATATAATTCCTGTGACACTTGTTTACACGGTAGTAAAACAAGCTTTTCCACACTTTATTTTTAGAAGCAGACTCTATTGTTAAAACGAGCATTCTCAATTTTGTAACTTATTTTCATTTTATTACACTCAAATATATATATATCAAGTTAAAATAAAAACACATACATTATTTAGAAGGTTTTCTTCCTTTCTATTTCTTTTTTTTATAACAGTCTATTTCAAGATTTGATTCACTCTTTCGTCATTCTTTCCTCACATTAGTTATAGCTCGCTTGCCTTCGTCTTTTTGAAATGCAATGAAAATTTATCTCGCAGAAAGATTTAACTTATCTTTGAACTCGGAGATCGGTGTCGATTGATTGTGAGCTCTTTCCTTTCGACTCTGGGGCTCGCTGATTTCCCGACCACGTGGAAAATGAGAGATTTGGGTGAGTTGGCTGGCCTAGCCGGTCCACGAAATTAGATATGATGGTTCTTGTTGCTGAGTGTGGAAGCGTCCTTCTCACTTGACGTCCCCAGAGAGAAAGAGGATGAGGCCCGTACGATATGAGTCACCTCGGCATCGTGATTCTTTGAGCATGCGCAAATTGATGTGATATTCTAAATCCCGCGCGAGCAATGGGAGCTGGCAGGGGCGTCGATATCGATTTACTTCTTACAATTTATACTGTAAACAATATTTCCAACACGTTTAGCTCTCGCGGTTGGTAATAAAAGCCCGTGCATTCTCAATTTATACTGTAATCAATAACTCCAACACGTTAAACTCTCGCGGTTAGTAACAAAATCCCGTGCTCCTGCGTGCTGTGCGCCAGTCCTCTGAAATACATTATTTCCTGAGACGAATTTTATTTGCACGCAGAAGACACGGGGTACTGGCTCCGCTTCGCCGCAGCCTTGGCGATTGGTAGAGGGGATGGGTTAGTCAGAGGTGTCTCGCGAAGAAAATCTCAACTCGGCATTTACGGAATCACGCATAAAATAAAGAATTTATTAATTTTCGGTGGTATGAACCGAGAGCAAGGTCGACACCCCCGTAGCACGGTCGTAAAGCAATAAGTTGCAGCGTGCTGGATTCCCGTCACTTCAATTTTTCTTACAGTATTTAACAACAGCTCTAGGACTGGTGACACCACTACATCCTTTCACACTGCATTCCACACACAGTCGCTCGCTCTTACTATCGGCCTGGTATGCTCGAAACCAAAATAAAATAAAATTTAATTAGTGTCGGTCAGTTAATTAAAAACGATAACGGGATAAAAGACGAGAACTAAGGGCCGGCAATGAAAACGAAGCTAACAGAAAATATAATAAACAATAACATTTTCGGAAAAGAACAATAAATAAATAAATAAATAAAACTGAATAAATAAGACAGAATAGATGAATCAGAAGAAATAAAACAGAGTAAATAAAATAGAATACAAGTCATAAAATAAAATAAATAATGTCCGGCGTAGTATCAAATAAATAACAGGGATAATTAAACAGAGCCCAAACAGAAAGCGAGCCTGACAAACAAATAACCCCTCAAAAATTCACACGAGAGCACGACTCTCTCAATAATCAACTCTTTCACACAAAATTGCTCTCGATATTACAACCACACGCACACGACATACAAAAACTCTTAACGCGCCCAAATTTTACAATAATAAAATATTAACAACAACAACAAAGAAATGGACCCCCTTCGGCGATTCGTTAATTCTGGAGAAGCGAATTATTGTAGAATTTGAAAGACTGGGTGGTAGCTGTTCGATCGCTGTAGCAAAATACGTTAAATTTCCGGCACGATAGCGTGCCATCATGACAATATCGCTCGGGTGTTCCTGCCAAAATACTGAAGCTAACTCCCACACTCAAACCAGAGACGAGCGACGGTCTTACCGGAAGGTTGCAGTGTCGGGAGCTTCTCGAGAAATAGTCTTCTTGTCGGACAGACACGGCAGCGGACACGGTATAAACTTCCTCGTTGTACAAAATACGGCGCAAGTGATCAACTCCCACCCTCCGAAGTGCTGACGTCACTGTTGTGGCTACGGTCCCAGAATAACGATTGCTGAGACTCGAGAGCTCTCCTCTCGCCGATAAAACAGTTTTCTTTATGATCCCGTTGCTGACCTTGTTGATGCTTCACATACGGCACTCAGGACACCGCCCACTCGGGATTATCTTTAACAAAAACAAAATGAAAGAGCATGACATTAATTTTATCGTCACCGCACGCTACGTAATTGCCCTGTTGGATCGCCTTGGGGAGGACCACACCTGTCAACCCCGCTCTGCCCGGCTTTGTGACAGGCCACCAAACATATCCTGTCACAATACATACATCTGTAGTAGTTGTTTACATAACAGTAAATACGAGCTCTCGTACTTCGACATTTTCGGAAAGAACCTGTATTGTTAGAAAGAGCATCCCTAATTTTTATTCATATAGACACCTAAACTTCCTATCTACAATACAATAAATATGACCCCTTGCACTCCTGCTTTTTTGGAATCAAGCTGTATTGGCAAAACAAGTTTCCATAATTGACATATTGATCTGAACCGTCTGTTTACAATGTCACAAATACGGATTCTTGCACTCTGGCATTTTCTCTACCATAGTATATTGACAAATAGTCATTATCATCACCATCACCATCACCGTCATCGTCATCATCGTCGCCATCATCATCATATATGATATACCATAGGTTGGGGCAAATACGTATTATATTTCAAGTCTAAGTGCTTAGTACTCTAACAGAAGGTTACGCAGGAAGCTGTACACCTGTTTTCCCACCTCCCTTCTGTATGGCTATCCACACTTGCCTATAAAACAAATCGTAGAAACGCTTAACCGGCAGTTAGGCCCGTGACATACTAGAAACTACAACTATCATCGGTAGATTTCCGACCATCCATCTCTTTTGCCAAGTTTACGCGTGTTGCTCAATATGAGTCCCTCTGATATAGACGTGGCCACCATGTACTGGTTTATATCTGCCGATGAGAAAAAAAATCTTGAAGTACCGCTGCTTCTCGGTACATCATGCAATCTGAATTATTCAGAAACAAGAAAGATAAGTGTGGGGCTATAGCCACGAGTAAACGGCGATGTCGTACCAATCATTAAGCTGCAGAATAATAACTCGTCGGGAGGAATCATCATCGAAGCTACGACTTGTGGTAAACTATAAGATGCACCACCTAAGATTGGCTCATATGTCAATGAGTGTAAGAATTATGGATGAAGGACCGTCCACCGCACCCCAAAAACCCTCAAAGTTGGAGACTTCTAGGTATACTTTACAATTCCGTTCGGATCTAAATCCACTGTATTCGATCGGTGCATTGATGAGACAACCACTGAGGATAGTGTATACCAGAACGAAGAGAATGAAGTGAAAGCACCGTCGGGGAAGAAAAGAAGTACATCTATTCACCGGCTATAGTAATACAAAAATATCGTTCGTCGGTGTATGCGCCGCAACAGTGTATGCCGAGGAGCGCTTCAGACGGATCCTATGTGCTGAATTACTTATTCATATTCGCGCTAAAGACCTAGCCATAAACGTGGATTAAGTGCGACTTAAAGACCTCTTAACACAGAATAGCTTTAATCTGTATGATGCTGTATGCCATCGAGTCGATCCGTCATTCATTGAATATTTCGATATACTGTTCCTGGAGTTGAAGGTATTTTGTATTCCATTCATAACACATGAAGTGAAAAAATTACTCACAGACATTTCTCTAGTAGCTACAAATCCGATCGAATAATAATAATTGGAGAACGAGTGTACAAACTAGTTAAAAGTAGTATTTAATAATTCACATAATAACACATGGTTATAAAGATAATAATTAATTTTACTAATTGTAGATGATAAGATGATTATTGTGTGACTTTGTATTGGGTCTGGGAAAAAGTTCGTGGCGTTTTTTTAGTAGAATTCAACTGGTTTTCTTATAGTGTGAAAATGAATTTATTTAAACCAAATATGCTCCATTATTATCGACAATGTTTCGCTATTTTTCGGGTAGAGCCATGATGCCATCGGTGAAGAACTTCTGTAGTTTCTGGTTGAAAAACTGAATCAAGTGGTTTTCACAGGCTTCTTTTGAAAACAGCTTAATTCCATTGAGAGAGTTCTGCAGAGATCGGAATAAGTGATAGTCAGAGGGTAGTATGTCTGGACTATACGGTGGATGCATCAAAACTTCCCAACCATGCTCTCGCAATTTTTGACGGGTCATCAAAGAAGTGTGTGGTCGGGCGTTGTCATGATGGAAGACAACACCTTTCCTATTAATCAATACGGGCCGTTTTCTTTCAATTGTTTGGCGTAATCTCCCTAGTTGTCCAACTGTCTGACCAACTGAAAGTAGCTCATGGTGGACGATTCCCTTCCAGTCCCACCACACACACAGCATCACCTTTTTCGCCGTCAATCCTGGCTTTGTGAACGCTTGTGACGGCTCACCATTCCTTGTTCACGATCTTTGACGCTTCCGATTGTCGTACGTGATCCATTTTTCATCACCGGTTATGACACGTTTCAGAAATGGTTCGATTTCATTGCGTTTCAGCAGCGCATCGCAGAAGTTAATTCGGTCTATCATGTTTTTCGCGCTCAACTCATGAGGAACCCATACATCGAGCTTCTTTTTGTAACCAGCTTTGTGTAAATGGTTCAAAACATTTTTGTGGTCAATGCTTAGTCCCATACAATATCGACACTGCTGATATGCTTATCTTGCTGGATTTTTTCAAGAATTTCATCAGCTTTTTCAGGGATTGGACGACCAAAGCGTGATTCATTTTTCACATCGAAATTACCAGAACGAAAGCGATCGAACCATTTCCGCGCAGCAGATTTTGATAAAGTACCTTCACCGTACACAGCACACATTTTTTTACAAGCCTGCGCAGCGTCCTTCCCTTTGTCGTAATAATATTGCAAAATATAGCGCAATTTTTCATTACTTTTCCCTATTTTCAAACGTGAACAACTTTCCAACCATTCCACCAATTTCGATGTTTATATACTTAAAGTAACGCTCGAAGTGTCACCTTTCCAACGAGCGTTTAGTAGTGTCGCTGCGATCTGTGTTTCCTGACATATTTGCAATTGATGCTATCTATCGGGAAAAATGCCACGAACTGTTTCCCAGACCCAATATTGTTGTAATAATTTGTTTTAAATATGTGCTGCCCCGTCTCGTCGTTATTCCATGGTTCGTTTAAGCTAAATTAAAGCTATTAATACTATACATAATGCCTTCGTAAATAAACATGTTTGCTCTCCAAACGTATTTTACTTATAATTATTATTACTGTTATCATTATTATTAGTTTGAAAAGATTTGAAAGATTTATTTTTAACTAGTGTCAATTACTGAAAAGTAAATACGTGTATGATTATTGCCTGCATAACCCGAATATAATTAACAACGGCAGGACACAGATATTTTTACCGATGGAAGGGTGCATTTTCTTTTTTGATGACAGAGCCTAATCTTAGGTATCGACTGCAGAACCCAATCTTTTTAACTGACAGTATGACCCAATCTACTTTATCGGTAGCTGGGCCAAATCTGCACTACCGATCTGTTATACCTACTTTCGGTAACATACTACCTGTGGACAATTTACGATAGATGGCGCATCGGCAACAAAGTACGGTCCAACAGATGGCGAACATTTCACTTAAATGGCGCGTCAATCCGGGTGCATAAGGTGCGGCAACCAATCAGGTGTAGGGTTCAATTGAGGGACCAATTACAAGTCAGCAGGGGAAGGGAAAGCCACGCCCAAAGGTCTCGCGATCTTATGTCTATTCTACTTTTGCACACTGTAAGTTCTTACCGTTGAAACGTTTCGCGATTTCTAACACTACTTTTGTTTTCGGCTACGATGCGCGAGAGTTCGGTTGCGGTGTAAAATCGCGTCAAGTTTGAATTTTGTTCCGAGTGATATCTACCGTGATCGTGTGGAGAGGCAGCTTGCTCGAAACTAGTTCGTGCACTGGGCTGGAGGGAGCGAGAGGATCCGTGGATGTGTAGATTTGCAATCAATATTAGGTTGTTATTAGTAATTTTTATTGTTTTTGTTGGTCAGACCTCAGTTTAGGTTTTTGTTGCGTCGCATTTGTCCGTGACAGACATGCGGTTTTGTTTACCCTTTCATCATTGGTCTTTTTTTTACTGTTTGGGTAATTCTTTTCTTTATTTTTACTGGACGGAAGGCCCGTGATTGCTGGAGAAGCTTCTGCTCGATGGTTAGTTCAGCTAAGGTAGGGAGGATGGTATGTGGAACGATCTAGTCGCTCTTATGAACTCACGCTCGCTTTACATTAGTTACTTAACGTCTACCTATGAGGAATCGCTTCCAGTTCCTTTTTTATCGGTTTCGACTCTAATATTCGCAAAGTGATTAGGTATCACTTGTACGGAGCTTGACACTCAATTTATCAATTTCAAGGGGATCGCGGCTGCTTAGTACGCGATTTTTCTAATCCTACGTATGTGGAATTTATGAAATTCCATGTTTAAATCAGGTTTTGATTTTATAATTCGCAAAGGGATTAGATATCATCTTTACGGAGCTCAACACTCAATTTATCAATTTTCAAGGGAATCGCGTTCGTTAGTACGCGATTTTTCTAATCCTACGTATGTGGAATTTATGAAATTCCATGTTTAAATCAGGTTTTGATTTTATAATTCGCAAAGTGATTAGATATCATCTTTACGGAGCTCAACACTCAATTTGTATATTTCGGGTTCGTTAAATCTGGTATAGTTTTGACGTTAGATATCGATCTCTATTAGGATATGGATGGCAGAATCCTGTTGGCCATTTGCGTTTTGCGTGTCTCTATTTTAGATGTTGAAGGCGTGGCCTAGTCGCTGGGCTTGGTCCTCATACGGGGCGTTCCTTCGTACTTTCATTAGATGTACCGGTTCGCCTTATTTTAATCATTGGACGTTAGCTGGTGTTATGCTATTTCGAATGTTATTGTTTCGGACTGCCCGTTTGCGGACTTTGCCTCTTGAGGCTCCAAACTGTTAGTATGTTGTTCTTTATCGGTTCGTTCGGTCAAACGACGGCCAAGCGCAATGCAGGGGAATCGATTTGATCGAAAGAACACGTCTTTGTTACATGGAGAGTCTACGTGTAATTTTATGTACTAGGTGTGCTGTCGAGCAGCACTTCGTCTTGACTTATTAGATTTGACAAGAGCCCCGAGGCTTATCCTGTCGCGGTTTATATAGGTTGGCGGATGGACCCCGGGAGGGTGTTTTGAGGTAGGTCACGTGATGTTTGTCGCACTTTAATCACTAGGTGAGAGAGGTGCGGGGTGACGTGTAGGAGTACCGTTATTTCTCGAATGTCTACAGGGTGCGCCATCTCAATCTGGTCGATGGAAGTATTGAATAACTTAGAGAATTTTCAACAGATTTCACAAAGTCGTATTTTTTTATTAAATTTGATTCATTACAATTTATTTTGATTAGTTTCCAAAAACCACATCGATCAAATGTCCGCCTTTATTACTGAGACAAAAATGAGCTCTTTTTTCGGCATTTTCCATTGTATTTGCCAGCGTCTCGAGCGATATCGTTGCGATTTCGGCTCGAATGTTGTTTTTTAGCTCCTCTATGGTCTTCGGCTTGTTGGCATAGACTTTACTTTTCAAAAATCCCCACAAGAAGAAGTCCGGTGCAGTCAAATCCGGCGATCTTGGTGGCCAGTCAATATCACCTTTCTTCTTCCTTCATTCGACTAACGTTATTAGCGTAAGCCAAGCGTCGCGGCTTGTCAGTTTCCAATAATCTTTGAGTCAACTGCACTTTGTACGGAAACATGTGAAGATCTTGCTTTAAAATCCTTCTCAAAGTGGTTCCACTGATGTTTAATTGCTGAGACCGGCGGCGGTATGAGACATTTGGATTTTCTGCAACACTCTGTCGAACAGCTTCGATATTTTCATTTGAACGACCTGGACGCGGTCGAGCTTGATGTTGAAGATTCGCTACAGACCCGTGCTCCATGAAATTTGAAGCTAAATGACGGATAGTGTCGCCTTTGGGCGCAGAACGTCCGCGATATTTTTTACGATACGCACGCTGAGTTGACACAACTGAACGATTATTTTCAATGTAAAGCGAAACTATTTCGGCGCGTTCTTTCGGCGTATAGCGATACATGGTTGAAATTGTACTGAAATAACCTATACGAAACGTGTTGTACGACGCTGGTTGGTTAAAATCTGTCAGAGTTATTCAATACTTCCATCGACCAGATTGAGATGGCGCACCCTGTATTATTAGCCGATCTTTGTCCCTCTAGGGTTTCAAGCGAGGTTTCTGCGAGGTTGAAATTCGTTGGACAATGTTATTCTCCTACTTGTTGTAGGTTCAAACTTTTTATCTATTTTTTCTCCGGTTTGATTATGGTTTTTCCCGATTCAGGCCCCTATGGGTCTTTCTCTGTTTTGTAGGCCGCTGTCCTGCTGTTTCGTTGATGACTAATTGCCCAGGATAATCAATTGTGGTTAATTATCTCTTCCTTGGTGTGTTTTTGACAGATTTCTTGTGGGCTTATATGTTTTTTGTTATTTTCCGGTGTTCTCCTACGTGAGGATCGTTTTTCTCTATGTTTTTTGTTTGGTTTTTGGTCGATATGAGTTTGTTTTATGTGTTTTATTAATATTAATGTTTTATTCATGAGTGGGGGTACGTAGCGACGTTTCATGAGGAGTTACCTTGTTGATCTTTCTCTATGTGTCGTGGTATCTCGATAGTTCCATGAATTCTTTCCTACGTTTGCCGGGCCGTGGCGTTTCCGATGTTCTCGCCTTTTGGGTAGAGTGGCCTATTTGGGGGTTGTGCCGTATGTTTAAGGCTTGGTCTGGTGATTGTGTAGGGCGGGGGCTACTACGCTGGTCTAGTAGGCCGGTGTGTTCTTGTTGTTACGCCTACTGTTATGTTTACATCGTGATCTTTGGCTAGGCAGGCCTCTTATTTACGCCATTACTTTTAGGGTGTGTACTTGTAATTCTGCGTGTGTACCTACTAGTCCTTTCTATTCTCCTCGTCCGGTAGATACTTCTTTCGATCCGGTCTGGAGTGTTTTGTCTACCAAGAACTATTTTGTGTGCTTTGTCTGATTTTGGTATGTTCTATATCTTATTTCAGTTTGTGTAGGTTGGTTTGTTAGACGTGGTGAAGGTTGTGAGTCATAGTAGCGGATCGCCTTAATGCGTTCCGTTACACCGTATTAAGTCCTTTTTGTTTAACAGTCAGTATTCCGCGAATGCTCAGTTGACCACCACAAATAGAGCAAATTTCCGTATTATCCATCGCGTATTTTAGTCACAAAGTTACTACATTGAAAATATCGTTCTGTATTTATTCAGAATTCATACGCGTGGCTGGCTTACGCATACTAGTCTCCGACGCCTGCAGCGACTTGTCGGTACCCCGCGCCTCGACTGTTCCCCTATCCGCCAGGACCTTTTTGACGAACCCATCTTTTGTGGATTTTTATATCTGAACTCGATCGAGCAAGGGTTCTCAAATATGTGAGACTAACTCTAACATCTACAGCTAATTGTATATGAATTATAAGATGAATTATGAGCAAGTTTTTGCAATACTGTACATTTAACGATGATTTAGAGGAAAACCATGCACCGAAGACCTAATTGTATTTAATACTTTTTTGTGTGAAGTTTTGTTACATCTCTTTTATTTAACCACTTTGACCTTAATAAAGTTGACTGTTACTGAGATATATGTGAAATACCAGAAAACTGCATCTATCTTCTAAGACGGCGGCAGTAGCTGTATAAGTACGCACGGTGAATTTTTTTGGCTAAATGTGATGCCAAAAGGAATACGTACACCAAGTTTTAAAACTTTGGAACCGATGTCCGCTATCCGCCAAATTTGATGCTAAGGTGACTGGGCTATTATGCGTTGGGTAGAAAAAAACGATGTTCTGGATGAGACTCGGCCCAGGCTAACTAAAGCTCTTCAATGCAAAGTGGGTGGTTTGGATGCATGAGGATTCGATAAATAATTTATATAAACACGGGGCTCACAAACAGGCCAATTTGGTGAAATATTTATTTCAAATAAATTATTGTCAACAGTTACTGTTACGTCCGAACCCATGTTGAATTTTTTGTGTGCATTAAAATCATTTGCAATTAATTATAACTGCGTTTCCACACAAAGCTCGGAAGTATCGTCGTCGTTTTTACGTTTATTCATGCATGTTAACTCGTTTTCCACCGTTTTGAAAGTGAAAACATTCTCGGATGGCTTCTGTTGAACATGTAGTCGGTAATTATTATCGTCATTCGTACTGTTATTCCACTGAGATATCGTGTCACCACCCACCAATCCAAAGGCCGAACCATCGGCTGATTTATACTCAAAATTACTGTCGTTATTCTAGCTCGGAGTCATCGTTAAGGGATACAGCAGTTCGATCACTATTCTCCTCAATAATGCAATCGTGTTCCGCAAGTTCTTTCGTTTCATGCTTTTTCGTCTCCCCTAATCCTCGCCAATCTTCAACTTCGTTCCATTCATTCGCACTTAATTTATCGTCGACGATCGATTGGGTCCTTTGCTTGTACCGGTGAATAATTTGTCCCGCAGTCAGACACAATCTCCCTTCGATATACCATATGAGGGTTGTCTGAAAAGTTTCCGACCTCAACATTAAGATGGCAGCATTTGTTACCAAAAGTGGGGGAGTGTATTTGCGCATGCGTTGAAAAGTACTCACCGAAATTTCAGCCATTTTGGATTCGCAGTTGTTGTTTGACAATCGTTTGAGTTAGTCGATCTGAGTGTTTTTGTGAAAATGGAAAAAAATAGTACACCATGAGTGCTTGCCACAAGGTCAAACGGTCAATAAGATGTACTACTTACAAGTCCAATACCGTTTGCGTGAAGCAATCCGAAAAAACGCGCGGATTTGTGGTGAAACAATTTATGGCTTTTGCACCACGATAATGCACCTGCTCACACTTCATTGCTTGTTCGTGGTTTTTTTTTTTGCCAAAAACAACACTATAATGATGCCACAGCCTCTATATTCACCGGACATGGCTCCGTGTGACTTTTTTCTGTTCCCAAAAATAAAGAGAAACTTAAAGAGCCGTCGTTTTGCAAGCATATATGTGATTAAAAACGCATCGCTGAGAGAGCTACAAGCTATCCCAAAGAACGAGTTCCAAAATTGTTTCGGGGATTGAAAAAAGCGCTGGCATAAGTGTATAATATCTAATGGGGACTATTTTGAAGGGGATAATACAGGGTCTCCGCCGGGAAGGTATACTACTTTGTTTGTTTATAATTTTTGATTAAATGAAAGAGAATGGATCTTATATTGATAAATGTTTTATTTAATGTCGGCAATTATGTATGGAATACAATATCAGATAAATGTCCGCCTCTGTTAGCCTCACAAATCCGAGCCCTTTTGAGCACATTTTTCATTACATTCTCACACACTTCACGCGGTATTTCATTAATTTCATCACGAATATTTTGTTTGAGTTGCTCAAGCGTTTCTGGTTTGTTTGCATAAGCCTTGCTTTTTAGATATCCCCACAAAAAGAAGTCCGGAGCAGTCAAATCAGGCGACCGTGGAGGCCAATCAACATCACCATTTTTTGAAATATCTTGTTGTGGAAAGAGGTCTCGCAGTAATTCCATTGTAATCCTGGCTGTATGCGATGTGGCACCGTCTTGTTGATACCACATGTTAATCAAGCCCAAAGCATGCAGTTGTGGCGTTAAAAAGTTTTCAATCATATCACGATATCGCTTCCCATTCACAGTTACCGTTACGCCGTTTTGATTTTCAAAGAAGTAAGGTCCAATGATTCCTCCTGACCAAATTGCACACCAGACTGTCACTTTTAATGGATGTAAAGGTGACTGATGAATAATTTGAGGGTTTTCCATTGCCCAGAACCGACTATTCTGTTTATTCACATATCCATTTAAATGAAAATGTGCCTCGTCACTCATTATGATTTTTTCATGAAAATCGGGGTTGTCATGGGCGAGCTGTCATGGGCGAGCTTTTAACGATTAAAACACGTTGGTTTATCGAATATTTTTCCATAATAAATTTGCCACGTGTCTACTTCACGACTGCTAAATATGAACTGTCAAGACTAACTTTTACCAAAATGGCGGCAAAACAAAGTAATATACCTTCCCGGCGGACACCCTGTATTATTGTAGACGAATAAATAATATTTCCAAAAAACGAAAGTTCCCGTTATTTTTTTAGCACACCTCGTACAATGATGGGTCATTTTTTATAGCCAGCTTATACGTGACGATTAGCGATTCTGACCATTACTCGACAAAAAAAGTGTCAACACCTATTTCGTAGATTGGTCTTGGAACCATTCTATATTTCGCCTGTCTCAAGTTTTCGATTGGATCAGTAGTTGACAGTTCGACGTATTTTACGGATTCGTCATAAAGCATAGGAGCAACGTTGTCGCCAATCATAAAAGAAATTTACTTTCCTCGCATCGCCATGTACTGGCATCTTTTCGACTATCCAGCAGAGTGCTTGCGACTTGACGGCGACGTTTCCCACTCAAATGTCTTTTTTTAATATGATTTATCATCGCAAAAGATCCTTCAAGTGTACATTCGAAGATAGCATCTGCATTTTTAGCTGCTTTCGTATGAAGAAACCCATCTAAATCAGAGCTGCACTCGCTACATGTCGCTTTAAAATGTCAATATTAGGCAGTATGGTGACAATTGTAAACCTTACCTCGCTTGAAAGAAAACGCAAACGTTATCTTTTTCTGTTCCCAAATTTTTTTGGCGTACCGATCGGTCCAAATGTCCGGACGATGTACGTAATACGATCGAGTACCATAAGTGACCTGTCTCGGTGCGACAGAGATCCAGTCGTAGACGGATAATACAAAATTTAATCGGCATTTTGGGAGACAAGATTCAGAATCAGTGCTCATGGTTGATAGATTGAGATCTCGAGGTTGATGTTTATCCTCAATATCGTTAATGTTTTGCTCATAGCCAAAAATGTTCAACATCATGTCTCGAATATTATTTCGGTTGTTATTGACACTAGTGTGAATATGCTTTTTAGTGACATTTGAACCACGTAGCGTCATAGCATTGGCTACACCGCAAATATGTCATGCGATGGTCGTAAAACACGGCCATTGCTGTGAACAGTCTTGAAATTTTGGTCAGAAAGAATTTCTCGTAAAATCGTTTTATCTTACACCATGCTGTACAACGTCGACAAAAAAAACAACAAAAGGTTGCAGAACAAATTAATGATCTTGGAGGTTAAACGAAATAGCTACGTTTTCGTTCCAGTACGAAACAATGCTCCGATAAAATATAAAAATGCGTCACTGTTATTGCTTTATGATTGCTATGTTGTATGTATTGATTTTTGGCTGGATTATTAACATGAATACAGAATTAAAAACTATTCTGATTGTATATGCAGTTTGATGCAGATCTTAGCAAACTACATCTATACCAGGTGTACAAGTATGGAATGCGGATTTTTTTTCTAAAAAAACCTGTTTAATTCGGAAGAATGATTAAAAGTGCTTAATTCAAAGTATGCTCCATCGCTTGTTATACATTTTTTCATCTTTCGGGCACTTTGTGAATACCACGACAGTAAAAATCTTCCTCTTTTGCTGCGAACCATTCATCGAGGCATTTTTTCACATCTTCGTACGAACCAAAGCGCTGCTTAGAAAGTGCGTGACCCATCGATGCAAACAAGTAGTAATCGGAAGGAGCCAAGACTGGTGAGTAAGCTGCATGGGGTAGAAATTCCCACCTGAGTGCTTCCAACGTGTCGCGAACCGGTTTTGCCGTATGTATTGGAGCATTGTCATGAAAAAAAATGACTTTGTGTTGCCTCTTTCGGTATTCTGGCCTTTTTTCAAGCAGCGAACGGTTTAAATCAGTCAATTGTTGTTGGTAATGTTTAGTATTAACCGTTTCCCCAGGTTTTGAGATATTTTTATTTAATTTGGTCTTTTACAATTTAATTAGACTAGTTTTCGAATACAACATCAATCAACTGGCCGCCTTTATTGGCCAAAGCAAAATGTGCCCTTTTTGCTCCGTTTTCCATCACTTTTTCGAGCATCTCGGGCGGTATAGCGATGATTTCGGCACGAATGTTTGCCTTGAGTAGGTCAATGCACTGAGGCTTGTTGACGTACACTTTGCTTTTCAAATAACTCCACAAAAAGAAGTCCGGAGAGGTAAAATCTGGAGATCTGGGTGGCCAGTCAATGTCGCCATTTTTTGACATCACACGTTCAAGGAATTTTCGTTGCAGAAATTGCATTGTTTGATTTGCAGTGTGGCATGGTGCACCGTCTTGTTGAAACCAGTAATCCATCGACTGTTTCGCCTTCTCTGAAGAAAAATCGCCCAATGATGGTTTTGGCGCAAACGCCGGCCCAAACAGTCACTTTTCGGTCATGCAATGGTGTTTCATGGATCTCGTGTGGAATCTCCGTTTCCTAAATGCCGCGGTTTTGCTTGTTCACGGCGCCAGTGAGTGTGAAATGGGCCTCGGCGGTCATCAAAATTTGCTTCCAAAAATCAGGTTCAGTGTCAACCATTCGAGCGACTGTTTGGCCGTATTACAAGCGACGTGGACGGTCTGTCGGCAATATTCTTTGAGTCAATTGCACTTTATACGGAAACAAATGCAAATCATCCTTCAAAACGCGCCGCAAAGTGGTTCCACTGACGCCGAAATGCTGAGCGCAGTGACGATACGACACATATGGGTTCTCGGCAACACTTCTCTTACCACTTCAACCAGTTCATTGGAACGTCTTGGGCGTTGATGAACGGCACGTGGACAATATCCCACTATCCCGTGCTCAACAATATTTGACACCAAACGACGAATGGTGTTGTCAGACGGTGCTTGTTGGCCACAATATTTTCAACGATATGCACGTTGAGTTAACACAACTGAACGACTACTTTCAATGTACAGTGTCACTAATTCGGCGCGTTGTTTCGGTGTGAAACGATTCATGGTTTAAATTGTACTGGATTGACGTTTCAAAAACATGTCTACTCAAGTCAATTGGTTGATAAATGTCAAAGTTATTCAATGTTTACATATCGACATAAAAGATGGCGCACCCTGTATTCGATGCAAAAACGACTTCCTTTTGTACCGAGCGAGCAAAATATCACATGTGTTTTTGCGCTTTTCCATTTGCCTGTCATTCAACTCATGTGATACCCATCTACCGGTCTTCTGAATCTTTCCCATCTCCCGTAGCCGATTGGAAACAGCTTGTTAACTAACGCCCAATTGCTCGGCGAGTTGTTTTTGTGTTTGTTAATTGTGTTGTGCTTCTCGAAGTAATCTGTATAATTCAGCAGCAGTTTTCTTCAAATAAAAACGAAAAATTAATGCTGTCTGCGAACGCTCTTTGTTCAGTATAAATTTAGACATATTGAACACAACACTATGCACACACTTTTCCAATTTATTACTCATGCCCGTCTGACACTTGTTGATGACACAACAAAATAGCGCAGTGTCAAATCTTTATAGCACAAACTGCATTCATGCGCCATCTGTTGTCTGAAATCCACATTTCATACTTGTACACCGGGTATATTAAATGATTGTATAATAAATTAGAGTATTCATGTAATCGTGTAGATAGATCAATTTACAAATAATAGTTTATCGCTAATTGCTCACCCACAAGGGTGTAGTGGAAGAAATTAAATTGAACGAAAAAAATTCATATCTCAGATTTCGTTTGTTTGCGTTTGGATGGCTATAGAACCTTTTTTGACTTGTGGGGGTCAAAACGATGATAGGACAATCGTTTCGTCTCAAGCTCACTTTCAAATAGCCCATGAAGTAATAAGAGGCCGGATTGAGGATGCTACTGGCGAGTCCACCATCGACGAATCAGAGTGAACAGAAAGTTCATATCCTACGGACGATGATATAAAAGATGATGTTGAAATTCGTTCGGTTGAATGTAGTAAAAAAAATTATACAGAAGCCGAAGATGTTGCTGCTCAATCACGGTATTAAGGTATTAATGGTATTAAGGTAAATGGTTTTTACAGTCCAGAGGTCGCAAATAAGTTGCGCAGTTTGATTGCGTCGGCTCCAAGATGGACGAGATTACTATTCCCATACTTTAAGCGTCAAGATTTATCATCGCAACATCATCTTCTGTAGAGTCGGAAATTTCAAACCTAAAGTGTCGTGTATTCAAAGATGAGCTTTCGATACGTGCTGATAAATTTGTGTTGCGTCATCTTCAATATATTTCGTCTAATTTCGGCAAATTGCGTCTGACCGCGTAAAAAATTATTCACCGGTACAAACAAATGCTTCAATCGATCGTCGACGATAAATCAAATGTGAATAAATAGAACGAAATTGAATATTGGCGAGGATTAGGGATGACGAAAAACAGTAAAACAAAAGAACTCGCAGAACATGATTGCATTATCGAGCAAAATAGTGATCGAACTGCTGTATTCCTTAACATGGGCTGTAATCGGCAGATGCAGGGACCACCGCTCTAAGGAAGTGGCTATCTGGTGCAGCCGAGCCACTGAGGTCGAACAACCTGGATATTTTCCGGGTGACCTGCTGGGACCGAGTAAACGAACTGGTGACTCCGCCTCCCCGTGGCCCCCGCTGGCAACGGACCGTGGATGCGAGGGGGTTCCGACCCTTCCGCGTCACCGGTGCTGGCTAAGTGAACATCGCCCCCAAGGGGGTAGGTCCAACTTGTCCAATGATACAGAAATGGTGAGGGCTGGGTTTTTCCAAGCCGACCGTTCAAAAACATCTGGTCATGGCAGGTCTCTTGGCCGCGGCAAAGTCTGGATGGTGGGTCTAGTGTACAAAATTATCCGTCGACCATCAGACGTGAGTTAACAGTGCTGGTAGGGGGAGACCCGAGGTACAGCCTTCTCGAAAGAGAATTAACAATTAAATCACACATTGTACACCTTAACGATGACTCCGCGTAAGAATTGTGCGAGAGGCGTCTCGCTGTTAAAGATAGTTGAAAAGGTGTTGGATCCGACTGTGGTAAATAAACGGGCCTTAAAGCTACAAAATACGTGTGCATTCGACTCTCTCATGCAGATATTGATAAATTTAATCTGTATATACAAAATGCAAAGAAAAGATCAAAATTGTACCGTATGAACCAGTAAAGTCCGCTTTCTATGTTAGAAAGTGCTACTATTTAGCAGGCGCATCTTCATATAGTAAGCGGCGCGAACACTACGACGATTGTTGTTCGATCCGAACAACTCCCTATACAGATGCCGAAGCCGTACCACATATATTAACGTTTGCACGATAATAAATAACTCGCCGAAATACGAGGCTCACGAAACTTGTGTTACGACGAATTCGGGTACACCTCTGTTGCGAGGAGTATCCACGCATTTGTTTTTTACGAGGGTCGATCAATAAATAGTCGGCTTGGTAAAGAAAATCGCGTTTTTTGGACAAAAATCTTTTTATTTCTCAACATAATCTCCTTTCAGCTCGATACACTTATTCCAACGATTTTCCAATTTTTTAAAAATCAGGTGCTCGTCGGGTTTCGCAGCAAAACGAAAAATTGTAAAAGAAAGCTATATAAAAAGAGTATTCTTTTAACTAAAAAACTTACCTTCCTACAGAAACTCGTACGATTTAAGTGCTTTCGAGAAAAGCATGACTTAAGCGCTTCATCCCCGCAAATTTTTCTGTAAAAGTCAAATCGATATATTCTTTATTTCTGGATTTCAGTTGATAATCCCATTTATCTAACGGGAGGATAAGTTTCGTGATCGTGAAGGTGGAGTATTTAAATCTTGCAATGCTATTCTCGAAAGCACCTAAATCGTACAATACTATCGTATATACGTGTGTGAACCTAGCATCTCATCTTTCAGCGTTCACTGTTTACGGACAGTTATACCGTTACTTGATACTTTATATCAATGATTCCGGTTAATTTAACCCCGAAAACGGTAATTTTAAAAATAAAATACTACGACCGGAAGCATCCCGATATACCGAATTTCAAAAATTGAAAAAAAAACGATAGCTCCCGTAGTTCTACCGTCCTCTAGTCGTAAATTTCAAAAAATATCCAATCCGAGAGACTTTATAGAGTATCATCAGTAGCTCTTACGCGACATGCTTGTTCGCGCACGTCGTGAGATGCTAGTGCATCAGCCTGCGTTTTGGTCGCCTTCCGAGTCCGATGAGTCCCATTAGAATGGTTGGCATGATCAATCCCCCAAACACTTTTGTGCACGTCGAAAAAAAGGAAGTTACGGTCGTTAAGCGAATACAGTCGCGCAAAGAAAAAAATGAAATTCCCGTTTATGGTTACGAGGATAGTTGGTTGCACGCGTCATTCGGATTTCAAGTGTCAAATTTTACGGGTGATCTTACTGTGGACAACAGGAATTAGATACAAGCATCGTAAGTAGGGAAGATATTGGCTTAGACGTGGACATTAGGGAAGTATCGAACTGGAGTTAAAAAATTATGTCGATGCTGACCTAGATTTCCGCAATCACGCAGTCACACACAGGACCCAACATAGGAGTCGTAACCCGGATTGAGTCTCGGGAGTCCAGGATTGGGTCCGGGATAGATTCCCGGACTTCAGGATAATTTTATTCTGCGCGGGTTATGTCGAGAAGTGAGCAATCAGAGCTTACTTCTTTTTTAAACAAAACACACAAATATCCACTTGTATTGCTTTGTTTAGTCGCCAGGTGTCATATAACCCTATAACATCACAGTCATCAATATCTTTTTCAAAATCCTTTATGGAAAAATCCAAGAAATTATGCATGCCATGCACATTCCAAAATAAAATGATCGATCTATACAGCCGATCGGGGCGTTGACCAAGGACTTCGTTGTCATTGACATTTACGGGGGGAAAAGGGTCGGAAAATTGGTGTTTTTTTCTGATACTACAACTTATAAGAAATATTGTCAGAAAATTTGAAGTCGTTAGGAGCAAAACTTTTCGAGTTATAGACAATTGAGTCTCCGGGCGCTCGGTCTCCCTTGACCGTCATAAGTCTCCCGTAACCCTCGGCGCGGCAACTGGTTTATAGCAGCTGCTCTTTTCTGTTTCTTTTTTTCTAATTTCTATAGGCATGAATAGACTCCTTTGTTGTTCTATTTTTTAAAATATACCTGATATGACCTGAAGGGTCTTTGTGAAGACTAAACCGAGTTAGTTTGGCATCGTTCGTTTTACTGTACGGATATACATTTGAACTAAAAGTTTATTTTATTATCTATAAAATCGGTAAAGTTGCAAGAGATGACCAAAAGAAAGGTATTCGCAGTGATAGACCAAAAAAGAAAACAACATTTTAATCCTGAGCAATCCGAAAGTGTAGAAAAGTGTTTCACTAGCTCGTCCGCAAAAAAACTGAAAATTGATGACGAAATCAATGTACCAGCTGTTCAGTATAAAATAATAGACTTCATGTTAGTGCTTACTGCGATTTCTAATTTGGTGACGTGTTCTAAAATTATTGATAATAAGATTTGTAATGGCAAAGTGAATTTTAGTACATGCCGAAAACAAGGACCTGGTTTTAAAATTGAAGTGAACTGTGAAAAGTGTGATCCAGCGTACATTGACTCAGGCAAGAAAATAGGACAATCGTATGAAATAAATCGACGATTTATTCTTGTCATGCGTTTATTAGGCTTAGGTCGCGTGTGTTATGCTGTGTCGCTATTTTTAAATAGCTTAGATGTGAAGCCTGGCCAAATAGCCCATGAGTATACACGGAGGGAAGACGAGAACCGTATATCGAAAGCAAATCGCAAAACCCAGGCTGCTACTCAAGAGGAGAGAATTCGTCGTAGGATGGAGCAAAAGGATGCTTTGGATAATACAGCAGCTGCAGGCGAGTTTCTTTATGGAGCTGGAATCGACGATTCTATGTAAGTTTAAAAAAAAAACATTTCTCTATTTTATTCATGTATCAAACTTTAATCGCGTTTTTCTCAAACCTTTTTTTTTAAGTCGGTAGTCAAAATTTCTCGAGAATCTTTGGACCGATTTCGCCTAAACTTTGCACACTTCTTTTACATACTAAATACTCGGTTCTGAACGAAGAATTTTTTTTTTTCAATTACAACTTATTGTTTAATTGAACAAAAAGAGCAATTTTTGGCAAAAAATCAGAGTTTTTTGATTGCACCTTTACTAAAAATTCAAAAATGAATATTTTGTTAATTTCTTCGTTCAAATCCAAGATAAACTTATGTACTAAAGAAATCTTTTTGGTTTTTTAATTTCAGATGAAGCAATCATGAGTTATCCTGACTACCGCATGGAAACTTTTTTTTTGAGGTGACTCGGTTCTCACCACTACCACTGGCTTATTTTTCAATATTTTTAAATGAAAATTTAGCAGAATATTCTTAGAATAATGCTTAATAATGTAACAAATTAAAAAAATATTAATAAACAAGTACCCTGAAGAAAAAAATCACAAAAATATGCTTATTCTTTTTGTATCTCAGACCCTTTTCCCCCCTTGAATTAGCCTCACTATACAGGGTGGCAGATTTATCTGAAGACATTGAAATATTTCGAAAACTACGCATCAGATCAAATTTTTTTTCGATGGGACCTGATTTTTACGAATATCTCGAGAAATTACACATCGGATCGAAAAAAGAAAAAAACACATGTTTAATTTTTCAAGAAGCTATTCAGGGATACGAAACTCGATCCACCGCCCCCCCAAACCTACCCTCTGGGGTGGGGGTGGGGGCAACTTTGAAATCGTAAATGGGAACCCCAATTTTTTTTTGCAGATTCGGATTCCCCATAAAAAATAAGTAACTTTTATCTGAAACATTTTTTTTCGATTCGTGATAGATGGCGCTGTAATCGCAAGAAACCTGATTTTTGCGCATATTTCGAGAAATTACACATCGGATCGAAAAAAGAAAAAAGACATGTGTCATTTTTCAAAAAGCTATTCAGCGATACGAAACTCGATCCACCCTCCCGCCCCATCCCTACTCCTTGGGGTGGGGGCAACTTTAAAATTGTAAATGGGAATCCCTATTTTTTATTGCAGATTCGGATTCCCCATAAAAAAATAAGTAACTTTTATCTGAAACATTTTTTTTCGATTCGTGATAGATGGCGCTGTAATCGCAAGAAACCTGATTTTTGCGAATATCTCGAGAGATTCCCACCCCCACTCCAGGGAGTAGGGATGGGGGGAGGGTGAATCGAGTTTCGTATCGAATAGCTTTTTGAAAAATTAAACATGTCTTTTTTCTTATTTCGATCCGATGTGTAATTTCTCGAGATATTCGCAAAAATCAGGTGCGTTGCGATTACAGCGCCATCTATCACGAATCGAAAAAAAAATGTTTTAGATAAAAGTTACTTATTTTTTTATGGGGAATCCGAATCTGCAATAAAAAATAGGAGTTCCCATTTATGATTTCAAAGTTGCCCCCACCCCCACCCCAGGGGCTAGGGGTGAGGTGTCGACTTTGGTATCATTGGATGACCCCCTTCCAGGCGAACAAATTTTATTCAGAACTTTTTTTGATCCGATGCGTAGTTTTCGAAATATTTCAATGTCTTCAGATAAATCGGCTACCCTGTATATCGTCCTCGGTGCGTTTAGAAGAAGCTCCGAAGCGATGTCAAAGAAGTTAGAATCACTATATTCGAATTGCGGGATAAAACCTACCCAATATTTAACGACTAATCAAAGGCTGTTTAAGTGCTCGAAAAATAATTATTTCGCTCCACCCCTAAGGGTAGAAACGTGAGGATTTTCTGAGTGACGAAGTACAAAAAAAATTAACTTGTACGTTATTTAACGGCTTTAGAATGGGACTAGGTACGATCAAATCAGAATACCCCTTCTCGAGATACGCTCCCCCCCTTATTTATCTAACAATAACACCGAATATCGTGACGTAGACCGCATCAACTGATTTTGACGCTCGAACCCCTTAGCCAAAATGCAACCCCCGATAAACGTATGTCCGCGTAGCTCGAAGTACAGTAGAGCTAGAGCAATACTCTAAGTCTTTAAAATCATCTTGATTCAACAGCTCGACATAACCGTGTCAACTGATTTTGCCCCTTCAACCCCTTAGCCAAAATGCAATCCCCGGTATATTTATGTCGCATATCTCGAAGTACAGTAGAGGTAGAACGTTGCTCTTGGTTTTAAGAATCATCGTGATTTAGCGGCTCGACATAACAGTATCAACTGATTTTGTAGCTCCAACTCCTTAGTCACAAACCAACCCCCGGTAGATTTATCTTCGCTTAATTTAGCTACCATCTTCGGCAACTTTTCCAATTTGGTGAGTTCCTCATTCATACTTCTGTTGCCCATTGTCAAACCCTTCGGGTTCGTTCTTGTTTGTTGCCTCCTCGCTGTTGTCCCTGTTTTTCCACGATTTTTCCTGTTCATCAGATCTGTGATCTTTTGGGTGGATCGTTTTGCACCACACCCTTGTTTCGTTACCTGGGTTTTGCCCATCATGTTGTAATGCGGTGCTCTAAACGCGCGCGAGAGCATGCATGACGACCTGACCTTACTTTTTTGGCAGATGTACTTGTTTGATTGTAGCATTAATGTGGTACCGTGGAGGAACACTATTATAATTCAAATGGATAGCCTGATCGATCTGTATTGCACAGGCACCGCTGTTTGTTTTGAGAATAAGTTTATCACAACGGATCACGAAAAATATGAGAAACCGCACGAACAAGTGACTTACGTGAAAAGTATAAAAAATGGCCTCTCCTATTCTGTGCCATTTTATAAACCGCAGTCTCGTGCAAGCGAAGAGGTTATAAATATCGCGGAAAGAGGGATTTGACACAGTCCTCTAATTAGAAAAGCTAAATATAATGTATATGTTATATAAAATGTGTGTAACTTTTGAGTCCCTCTGCCGATTCTCTTCAAATGCAATACCATCTAACCTTGGTCGTCACTTCTCTTTTGTAGAGAACTACAGCTCGATAGCTGCATTCCGCTCGAAGTAGCATGTTTACGTCGGTTGTATTAAAACATGGCATGTAAAATCATATAGAGTTTAAACAGCCGTACAGATTTAAGCCACATTTACCACGATAAAAGGTCAGTATCTTATCCACCTGCGTGCCCAATAAAGGCGTAATAATTTAAGCCATTTTTTTTAAATATCATACAGACGCGCCCCCACACACACACACACACACACACACACACACACACACACACACACCGGCTTTTTAAAAATAAGATTCTCGGTTTTTTTTTAGTGTATTTGAAGTATTCTGATATTAAACCCTCGAAAAAAAGTTTTCACCAAAACAAAGCTTTCTTTATGTCAAACCACAATGATGCTGTAAACAAATCAAACGTTCCTGTATAGTAGCTATTCCTGAATTGCATAGTCCTTAAAATAAATATTGATAACGAAATTAATTCCTGGAAACATAATACTTAAAATAAATATTGGGAATAAAACTCTACTAAATATTTAGGTACTTAATTATTTTTTATAATGTAAACAATTATTAAGATACGTATATATAAAATAGTTTTAAAAACAGAACAAATATGTCCTATAAAATATGTTAAGTCTGAATAACCTATGTCCTCTCTCACATATGATATAATAATACTACTTCGTATGTGTTCATAGCATACTTAAAAATAGAGGCAGCATGACAGAAAAGCTAAATCTGTCAACAAGAGGACATTTATTTTTTTATTTTTATGATATAATTATGGATAATTACGCTTGTTGAATCGTCGTTACACAATCGTCTATGGAGCTTGGTGGGTTGATCTATAAATATAATTAACAACGACGACATTCATCCTTAACGATAGTTAAAAACAACAAATAACAATAGTTTTGACGGGAATAATTTGTCAACCGTATATAAAATTGTGGAAGTAAACGCAACCTACAACGTGACTCAATTTCATATTGAATATTTTCCAGCTACGCTTAAATTCGATAAAGAAGCTATCGACTATTGCTCTTGCACTCGGTCCTGAGCGTACTCGCATAGAGTTGATGCCATTTCTGACGGACACAATTTACGACGAAGACGAGGTACTTCTCGCTCTCGCCGAACAACTCGGATCATTCACTCCTCTCGTCGGTGGTGCGGAAGAAGTGCACTGTCTTTTGGTAAGAAACTGTTCTACAGTATCGACTTTTTTTCTGGATAGTGGTGAAGTTTGAAAAGTTTCAAAGTCGAAACGTCTTTCTAAGTTCCCGGCTCTCGGAAAAAAGAAATTAATTTTCATGTCATAGAACAGTGTGGGATCCAAATGAAGATGATAAAATATTATATTTCGAGCCAAATACGATCCTGTTCCCTGCAACAACAACGGTTCCCAGATAATACATCTTTCCTCCATAATATAAAAATTTTAGATCTGTTGATGTTCCGGAAGGCTTTCGTTTCAGAAAATCGATCTCTTGCGGTTGAATGGGTGTCACCTCTCAGACTCTTTTTTTAAACAAAGAGAACATTGTTTCGTGGAACGTTTCTTCTACAGCGAATATTGTTTCGTGCAACGTTTCTTTTACAGAGAACATTGTTTCGTGCAACGTTTCTTCTACGGTTTTGAAGAAACATCTTCTACATAGTATAAAAGATGGAAGTCCAGCGGTGTTTCGAAAAGCATTCGTTTCAGCCAAAAACTATAGTATTCCGGGAACAAGGTTACGGTCGTTATTATAATTTTATTTTTCCATTCACAACGAGAATCGTGTTTTTCGCAACAATGAAAAAAGTGTCATACTCTCAGATACTCCGGCCTTCAATGAAGCTAAAACGACACAACGGCAAACCGACTCCAAACCTAGTTTATAATGAAGGGCTCATTAGAAGCTAATTTAATGCAGCAATCCCGAATCAAATGTTCCTATAAAACATTTTTCAAAACCTGCGGCGCTGCTAGTATGATATCGAGTTAGCACCGCCACTACGTTGTACAGACCATACCACTAATGAGATCGAAAAATGGATAATGCTATAATTAAAGGCTTATTTGAGGCTCTTGAATGTAACTAGAATCGTTAAAATCGATACAGCTTATCCGGAGATATTCGAACTTCTCTAAATTCAATAAATAATTACGGTATTTCTCCACTATTGAATGAGCTAAGGTTCCGAAATAGTGACCTGTTACGTGTATCTGACTCAAGTTGTTGCCGAATAAAAAAGGTTTGTTAATACAGTGGGTCGTTTTTAGACATCGGGGTGGGGTTCTTATTTCGCTTTTGGCGGGAGGTTAGAGCCTTTAATTGAGGCAGAATTTGAAAACTTGCTACGAATCCCTGGCTCCAGTAGCTGTCGAGTAAATCATGTTTGTTAATGAAGAGGCGAGTTTTTGTACATACGGGTGCAGCATTTAATTCTCTCCTGGCGGGAGGGTAGATCCTTTAATTCAATTCGAAGTTCAGGACTTGCTCCGCCTCTCTGACTCAAGTAGTTGTCAAGTAAATCAAGTTTATTAATGCGGATTGTAGTTTTTAGATATACGGTTGTAGTACTCAATTCAACACAACTTTCAAGACCTATAACGCGTCCCTCGCTCTATTTGTAACCGAGTAAAACAGGTTTGTTTTTGCAGAGTGTAGTTTTCAGATATAGTGGTGCAGCCCTTAATTCGCTTTTGGCGGGGGATTAGAGACTTTCATGCAATTAAAATTTTAAGACCTGCTCCACATCGCTGGCTCATGTAGTTGCCGAGTAAATTAGGTTTGTTAATGCACAGGGTAGTTTTCAGATATACGGGTGCAGTATTTTTCTCTTTTTTGACGGGAAGTTAGAGTCTTCAATTCAATGAGAAGTTGAAGGCTGCTACGTCTTTTCGGCTCACGTTTTTTTCCGAGTAAATCAGGATTGTTAATGCAGAGGGTAGTTATTAGATATAGGGTGCAGTATTTAATTCGATCTAGGCGGAAGGTCAGAGCATTTAATTGAACCAGAATTGCACGGTTCTTGAACTTAAAATTCAACTAGCAGCACTTCAAAGCGTTTTTTTTAAAAGGATCATTAAATTCGGCGTTGTGGCATTAAATTAACTTTTAATGAGCCCTTAATTATAAACTAGGTTTGAAGTTGATTTGTCATTGTGGCGGTTCTAGCTTGATTGACGTATACTCCGGAAGACTTTCATTTCGGCGAAAAATCTATCGCTTCTCAATTATTAGGCAGTAGTTACTGCTGGAACAGTTCTACGCCTCAACGACGACTTCAGAAAAAGAAAACTTTATTTTATGTAATAGAAAAATTTTAGGTTCAGAGACGTTCTGGACAGCAGTCGTTTTGTGGGAAAACTCCTAGCATTTCGAAAATACCGTTATTGTCGCTAGTATTTTATTCTTTTACTGTCACATGCAGTCATGTTTTTGGCAGGACGAAAAAGTGTTTAGCTTTATTATAATAACAGTTCCATGCACTGAAATACTCAGGAAGGCTTTTGTTTTAGTGAAAAATCGATCGCTTTGTGGTGTTTATGCAGGACCTACCGGTGGGATTTCAATTTTTGTTTGAAGCCAAAGAGAAATATGTTTCATGCAACATTCTCGATTTCAGAAAGATATAACTTTTACATAATATGAAAATAATATCACAAGCCCTAGTCTTCGCCGAAAACGAACATTTTCTTGTACTATTAAAATAATAATAATAACAAAGACCCCAGCGTCAGTTGTTGCACAGTTTCCGGAAAGCGATACATTTTTCGCTAAAACGAAAGCCTCCCGACACCTACAGACGTAGTATTTTCATATTATCTAGAAGAAAAATTTTTTTCACTTAAAGCCGCCATTGTTGAACGGAACAAAATTGTATTTGTTGCGGAAAATAATATTTTGTCATCTTCCGTCGGGTCTAATACGGTTCTGTGGCGCGAACAGTCGTTTGATTTTGGCTAGCGCTTAGCGTTCAGCGGAATCTTTTGTCTTTGATCGTGTTTATAGCGAGATATTTTATCCTATTCTACTGGTAATAGAAACTAACTTGAATATTCATGATATTTCTTTAGCAACCCTTGGAAGCCTTAGCGGCTGTAGAAGAAACCGTTGTACGCGACAAAGCTGTCGAGTCTCTGCGCAATATTGCGAGTCAGCACAGTCCTGCTCATTTGGAGAAGTATTTTGTGCCGCTCGTACAGCGCTTGGCAACCGGTGACTGGTTCACGTCGAGAACCTCTGCTTGCGGCTTAATGAGTGTCTGCTATCCTCGTGTGGGTCCCGCATACAAAGGTAATTGTTATCCAGCGTTCTTTTATATCTTCCTGAATCTACAACTTAATAATTTATTACCTCATATTAATGCTTCATAGATACATTCATTATTATCTAAATCCATTGCAGCCGAGCTGAGAAATCACTTCCGCAGCCTCTGTCAAGATGATACACCCATGGTTCGGCGTTCAGCTGCCTCAAAGCTCGGCGAGTTTGCGACAGTCGTTGAGATCGAATACTTGAAATCTGACCTAATACCGATGTTCGTTATCCTTGCTCAGGATGAACAGGCGAGTACTTCTTTACTTTTATTGATATAATTAAATGAATACATACAGGCTTCTAGTACTTTGGGAATCAATAAACCTCACTTAGTTTTGATGGGAAAATATTTTTACCGGGACACCCTCGTGTCAAGAGTGACCACAAAAGCGTTAGGGCCATGGTTTTGACGTGGGGTGAGATTACTAAAAGTTTCCTCAGTGTTACAGTCCTGATTTTGTGGAAGCGTAAAATAATCAAATAATCAAATGTCAAACGCTTTTTGACGTTTACAATTGTAAGACGTTTACATTAGTAAGTACATGCATTTGAGTACTTCTTTCTCTCTATAGTGTTATTCCACATACCTATTTTTGTGAAAATTTAATCGTTTTTGTATTTTTGGTTATCCGTAATGAATCCGTTTTTTTTTTGTAAAGTAAAAAAAGAAATATATGAATTGATTGAACTAGAGTAGGAATTTTTGAGGTTGCGAATTACGAATTAGAAATATAACAAATTGGTAACGCGAAAAGGCGAATCAAATATCAACCCGTATGACCATTTTTATGACATTAGTACTTAAAGGCCAATCAGATTTATGGCGTATAATCTGACGTATACAGAACAACGTAGGTCTCAAACGCATGCACGGTTTTGCCACTTTCGTCAAAAGGTATTTTGTGTGATCAACATTCACAAAGTATTTATAAAAACTTTCGTCATTTTGAAATGCAGGACTCAGTGCGACTGCTAGCCGTCGATGCATGCGTCAGTATCGCGCCCCTTTTGCAGCAAGAGGACGTGGAGCAACTGGTAATGCCTACTCTTCGACAATGCGCTGGTGACCAATCATGGCGTGTACGTTACATGGTCGCTGATAAATTTACTGACGTGAGTATTCGCGCTTTTTTCCCTTAGTTGAAACCAACTGCAGTTAAAATTTGAGAGGATCATAGCTATTCATACAGGGAAATTAAAATAGCACACGGATACCTTCTTCGACTCTCCGATAAACCAAATCCAACCGTTTTCTCGATATTGCAGCTCCAGAAAGCTGTTGGTCCAGAAATAACAAAAGCAGACTTAGTGCCCGCTTTCCAAGCCCTACTCAAAGACACAGAAGCCGAAGTTCGCGCTGCTGCAGCTGACAAAGTCCGTGACTTCTGCCAAAATCTAGATCAATTCAATCAGGAGACAATAATCATGACAAATGTTTTGCCGTACGTGAAAGATCTCGTGGCTGATTCGAATCAACATGTTAAATCGGCTCTGGCCAGTGTCATCATGGGCCTCAGCCCTATTCTTGGGAAGCACAAGTTAGTAAATTTTACTCATCAAGCTGTACATTATCCGTTGTTATCCGCGGGGGTAACATTTAAAGCAAGGTCGAGGTTGTCGAAACCAAAGCTAATGTGACGGGGCCGTAAGTGTATATAGTATTTTAAAAAAAAACGCTTACAGTTCGCCGATCATACGTAATAACATGGTAACGAAAATTACATTTTTTTCCTTGTATACTCATACTACAGGGTGCGCCATCTTTTATGTCGGTATGTAAACATGGAATAACTTTTAAAAAAAAACAACCGATTTTTATGTATGAGGTATTTTTATTTAATTTGGTTCTTTACAATCTATTTTGACTAGTTTTTTAATACGTCATCAATCAAGTGGCCACCTTTATTGGCCAAAGCAAAATGTGCCCTTTTTGCTGCGTTTTCCATCACTTTTTTGAGCATCTCGGGCGGTATAGCTTTGATTTCGGCACGAATGTTTGCCTTGAGCTCGTCAATGGTCTGAGGCTTGTTGGCGTACACTTTGCTTTTCAAATAACACCACAAAAAGAAGTCCGAAGGGGTAAAATCTGGAGATCTAGGTGGCCAGTCAATGTCGCCATTTTTTGACATTACACGTCCAGGGAATTTTCGTTGCAGAAACTGCATTACACTGTCTCGTCACACCCAGTTCACAACAGCGTCTGCGCGGGCTTTTATGAAATGAGTTATGAAAGATTATTTAATGAATATATATAAATAAATATTATACAATATTATATAGATAAATAAATAATGAAATTAAAAATATATATATAACGCTCAGTAATTTTGCAGCCGTCAGCAAATGAATAGTGCATTACAATCATTTCGCTTTCACTTTTTGACAGTACATTGTCGTGACAAAAAGACCAAGGTGTACACTTTTCGATTCGTCTGACTCCTGCTAGGCGCGTACGAAGCAATATTTGAACCGTGATTGCATCATTAACGCAAGTACACTGAGACAACAATTTATTTAATGTTACCAAATCTAGAGTTCGATATGCTAAAATAAATATTTAGTTATTATCACCAAATTTTAGGTGGGATCAATAATATTGGTTTGAGTCAAATAAAGCTAGAAAATATTTGTTATGAATTAAAAAATCTTATTTGGCTCAACTCTAATTTACTTATAATAATTTTATTTTGGCTAAATAATATTGGTTTGGGTCAAATAAAGCTAGAAAACATTTCCTAACAATTGAAAAATCTTATTTGACTCGACTTTCATTTAGTTATAATAATTAAACATTTATTTCGCTATATCCAACTCAAGATTTGTTAATATTAAATAAATCCTTTTCTCAGTGTACACTTCGATCACGAGTGAAAGTGCCGTTACAGTACTGGAAGCTCTTTCCGCGTAAAATAGAATCTATAAAATGACAGGCTATACTGCCATAAAGCAGTTGTGCGCTGATGTGGGAAAATGCACATGATTAACGATATTAACGTCAGCACGGATAAGCGACATTAATAGTGCAACATCGGATACCAGAGATGTTGGATAACGCAGAGGTAGCATTCCAGACTGACAATCCGAAGATCGGAGGTTCGAGTCTCGAGCTAGTCAATTCGTAATTTTTTTTTCACACGACGATTCACTTTTGAAAAGTGAATTATTGCGACGAAAAGACAAAATCGAAAAATTTCGTAACATGACCTACTAAGTATCCATGCCATTAACATTCCATTTAAATTTTCCCGGCTTACTGAGAAACCGCTACAACGTTATGAATTTCTTACAATTACTAATGAAAATCACATAAAAAGATCAACAGTTTAAAGAAATAATGAAAGCAAACATTTTATTCGTCGATTAAGAGTACACAGAAATTATAGTACAGCTAATAATTGTATTCATCGTTTATTTTATACTTTGAACGTTAGAACTGCGCGCGGCGTGACGTCACACGCTGCCTGACTGTTGATTGGTCAGTGCGCCAGGTGCGCGCGCGGCGAGCTCTAAACCAATGTTTCATCACATGTTATGACACGTTTCATTAGTTCTGCATCGTTGTTGACTTCATTTAGCGACTGCTGAAAAACTTCTATTCGCCGCTGTTTTTGTTCGAAATTCAACAATTTTGGAAAAAAAATTTCTGCCACGTTTTATACCCAAAACTTCCGAAAAAATGTCATGGCATGAGCCAATTTGTATGCCAACATCATCAGCCACTTCCCTGATTGTGATTTGGCAATCATTTATAATCATTTCTTTCACGTTTTCATCGGTTTGTGATGTGCTGGGGCGTCAAGGGTGCTCGACATCTTCAACGTCTTTACGGCCATCTTGGAAACGCTTATAACACTCGTAAACCCTTGTTTTACTCATAGCAGACTCACCAAAAGCAAAACTTAACATTTCTGAAACTTTGCTGCACTTTATTCCATTTTTATAGTAAAATTTAATACAAATTCTCTGATTCATTTTCAAAATCGCCGATCCTACCAAAACACATGTAACCTTTTTGACAGCTGACAATAGACTAAATATCCAATATGGCTAACACAGTACAGCAACTATTCAGCCATGTTTACCAACACAACGACTAAATGGCGCGAAATGGACTAATACAACACGTGAAACTACAAAATTCCCGGTATTTTTTTAACATACCTCGTAATTTAGAATATATATGAAATATATGCAATGGAAAACTATATTTAAGATGTATCCAAAATATCTCGTATACTTCAAATGTATTTCTGATGTATTAATCGGCAAAAAGTTCTATCAAGAAAACGGTACTTTTCGAGCTATGACTAGTGCGCATGCGCACTTGTCCGACAGCAGCTACTTTCCTACCTTAGGGCAAAGAAGTAGATTTTTAAACCTTCGTTTTAAATATTGAAAAGGGAGCATAGGGATGACAGATACTAATCGCGGATTGATAATTTAGGAACCATCGTGCTGAAAGGAATTGTGATGTATTGCGGTCGTAAATAAATATTAATAGTGATTATTGTGAAGTTCATTTTGCTCCATCGTTACATTAGTGTCGGAAGTATTTAATGATCCTATATTTATTCAATACGGTATGCGCGAGTGACGCGTATAGACGAAAAGATCGATGAAATATTGGATTATTATAAACATTGTAATCAATGGTTTTCGCATAATAAATAGATAAAATGAAATGTAAGAATTGCTGCGGCTCTCATATCGTGAACGATTTACAGCAAAAACAAGGCCTCGGTGATTGTAAAAATTCCAAAAAAAATGGTATGGCTTTGAGAAAAAATAAAAATTGAGGTCTCAATGGCGCTCTGATTGAAAAAATGTACACTGGATGGATAGATGGATGAACGGATGTCGCTGAAAAGTATGCATACAGGCAAATATAAATGCAGATATTCCTGATTACTATTTCGATGAAATATGGATAGTTCCTCGACTTTTCTCTCGTGTGATTGGCCAGGATTGGAAAGTGCGGATGTTAGGTCGTAATAACTGGACAAGAGATTCAGAGTACCAAATCGGAAGACTGTTTACATAATAGTGATCGATGATTTATTTTAGACCAATTTTTTTAGTAGCATGTTGATCTGGAATTATTGTTGCATTGTTGTGGAATCAGTCGAATGAATTGTCTGCTTTCGAAGGTCGAAAATATCGAGGAGAAAATAGAATAGACAGAGAATAATAATGGAACCTGGTTCCGCTGTGGACTAGTTTTATGGAATTTTAAGCGATTTTTCCGTATGTAACAGTTTTTTCATGAATCTGAAAGTCCTATGACTTGAGATTCGAGATCTTATGAAATTATCAGATTCCTTCTCCCTCGATTCGTTCCTAATAGTCAGTAAATGGAAGAGATCGATTTGAAGAATACAAATATTTAAGAGCTAAAAGGATTTAAACTTGAACTTTACAAAGACAGAGATTGGCATAGGACAATATGAGATTATTTAACTTTGTGAACACCGTTTTATTCTAGGTTTGTTGGCTACGAGTTTCCCTGTATGTAGACATGGACAAATTCTATTCATGGACGATAACTTGGTGGGGGGGGGGGGGGGGTAACCAATATTGACAGTATAAGATAAAAATAATGAGCAGTGCTCGTAAATTGACAGTTCACGAATGATCGACTCGATAGGAATCATCATGACTAGGACGTCATACCGCACGGATGTATGACGTATAGCCGTTGGAAATAATATTAATAGTCATTGTTGTAATTAATAATATCTGCTCGAAACCAAATACGCGTGTTATTCATATCGACCTTTTTCATACAGGGTGCGCCATCTCAATCTGGTCGATGGAAGTATTGAATAACTTAGAGAATTTTCAACAGATTTCACAAAGTCGTATTTTTTTATTAAATTTGATTCATTACAATTTATTTTGATTAGTTTCCAAAAACCACATCGATCAAATGTCCGCCTTTATTACTGAGACAAAAATGAGCTCTTTTTTCGGCATTTTCCATTGTATTTGCCAGCGTCTCGGGCGATATCGCTGCGATTTCGGCTCGAATGTTGTTTTTTAGCTCCTCTATGGTCTTCGGCTTGTTGGCATAGACTTTACTTTTCAAAAATCCCCACAAGAAGAAGTCCGGTGCAGTCAAATCCGGCGATCTTGGTGGCCAGTCAATATCACCTTTCTTTGATATCACACGTCCTGGGAACTTCCGACGCAAACAGTCCATTGTTGAGCGCGCAGTGTGACATGTCGCACCATCTTGTTGGAACCAAAATTCCTTAAGACCTTTTTCACGCATTTGTGGTAAAACAAAGTGTGCCAACATCCACCGATATCGATCCCCATTGACAGTTTCACCAGCTCTGAAGAAAAATGGTCCAATGGTGGTTTTTGAGCAAACACTGGCCCAAACTGTCACTTTCTCATCGTGCAATGGAGTTTCGTGAATAATATGAGGATTATCGGTGCCCCACATGCGACAGTTTTGTTTGTTGACAACGCCAGAGAGGGTGAAATGAGCCTCGTCGGTCATCAGAATTCGCTCCCAAAAATCCGGCTCAGCTTCCTTCATTCGACTAACGTCATTAGCGTAAGCCAAGCGTCGCGGCTTGTGAGTTTCCAATAATCTTTGAGTCAACTGCACTTTGTACGGAAACATGTGAAGATCTTGCTTTAAAATCCTTCTCAAAGTGGTTCCACTGATGTTTAATTGCTGAGACCGGCGGCGGTATGAGACATTTGGATTTTCTGCAACACTCTGTCGAACAGCTTCGATATTTTCATTTGAACGACCTGGACGCGGTCGAGCTTGATGTTGGAGATTCGCTACAGACCCGTGCTCCATGAAATTTGAAGCTAAATGACGGATAGTGTCGCCTTTGGGCGCAGAACGTCCGCGATATTTTTTACGATACGCACGCTGAGTTGACACAACTGAACGATTATTTTCAATGTAAAGCGAAACTATTTCGGCGCGTTCTTTCGGCGTATAGCGATACATGGTTGAAATTGTACTGAAATAACCTATACGAAACGTGTTGTACGACACTGGTCGGTTAAAATCTGTCAGAGTTATTCAATACTTCCATCGACCAGATTGAGATGGCGCACCCTGTACAATGTTGCATATCAGGCGGGCTTGACAGCAAATTTCAGGCAAAAATTGTGGGTCTTTTTGTCTTGACTGTTATACAACCGCCCTGTTTTCGTCGGTGTATTCGGTTACCGCTCGAACCACGCAGCAGGAGTGAGTAGTTCGCCTCTCTTTAAGGTGCTACACGTTGTATATCTCTCTTGGACCGTTATACGTGCGAAAGTGATGTTGCGAATAATAGACGAGGACGGCGAACTATAGAATCGCGAAACCTAGTTTACCATTCTCCTCTTTTGTCCGGAATATCGAACGTGGCAGATAAATTTGCATTACAGTTTTTGTTACCGATCGAGGTATCACATCACCGTAAGGTAATGCGATATCCCTATACCACATGTGAATTCCAAAACATACGAAAACTTCTTATTTAATTTTATACACACACCCACTCTCTGAATTTATACGTTTGAAACTTGCAGCACAGTCGAACATCTGTTACCACTATTCCTCTCACAGTTGAAGGACGAATGTCCGGAAGTTCGTCTCAATATAATTAGCAACTTGGACTGTGTCAACGAGGTTATCGGCATCCAACAGCTCTCGCAATCTCTTCTACCGGCTATTGTTGAGTTAGCCGAAGATTCCAAGTGGCGCGTTCGATTGGCAATTATTGAGTAAGTAATTCCTTATCTAAGCGAATCGGGAGGTGAAATTTGAAACTTACAATTCTTGTTTATAGAGGTTTTGCTAATACCTGTAGAATCTCTTTTACGTTTTTTCATCTAAATTCGAGTAATTTTTGTAATTGTAATTTTGCCAAGAGCTCACGTCTCTACGTTAATTTCTCAGATACATGCCGCTCTTGGCTGGTCAACTCGGTGTTGAGTTCTTCGACGAACAACTCAATTCCTTGTCGATGAATTGGTTGGTCGATCACGTGTACGCTATTCGGGAGGCTGCAACACTAAATTTGAAGAAGCTGGTCGAGAAGTTTGGCCCGGAGTGGGCGCAAACCACAATCATACCGCGAGTTCTTGCAATGCCCAGAGACTCTAATTACCTTCACAGAATGACGTGTCTATTCTGCATCAATGTAAGTTCTTCCGCTATTTTACATAATATAATGTAACACGTATACGTAAGTTGTAACCATCTTCAATGGTCGGTATATTAAACCATTAGATTGAATACACGTACCATGTTATTCGCAGCCTGCACTATGCATGCGACGTGTGACCCTATTATAGTGAACTTATGTTAAAATGCAAAACAGTTGCTTCTGTTGAGTGTAGGTTGCTCAGTCTTTCAATGACGCAATATTACAATTCTGTACTCGCCGGGTGCAGAATATAGAGTACTTTCCGATGGAGGTGAACGGTCACCTAATCATCTATAATACCATGACTGATAAAAGTGCAAAATTCGCTGAGTGCAGAATATAGAGTACTTTTCGATGGAAGTGAACTGTTACCTGATCGTTTAGAATACCACGACTGAAAAAAGTGCAAAAATCAACCAGAAATAGAAATCGATATCTGGAGCGTACTGTTGCGTACATGGATATTGCGAGACCTTACTTTTTACCGACTGTTATGCCGCAAGTTAATTAAACGTACATTATTTCGCCATTGTTCCTTCTTCGCGTGAGGCCACTCACCGAAGTAGAAAAAATGTCCAAACGTAAGCAACGAGCTGCGAGCAATGACCGCTACGAGCTCGAGCTACGACTTGCTGGAATTTGCAAGCGATGATTATTGTGAAATTCATTGCGACACTCGATTTCGGGCAAAGGAATGAATAACTGCTTTGCCGAAATCATTCTATTAGTAGATTCAAACGAGAGAGGTTGGTTCCTCGTATCGGGCTCGCAACAACGGAATTATTCTACATTCTTTTATTGACTTTGAATAGACAACGGAAAGTTGCCGTTGCCTATAATAAATACTACCATTTTACATAAATTCACGTTTACACTAATTTCTCGAGGTCTATCTCCTTATCGGCAAACAATCCCAAAAATAATAACTTTTTAATATTATACCGATCACCGAGTAATTCAGTTACGCGGTATCGGTATAACATTTGATGGCAGCGGTGGGATATGCTGAAGTATGAGTGCTACGTGATTTATTTGGACAAAAATTGTTTTGGACAAAGTGAAACGAGTGACTCTGAAGTGACGACTACGACTCTGGGAAGGACACCAGTGTAGTTCGTGAAAACCCGACTAAGCTAACGCGAAGGCGCGAAGTGTACGTCGGTGCGGTGTGACATATCGGTCAACCGTTTAAAATCCCGATTGACGGTGTCACGTCAAGTCGCGGAAAACCGCACAAAGTGTGCAACCATGTATTCGAGGCAGCTACTTGTGACGAAGCCGTCGCGCAATCATTGGCGACGCACTAAGGACGAGCTCAGGAACCATCGAAGACACAATCAACAGCACCCAAGGAACAGCACCCGAGGTAACGCCATGGCCATGACCATCTACAAGATCATCCTTCTGTAAGTGGCGGTTACATTATAAATATACATATAACCTAGTAGAATCAAAGCCAGTCAGAGATACGTAGTTTGGGAAAAATATTCCACTAGATATATTGTGACGTAGTCACAATCCTAAAAGACATAAAAGAAAAACAGAATAAAATCAGAATAAAATAAAACACAAAATACCAATAAACAAAATCATTGATAGTACCTGAAAAGGATAAAAGAAAACAAAATAAAATAAAACACAAATTCCTACAAAAATAATCATTTATTCATAAAAAAAATCAGAAATGTCAGAAGATAAGTAAGAAATGATAGAATTCTCAGCAAAATCCAGTCGACACCGCGAAACAGGATGAAGCCTGTCACATTCCTTCGCTGCCGAAAAACAGCGGGTCAGCGACCGGCTGGCCTCGCTCGGGCAGTGAGGGGATGTAGGGGCAGGATGGCGGGGCTCGCTGAAACAAAAGAAATTACATGAGACAATAGAAAAGAAGAGTTAGAATAAGAGAGTGGGAAAGGAGAGAAAGGTATAAAAGCGAGCTGCAAACCAAGGAAGCTCTCTTATTCGTTTCAACAGTCGACAAAGTCAGAACTAGCTGGTGCACAGCAGTAGAATTTTTGCTAAATCTGGAAATTTCATATTAAATCTAAGAATTTTAACAGAAAAGGGTGTGAGTCAGCCCTACAAATTTATTTGAACATTAACAGATAAAAAAAATACAGTGCAAGTTAGTGGAGGAATAAATATAAAGATTAATAGCGGACAGTATTGGACCGAGTGAATAGAACAAGAAATATTCTAAAAAGCCAGATTAAGAAAAGAAAGTTGGTGGCATTAAAATAAATAATTAGGGTTTAGTTTAGGAGAATTAAGAAAATATTGAATTAAATAGTATAAGAGAGTTTAGATAGAATAATTAGAAATAAGTCGGAATAGTTTATAAGAAGAATTGTCAACGCAGCGTATCGATAAGTTTGAAAGACTGGACTTGTGGCACCTAGAGGTCTCCAAATTAGAAACTTTGAAAAGGTAAAAAGTGGAATAACACAGAAAAAGAAAGGAGAAAAACAAACAATATTTAGAAAAATTATAACACAGAGACTTGATACAGTGAACTTGAGACTCTCGGTAAATCAGTTACTGCATCAAAAAGCAACAGGGCTTTGGAGTCAAAAGTTGAAAGGAAGTTAGGAAAAATATTTAATAGATAGAATTAGGAGGGCATTAGTCAGCCCGACCAATAGAAACTAGATTTAGAATTTTTAGATAAATAGAAAAATAATTAGGAGGGAAACAATTTTTGTCAGCACTGTCAAGCGCGTCGCATTAGGAGGACACTACTCAATAGACATAAAAGGGAAGAGAACGATAAAGTAAAAGACCAACTCACCAAGAGAGAAGAACAACAGAAACGTCCACGTCCAACATCGAAGATCCCTGGATAGAGCCGATAACTAATTGATAAACAATTAAGAGACACTGAAAAATCTCGAGACGGAAACTGTCATCGTTAGACACACGAAGAAGATAATTCGCGAACTGGGACCACTATCACAACTATAAAAACACACTGAAATTACGTGGGGACGCCACGACTATAATAAACGAAGAGCCCGAACGCGGAACAACACGGAAAACAACGTTTTTTGATTATTAAATAAAACGACGCGTACGCGGACACAGACCCGGCGTCCATACCGGCTGACCGACGCGCCAGCAACAACGACGCAAGCCCAGCAGACAGCACGTCAGCAGCCAGGCGGGAAAAAGATCAAGACGGCTGAGCTCGATACTGCCTAGTTGAGATATCCACCGCTCAGCGCAGAAGTCGAGAATCTGATAACCTCGCGGGTAAAGAAGAGCGTGGAACCATCAGAGCAATCAAACACCACTGATAAATTGTACGGTTAAAGGCGCCAAAAAGCCTCACAACACAAAATTCTATGAAACTTATTGAATAAACCTTACTTATACCTCCTATAGAAGTCTAAAATTAATTATCGTCGTGTTCGAGCCCGAATTCTTCCCCTCAGAAGAATAAAATTTAATGTTAACGTAAAAATACCGTTACAATATATTTCTCTTAAGATTTTGTGGGAATATTTTCAAGTAAAATCTACCGCGTAATTAGCCACATGCCGGAATCTAGAGGCGCCCGACCAAAGCCAAGGGGCAACTCGATAGACACGACGTTGCCTGGCGAAGGGGTAGATTCCACATCCGGATTAGCTGCAGCCGTAGGTGACATCGCGTACAGAACGCGCAGGGCGCTAACGGAGCTCTCGCCGTCGGGACGAATCCCCACTGACAGGCAGGCGGCCCTTGCAGGCCGACTGACAGCCCAGTTCGGCGTGAACCCACTCACAAGGAAGGATAGTTTGGTGTCCCCCTCCGATTTTGATGAAACTCACGTATGTTATAGAGCATTGAAAACTAAAAGACACGTATTTTTTTTTTATCGGCGGAAAAACATTTCTAAGGGGTGAAATCGTCTTTCAAAGTTAGGCATGTCGAGGGGTGATTATGCGGTTGCACCCAGAAAACGTCAACCGATTTTAATGAAACAAAAACCAAAATACTCCTCATTGAAGACAATAAAAATTCCACGTGAAGTTGAAAAAAAAAATTCATTTGCAGGGGTGAAACTGCATAATCACCCCTAACTTTGAAGGGCGATTTCACCCCTTAGAAATGTTTTCCGCCGATAAAAAAAATACGTGTCTTTTAGTTTTCGATGCTCTACAACATACGTGAGTTTCATCAAAATCGGAGGGGACACCAAACTATTCTTCCTTGTTAGGGGTGCGTCGTTCGGGGATCACGACGGTGATGAAAGAGACGACGTTTTCAATATGACCACCGGTGAAAGAACTCCCGAACGCGTCACCGATGAAATGATCGAGCGGGACATCCAAAACATGCGTATAATAGATCGCGTAGGTTTCCCTGCAGCTACCGGTACGGCTGCCCGGTCGGTACCCATACGAGTACGAGATCGGTTAGAGACGGTCGACCGGAGCCACCGTGAAATGGAAAGACCTCGACGTCAGTATGAAAGGCTACAGCGCGAGCATGAACGAGGCCAACGCGAACTCGATCGCGAACTCCGAGAGGCTGAAACACGGTCGGAAAGACGAAACTTGGCCGACACGTTAAACGAGGTGGGTGCGGATGAGTACGAGCTCATCCACTCCTTAAGAGAACAAATTTCTGAGCTTCAGCAACGGTTAGGGGGAGCAGGGATGGAGGACTATCCACCCCCCTCACAGCCCCTGAGACGTACGCGGTTCGAGGAGAAGCAGACGCCCTCAAACATGCTCAGCCTCAGCCTGGGAATAAAAATAGTAAAATCATTCGACGGCAAAGACGCAAAGGCATTGCCGCTCTTTTTAAAGTCCTGCGAGACGATTTATGGTAGGGTAGCCGAGGAGGAGAATGACACTCTCATGGAATTAATTGTCATGAGCAAATTAGAAGGTGCGGCAGCAAGACAACTGCAGCACAAAGTAGATTTGGAAGCGTTGTACGGACAACGGAAGTCCTTGACCGCGTTCCAGATGGAGTTCAGCTCCGTCCGGCAGGGACAGAATGAGGAAATCGCCGCCAACGCGGCAAGAACGGAGAGAATTACTGTAGACATCACCGAAATACTCTGTGAACCGTTAAGAACAGAGGACCAGAAGATCACCGTCGAGAGTGTCACGCGGCGAAACGCACAGGCTAACTTCGAAAACGGCCTGCACGGCCAGGTGCAAGTGCTGGTACGTGCGAGAAACTACCAATCGCTGCACGACTCTGTGGCGGGGGCCATAGAGATCATCAACTTGTTGCAGCCAAAGAGAGGGGCAGGTGGAGCACTAACAAGAGGACCTCCAGGTACGTGGAACATCGATTCGGACCAAATTTTTCTTACATGTAGGTCGCACCCAGGGGTGCAATAGGTGCAAGTAATAGGATGCGCTACTCAGCCGTTTTCGAGATATAAAATATAAAAAATTTCCGAGCGTTCATATATTCTCTGCGTTAAATCATATTCAACAAGGGCGCGTAGCGTACTTGGCAACGTCTTCTGGGGTGGCCCATCAGAAGGTCCCAAGGCTCACCACCCCTGCAGGGAGAGAATTGTTTCACCTGCGGGAGGCCAGGGCACGTGAGCCTGCTCAGTGCTCAACAAGAGCGAGCCTGCTCAGTCCTCACAGCATCCCCGACGTCCAAGGGACTCACGGGTCAAAAATGAAAAGTCCATAGTGACCGCAGCAACGGGTCAATCAAGTACCGATGCCAGCCCGCTGGGTACGATCAGATTAAACACACACACGGCCCAGCAGAGACCCGTGCGCAGGAAGAGGAAAACAACGCAGCAGTTACTGCAAGTAACACTGCCAGCGTCCAGCGCTACGGCCAGCGACTTTGACATCGTCGCATCATTGGCCCTGACCGGGGGACTCACCCTTAAGGCGGACATTGGGGCCCAGTGCAGCGTACTAAAGGAAGGATGCCTCAAGCCCGAGACCATGGTGAAAAGCTGCACCGTGGAGTTGCAGGGTGTGGCGGGTGAAAAATTGACCGCCCTCGGTATAGCCAAATTTGTGCTGGAGACACAAGCTCTTAATGTAGAACACTGGATCTACAGTTCCGAATAACGTGCCGCTAGGGGTCAATGGGCTGCTAGGAATGGATTTTATCAAATATCACGAGGCGGACATCTTGTACGGAGAGATGCTGAAATTGTACGGGCACTGCATGCCGCTACTGGACGGCACGGCGAGGGTATCTCTGCCGCCACGCAGCGAGACAGTCACCTACGCCGCAACAACGAGCAAATTCGTAGGATTGCTCTCAAGAGTAGAGCTCGAGGACGGGATTATCATGAGCACCTGCGTTACGCCGCCGCGTCGTAGTAGCTATGCTATCAGTTCAATAAACACTACCGAGCAGGTGGTCAAGGTGCAACGCCCCCCAGTGAAACTCGAGCCGCTCCAGGATGCGGCAGAAGGTCAAGCGGCCGAGGCAGCCGCTACGGAGGTACGTACCGTCAGCACGGAGCGAGGGGCCGACCGCCTCAATTGCCTTTTTGTCACGGCCAAAAAACTGTGGCCATGACCTTGTTGGCCGATAAGGTGGTCTTAGCCTTCTTCGGTGCCGATTCGCCACTAGAAGTCCACTGTTTCGTCTGTTCCTTGGTCTCTAGTGCACTGCGATGGATCCATCTTTCGTTCACAGTTATAAATTGATAAATTGACACAAACGTCTCATAACGCCCAAATAATACTTTTTGTTGACTGTCTGTTTTTCTGGCAAGAATTCATGACGCACAACACCGTTGTAATCCATGAAAACCGTGAGCATTGCCTTCTTTTTTGACTGAAAACCACGTGGTTTTTTCGGTCTCGGCTCATTCGGTGCACGCCATTCACTCGCTTGATGTCGGGATTGCGTGTCATACTCATAAATCCACGTGTCGTCTCCAGTGATGATCCGTATGATAAATGTTGGGTCAAATTCGGCGTTGGAAATCATGTCTTTCGCGATTTCAATGCGGTCCTTTTTTTGCATGAAATTGAGGTCTTTCGGAACCAGTTTTGCAGCGACACGTCTGATGCCCAAAACACTAACCAAAATGTCTTGAGCGGATCCAAAAGCGATATTCAAGTCCTCTGCCAGCTCTGCCGTTTTCAAACTTGTAAAAAATCAAAAACACGCACAAAGGTAGATGTACTCAGTACAGCGTAACTTTTACAAATGTCGAGCTATGACGCTGAATTGGGAGGGAAGTGTCAGTGAAAGATGTGGTAACCTAACAAAAAAAAATGTCAATCGGGTGACTGACAGCGCCACATGGTGGCCGGCCCTAAAAGTTGTTGATCAATGTTGCAAAGGGTGGTTAAATTTTAAGGGCCGATGTTGATTTTAAATAAAACACAAATTATTTAGGAAATTATTATCAATTCTTTTTATTATGATAATATGGTATGGTTCAATTATGTATGGAACAAAATATCGGCCACATGGCCGCCGCGACCTCGGCGGCACACCTCCATCCGATGGTCCAAATTTTCGATGACGCTTAGGCATAATTGAGGTTCTATGCCGTTAATGTGCCGAATTATCTCATCCTTTAGCTCTTGAATTGTTGCTAGCTTATCGACGTACACTTTTTCTTTCAAATAACCCCAAAGAAAGAGGTCCAACGGTGTCAAATCACATGATCTTGGCGGCCAATTGACATCGCCACCACGTGAGATAACACGGCCATTGAATTTGTCGCGCAAAAGAGCCATTGTTTCGTTAGCTGTGTGGCAAGTAGCACCGTCCTGTTGAAACCACATATCGCCCACATCCGTATCTTCTAATTCGGGCCATAAAAAATTCGTTATCATCTCACGATAGCGAACACCATTCACAGTAACTGCCTGACCGGCCTCATTTTGGAAAAAATACGGCCCGATGATGCCGCCAGCCCATAAACCGCACCAAACAGTCACTCTTTGTGGGTGCATTGGTTTTTCGACAATCACTCTTGGATTATGATTCGCCCAAATGCGGCAATTCTGCTTATTGACGAATCCACTGAGGTGAAAATGTGCCTCATCACTGAAGATGATTTTCTTCGAAAATTGATCATCCACTGTTGCCATTTCTTGCCACCATTCTGACCATTGACGACGTTTGGAATGGTCAAGAGGCTTTAGTTCTTGAGTCAATTGCACCTTATAAGCGTGTAAATGCAAGTCTTTATGCATAATGTTCATCAACGACGAGCGTGAGAGGTGCAATTGTTGGGCACGACGACGAGTTGAGGTGGACGGCTCTTCAGCCACACTATCGCGAACAGCAGCAATATTTTCTGCAGTACGAGCTGTACGAGCATGCACTGGTGTTTTAATATCTCCTACAGACCCGGTTTGCTCAAATTTTTGCACGATTTTTCCGATTGTACGCACATTTGGACGATTAAATTGACCGAAAAAATCACGAAGTGCACGATATGCATTTTGATTTGAACACCCATTTTCATAATAAGCCTGAATAACTTTAACGCGTTGCTCGATTGTGTATCTTTCCATGGTTCAAATTGAGTTAGTCTGAAATTGAAAAATGTCAAATGAAATGCAGAAAAAAACTTGACGTTTAGGTGTGGTTCACATTCAACATCGGCCCTTACAATTTAACCACCCTTTATATGCATTGCTCAAATGAAGAAAATGAAGACATAGCTGCTATGTCTATATAAATATTAAACTTATATGGTCGCTTGCCTAGAATTACTATGGTCAATAAAAATTGTCCATAAAATAATAGAGAACTGTGAGATTCATTTTGCCAACGCAACGGTAGCGTAATTGGCGCCAGGCAGGAATTCTGGGTGTTCCCGGTTCAAAACCGAATCGTGGCAGAATTTTTGTCATGGTTCCTTTGTTAAAGAATTGTCGAATCCGGTTGCTTAATGAATTTTAATTCAATTGATTCAGGCAACTATAAATATTTATAACGATTCGCAACCGCCGAATTTGAATTAGGCCTGTCAATCCTGCGCTTACAATCGCATCACGTATCTCGCACCCTGAGTTATGTTTCGTAAAAAATATCCATCCTACTGTCTGGACATAGGCGTTATGTCTATATAAATGTTAAACTTGGTCGCTTGCCAGAAAAATATCGGAATTTTGCACTATTTGTAGGAAATTAATTTACGTGATTATTTGCGTTTTACATTTCATTATGCCGTTAAGATTATTTTCCGTTGCTATCTGAGTTATTACTTGACACAGCAATTTGAGTTATATGTCCTTTGTCCTTCGGGTGAATTAATAATATTATTTGCTTAATTTTATTTGTTTTAATGATTTGCCTCGTTATTTCCTTATACCCAGCCACAAAGATTAACCATACGAAACTGTAGCAAACCACCTATAAAATTGAATACACTAGAATAGTTATCTACTGAATTTAAGTGTTGATATTTAATAAGTTTTGTTGACCCTGACTCCTGCCACTAACTGCGAGAATCTGTCACAATGTCTTTTGTATGTATAATGTGTTACTGGTCTATCTGGGAACTTTCGTAATTGAGAGGTGTTATCAGTTGTTCCGCAGCTTGTTTTATATCCGGCCAATTGTGAAACTTCGGCGGAACTCTGATTTAGGGCCTGACTCCTGGCATGATGTGGATGAGGAGCGAGTGCGTACCCACTTGTTCTTCCAGCGTGTTAGTCGGCCGCTTGCCTAGAATTACTATGGTCAATATTTTAAGGTTATAATTGATGTTGTCGTGAAAGATTTGACCTGACTATATTCCAAGGCCCGGCTTTCGACAATTTTTTTACAACAGCCGCCACGTAAATATTGCGATTGTACGATGCGACAGACTTATGCCCAATAGACAGCTAGATTGATAGCCGCTGCCGCTAAGCGCTAGCGAGATATAGTCTCCCCGCGCCCGCAGTCACATACGGTTCAGGAGTGTTCCGCGCCCGCAGTCACGTACGGGTCAGGAGTGTCCTGCGCCGCGATATACGAATTGTGTTGAAAAAATTACGGGAATTTTGAAATCTCACGTGTTGTATTAGTCAGATTCGCGCGATTTTTCCGTTGTTTTGATAAACTTGTTTGAAAAGTTGCTACACTGTGTTAGTCATATTGGATATTCAGTCTATTGTCAGCTGCCAAAAAGTTCACATGTGTTTTGGTAGGATCGGCAATTTTGAAAAAGTGAAATAAACGATTATGAATGATCGCCGAACCACAATCAAAGAAGCAGCTGATGATGGTGTCATATCAATTGGCTCATGCCATGACATTTTTTTCGGAGGTTTTAGGTATAAAACTTGTGGCAGCAAAATTTGTTTCAAAATTGTTGAATTTCGAACGGAAACAGCGGCGAATGGAAGTCAACAACTATGCAGAACTACTGAAATGTGTCATAGCAGGTGATGAAACATGGGTTTACGGATATGACGTCGAAACTAAGGCTCAATAGTCCCAGTGGAGGCATTCTAGATCGCCAATACCGAAAAAAGCTGAACAAGTGCGGTCGAATGTGAAGGTTATGCTCACTGTGCCATTTGATTTTAAGGATATAGTGCATCATGTGTTCTTGGCACAAGGTCAAACGGTCAATAAGGAGTACTACTTACAAGTTCAACGCCATTTGCGTGAAGCAATCTGAAAAAAAAACGTCCAGATTTGTGGCGAAACAATTCATGGCTTTTGCAACACGATAATGCACCTGCTCACACTTCATTGCTTGTTCGTGATTTTTTTGCCAAAAACAACACTGTAATGATGCTCCCGCCTCCATATTCGCCAGGCATGGCTCTGTGTGACTTTTTTCTGTTCCCAAAAATAAAGAGAACCTTAAAGGGTCGTCGTTTTGCAAGCATAGATCAGATTAAAAACGTATCGCTGGAAGAGCTAAAAGCTATTCCAAAGAACCAGTTCCTGAAGTGTTTCGGGGAATGGGAAAAGCGCTGACACAAGCGTATAATAACTAATGGCGGCAATTTTTAAGGGGATAACATTGTAGACGAATAAATCAAATTCTTTCCAAAAAACGAAAAATCCTGTTATTTTTTTAACACACCTCGTTGGACGAAAAGTGACATGTTTACAAAGTTTCACGTGTTTTTTGAGAGGTGTCTAATGCGAGATTATTATTCGAACGTGCTTGTCTACCAGATTTATTTTCAACGAATCAACAGGTATTTTCTGTGGTAGCTCTCGCTGAGCTACACCAGGCCGCTTAATTCTAATGCACATATTTCGAGAACGACTTCAGCTACCATGCTCAAACTTTGCACACAACTTGAGCATCAAAACTCCCGCCCCCTTGTTTTTTGATTTGTTTTCTTTTTTTTTTTTTTTATTAATGACGGATGTCTAATATATATTGTATATATTTTCCGATGCTTAATTATATATATTGTAATGCAAATTTGCACCCTAATGCACCACGTTACTTATAGCTGGTCCGAGCTATTTTTCCTCCCTTTTATTTTACTCTTTCGAGCTGGGCGCCAGGCGCTTATGCGCCGGAAGGAAAAGTAACGAGGTGGTCGACCAGGCTCAGCCCAGGCTAGCTACAGCTGTTCAAGGCAGTGTGGTTGGTTCGGACTGTCAAGGAGGTCATAAGCCCATAAAATCCAAACATTCAATTAATTAATAAATCATTCCCTAGGTTAATAAAAATAAAATAGAAGCGAGAAATAAAACAAAACAAAACAATAAGACTAAATCAAGGAATAAAATCAATAAAAATAAAATCAATAACAAATAAATAATGTCAAGAAATAATACAAATAAATAATCCAAAAAACAATGCAGATACGGGATTTACAATGGCCTCTAGGGCAGCTCATTTATTCGTTTAAAACGATTACTAATTTTCCAACAAAAAGAACATCCCTCGCCATCAAGTACAAAATACGAGAAGACGGCCGAACACGCACTACACAAGGTCGCAAAATAAAATAATGTCCAATATAATGAGAAAAATAAATAAAATAAAATAACATAAATAAAATAAAATAATGTCAACCAATAAGTGCCAGTTATTCCGGAAAATCCGCGACACGGCCTATAACATTCAAATCACTCTCACACAATCGTACCACGGGATAATGTACTACGCGTGCGCGGTTTTACAGCAAAAAACTACCGAACAGTAACAAAAAAAAGAACGAAGTGACTTCTTCCCGGCTCTAACCGCCAAACGATCTCGATATTACAGACGCAGTCGGTCCCGATACAAATTTATACTCTGTGCGAAGTATGCAGAAATCACAGGTATGACCAAGCTCGAATAGACTTGTCAGTCAATAAAGGTAAGATAATGGCAAAAGACCGTGGAAGGAAAGAGAGCTCACCGGGATGATGCAGCTGCGTTGTTCCTTGACAATCCTCGATAATTCCACAGGAACGAAACGTCTCCAAATGGTTCACGGTAATTCCAAAATCGCCTCAAGATAGTCTCTTCTCGGTTCCAATATATTATAGTAGTACCAAAGGTAGAGCGGGACAATGATATGCTCAACGCTACGTCTTACTCGCTCGACAGCAACCGGAAAAAAGCCCCGAGGACCTGCTGGCACGCGTGCCCGTGAACTATGATCCCCTCCTAACGAGCCGAACTCGGTTAATTGGGGGAATCGGTGTCGCTCGATGACCGCGACTAGCGCCTCAGCTAGACGACGCATAAATTAACAACAGATAATAGAAGTGTGTAGCTCAGTCCGGCAGGTGAACCCTATGAGATAGATTGGTTAACGAAGGTAGATCAGATGGCCGAGGATAGAAGTAGCATATCGACCGTAGATGAACTTCGAGCGGGACGGCTGTAGATGCCGACAGAAAGAAGTGAAAAATGTCTGTATCCTCTTCCCTTCGAAGGAGTGATTGTATCCCGAAGCCATCAAAAGGTGCGTGTGGTGCTTTTCTCTTTCTTTCTCTCCGATCCTCGGTCGTACAAATAATTAAAAGTTTTTTTTTTTAATTAAACAAAGTCCGACGATCTTATTCTAAAGCCCTGCGAGATCGTGTTGGCAGCCGTCGTGTGAGGAGGACGCAGCGTTGGAATATCTTGCGGCGTTACAATATATGGTGAGAAAACAGCTGGTACGCGGCCACTATGGTCACTGTGCGATGGCTCAACACTGCTGATGGCTCGCTGCGCTCGGCTGCCGTGCGTGCAGCCGGGGGGTAGCACCTCACGGACACACAACTCACGCGAATGACTACGATCTATCTCTCGCTTAGCAGTAGCTTCGCTTCACGACGCTTTCGAATATCTCAGCCATCTTGCTAATTTTCGCTACTCTTGTGAAAACTGCCAAGCTAGCATCACCTGCCTCTACTCGACTGGACATATTATCACTGCTTTTCTCGGATCTTGTCAACCTCCACAGTGTTCAACCGGACTCAAAATCAACGGTAAGGTGACACCTTGACAATTTAAACAAATTCAATCAAGGTAAGATGAAAAATTATCATTTTGTGCATACTCAAATTTCTCACCTCGTGGCGTGCTTTGCAGCACAGGCTGCTACACGCTTCTTTACTTTTTATTAATTGGCACGCAATTAATATAATTGTATGTGCAGCTCACTAGTAAATTCAGTGCTCAGTTTATATATATATATTTTTTTTTTGTAGTTTGTTATTTGAGCGAGTATAGACCATTTTCTCTTTCAACATCGTTCGTCTGGTTATTTTTCCCTGTCACGAGTGAGAATTTATCCCTTTTTTAATATTTTGCAGCTCACACACATCAGACCAGCGGATTCTCAGACTTATAATAGAATATAATATATCTAATATATCTTTATCTCATAACCTATCCATGTTCAAATTTATGGCACGATAAACAAAAACCTGTTAGAACTGATAGAGTTTTTTCAAAAATGTTAAGATGCGATCCCTCTACTGATTCTTGTGAAATTCAATACCAAGCAACATAATCCCTTAGTCTATTTGTGTGAATAATTTCGAATAATCGAAAATGAACGGAAAAAATGTTGTTGGAAAATCAGCTGGCGCACGGCGATCGATCTTCGCCGTGCGTCGACCTGTTGCTGCTGGGTAGCGTGCTGCGCTCAGCTATGCCGGAGATAGCCGAGGCAGTGCCTCACGAAGATGCTGCTTGAAGCAAGAGGCTCGCGCTCTCTCGTTTTACTTCAGCATAGCTCTCTGTATCTCACTCATTTGACTGCAGCGCTCAACGATGCTTTCGTAAAGTGCATCCATATTAAAAAATTAGACACTTCTGTGAAAACTCGCTTAGACAGCGCACACATCCTCGGTACACTCGCTCGGACTTTTCACCATCTCACCGGATCTTCTCAACATTTTCGTGCTCACCAGGACTCAAATACATGGTAAGAGTACATCGTTACAATTTCTCTAAATTCAATGACGGTGAAGCGAGTAAATCTCATCGGTACATCAACATAAAGTTCTCATTCTGTGGCGTGTTCTGCAGCACGGGCTGTACCACGTTTTCCTCATCACATTTTGCCTGCTTGATTAATACAATTGCGCGTGTGCCTATTATTCACTGTACTTTCCCCCAACTAAACTTGCTGGGAAGGTACTGTGAATATATTCTAATCATTTGTGCTTCCTTAACCTCTAACTTTGACGTGCTCTGCAGCACTGGCTGCATCACGCTCTTTCACATCACATTTCAGCACTTAATCAATTCAAGTGCTAGTACTCTCACTCACTCTCTGTATTTTCTCTTATATAAATCTACTGAGAATTTATTGGGAACGAGTGACATATTCTGTACTCTCACACTTCTCATTCCGTGGCGTGCTCTGCAGCGCTGGCTGTACCACGTACACTACACTTAATAGAAGACAGCACACAATTAATACAATTGTGTGCTGGCACTCAGACCTGCATTTAAATTCATTTGTATTTATTTTTATATTTATTATGTTGCATTTTTTTCTGATATATTTTGTAGTATTTGAGGTCGATGGTAGAATAAAACCATTTTCTCTACCAACATCTGTCAGTCTGGTTATCTATCCCCTGCCGTGAGTGAAAACTCAATATCTTACAGATTTATTCCACCAACACCAAGGAAGGAATTCTCAACACATGTATATTTGTTCGATTTAATTAATCGATAAGATTTTTTGGAATGGCGTCCTGTTGTACAAACTGTTATATAAATATAAATGAACTATGTGTTATGCCGTTCGACGCGTACGCATTACCGCTTGTTTACATCGATGGGTCACGCACTTGCTGAGCAGCACTTTGGTTCGTACGAAGATGTGAAAAAATGGCTCGATGAATAGTTCGTAGCAAAACGGGAAGATTTTTACTGGCGTGGTATTCACAAATTGCCCGAAAGATGGGGAAAATGTATAACAAGCGATGGAGCATACTCTGAATACAGCACCTTTTATCATTCTTCCGAATTTAACATGTTACGAATTAACGAATTAACGAAATCGGACGTTATGTCCTAGTTCTTCGGTATGCTACGCAAGAGTTTCCGACAATACGTTGACTCTTGCCGTTTGAACCGACCAACTCCTACCCCCGAAATCTCGATGACCAATAAAATTCAAAAGGTCTACGGGGACTTGCCACTAATTTACATGTGAGGACCGTCTACGGCCCCGGCGAGAGCCTAGGTTCCTTAAGCGCAGCAGCAATTGGCAGCAAGATAGAGTCGGCAGCGTAGAGTAGATTGAATGCTGCCGAGGATGGGTGCAACTTCCGGTCCCCATGAGGTGATGCTGGGATGGTCTCGGGTGTATTCCTCCCAACAATAGCGTTGACGTAATGGTTACGGGAGTCTCCCGGCTTTGTCACTACAGAGACTCGAAATCTTCCCTCTAGTCGATAAGGTAGTTTCCTTCCAGAATCAGTCTGCCTCCACGTTGGTGCTTGAAATGCAGCAACAAAGTCGCCGCACGCTCAGCAGTAATCATACAACAAAAAACAAACGAACAACCAAACGAAATTAATGTCAGTGTGACGGTACGCCTGACAAACTCCCTGTTGGATCGCCTCGGGAAAGTCTCTTGACCGAATGAGGAGGTGTCAGCCCCGCCCGCCCGCCTTTGTGACAGGCGCCCAAAAATATCGTGTCACAATACATATATAAAATTTAACCGGTGCTTTCAATCGTTTCAATTCTTTCTGGTCATTGCAAATTCCTTTAATTAAGTCTTCTCCCAACCAGGATTCTTTTTTTAATTCTCAGACTTAACCGATGTCTTGAGTGTCGGCTTAATCCATAGGTGGGTGAACGAATATATCCCCTTCTATTTCACCATGGAGATAGGCAGTGACAACGTCTCGTGTGACCGATTCTCGCAGCTTCAGGTAGGAACCAGGTACCACAAAGAATTAAACGTCAGCACATAAATTCGTGATATAACAATGCTGGTGTATTAAAAATAGTATGTAAATTAACTAAATAGAATGACAACGAAAAACAGAATTTAAATTACAAAAGAAATCAACCTCGAAAATAGGTTTGGGGAGAGGGGGGTCGCCAAATTAATAGTAACAATTGAAAAATTAGGTGAAAGGAACAACGCGGTCTTGAAATAATAATGCACAATAAAAATTCAGTTTACACAAAATAATCCTCATTAATGACGGGAAATAGTCTCGAATAACAACGGAAAATAATCTCGAATAATCACGCAAAATAATCTCGAATAATCACGCAAAATAATCTCGAATAACAACGCAAAATAGTCCCAAAATCTAGTGCTCAAATGATAACGATAATGATAATAATAATAATAATCCCAATTATTAACGAATAACAACGCCAAAATAATCGATGTAAGGGATATACAAAATAAAGACTCGAATATTAACACAAAATAATAGACTGGCAGAGTAACACAGGATACATCTCGGAAATTAAAAATAAAATAGAAATAACTGAAGCTTAAACGTTAACAAATTGGCGCCAGCTACTTTTTGGTGTAGAATACAATACGCACGACAACAATCGAGGATCGCGCGACTTCGCAGTGGCCGACTAGGTAGGGAGAGGGAAAGCGAAGCTCAGGGGGAAGGGTCTAAGTCCTGATTGACGGCTTCTTATATTATTACCTCGGCTCTTTACTATTCAAAACGGGAGCAAAAAGGGACAGGAAAATTATGGAAAAATACTCGGCAATGGGATTAGGGTGGGGAAACTGTTACTAAATTGATTGTAAAATGAAGCCACTCACTCGGGTGCGCTAACATTTGTTACTCGATATTCTATAATGGCGATGCCGGTAAACACATGGCAGTAAATTCTTCAAATCAATAATCTATAACTATTACGGGTCGAAGGGGGAAAATTGGGTATGAACGGGTAGGGATAACTCAAGCACAAACATACGGAATAAATACAACCACTCAAATTCCACACACTATACAAAGGTCCTATAATTACTCGATGCCCCACACTCACACGTGTTCTCGCGGGGAACGCTCGGCCCGAAGCTCTCTAGATCCTCGTTTTCGTCTTCTTCATTCAAGTCGGTCGTCGGTGATTGGCTGAGGTGGGTGAGAGAGAGAGGGAGAGAGAGAGAAAGAACAGATATGCGCACGTCGGCTTTGGTCGGCGATCAGAATGGTGGACGGCTTCGGCAGTGTGGCGGTAGGTGACGGCAATTGTCTGGCTGGATCGTCGCTCGATAGCGTGTAGCTAAGATCCAAGCAGGCAGCATTTCAGCTGGTATTGGTGGTTACTTTATAGCTGTGTCGGCGGATTTGACTGTTCCAACGGGCAGCTTGGCCCTCGCCCACGTTCTTTTGTCTTCCACAGCTTCAGCACAACATCTCTCTTCTCATGGGTTCCTTGTTGGATCGCCGTATCCATCGGAGGGTGTTGCATTTCGGCCTCGAGCCACGCGCGATAAAGGGAAAGATGGGTGGGGGGAAAGGATTTTCTTAATCCTAAATATCGATAGTAAAATGCTTAAAATAACATATCGCATATTGTTCAGAAAAGTCCGTAGTTTTCTGAGAGTCCTCGAGAAGCCTTCAGCTCATAGACAATGTCTAGCGGATATTTCTAGACATTCGGTCGCTTCCGTCATCCGCCTCACTTTACTAAGGCTTTTTTAGGTTCCTCTATCAAAAATCACTTCTATCACGGTCTTCGACGAGGATACTACTACTCCAGTTTTTCTTCGAGGCTACTTTGGTTTCTAAGTGCACGTTTCAAGGTTCAAATTCCCGGTAATTCTTCGATAGTGCGCAACGGAACTCAATCGGTCTCGTCACAATTTCTTACGGTGTCTCTCGGATCGTTGGATTCACGCCCGGAACATTTGAGTATACTGGTACGGCAGTTCGTCGAGAAAGGACACTTCGTTCTCGATATTGAAACGGCACGCTTAAAAAACTTCGAGTTCGGTATTTTGCAAGTACGCCGGTCTTCCTTCGGTTCACTCCTCGAATTTCTTCGACAAGCTTTATGCGGTTTCTTATTCCAATCAAACTTCCTGGCGGGCTTCTTATAGAACGCTTCTATTCGTGTGTACGGACTTGCCCTCATAGGATGCTTCTAATCTGCTACGCTTCGGACTTCTCATTTCTACCGGCAGTTCTTCAACGTGTGTCGCGGATCGTCCGATTTATGCCCACAGTACTCGCATTCACGTGTGCGGATCTTTTCAGTGAAAATATCAGGGGTACAAATTGAAAATGCGGGTTTGATAACAGATGGCGTTACTAACGCTATACGCATCAGGCAGTACTGTGACTATGTTCATGTCAAAGCTACGTCTTATAGCTTTAATTTTCAGTATGTGTCAATTTGTCGCAGTGTCAAATTCATAGTTTTTTTGAGCTCGCAATATGTCGAGTTTCGTGCCAACAAAACAGCATTTGCGGGAAGTTTTAATTTACTTCTTTAATTTGAAGAAAAGTGCTGCTGAAGCACATCGATTGGTCTCCGAGGCTTATCCGAGTCATGTTCCATCGGTTTCAACGTGCGAGAGATGGTTTGTGCGGTTTAGAAGTGGTGATTTTGACGTTGAGGACAAAGAGCGGCCGGGCCAAGTGAAAAAGTTTGAGAATGCTGAATTGGAGGCAATACTCAATGAAGACTCGTGTCAAACTCAACAAGAGCTCGCAGATTCATTGGGAGTGACACAACAAGCCATTTCCCATCGTATAAAAGCCCTCGGAATGATCCAAAAGCAAGGACATTGGGTGCCGTATGAGCTGAAGCCGAGAGACGTCGAGCGCCGTTTTTTTGCATGCGAACTGCTGCTCGAACGGCAAAAACGGAAGGGTTTTTTGCATCGCATTGTCACTGGTGATGAAAAGTGGATCCATTACGATAACCCGAAGCGCAAAAAATCATATGGTTACCCCGGCCATGCATCATCATCGACGGCCAAACCAAATATTCACGGCGCCAAGCTCATGCTCTGTATTTGGTGGGACCAGCTGGGTGTGGTGTATTATGAGCTATTGACATCGAACGAAACCATCACAGGAGCACTATACCGAACTCAATTGATGCGTTTGAGCCGCGCACTCAAAGAAAAACGGCCACAATACGAGCAAAGACACGACAAAGTAATTTTGCAACATGACAACGCTCGGCCACATGTTGCAGCGCCGGTCAAAACATACCTACAAACGCTGAAATGGGAAGTCTTACCCCACCCGCCGTATAGCCCAGATATTGCTCCTTCCGATTACCACCTTTTCCGATCGATGACACATGGCCTAGCTGACCAGCGCTTCCATTCTTACGAAGAAGCCCAAAAATGGGTCGATGACTGGATAGCAGCCAAGCCGGCCGAATTTTTTCGCGACGGTATCCGTAAATTGCCAGAAAGATGGGAAAAAGTTGTGGCTAGCGATGGACAATACTTTGAATAATTCATTTGTTACCATTTTTTCAGAATAAACGTTCAAAAATAGAAAAAAATCCCGCATTTTCAATTTGTACTCCTGATACAAATAATTCGGCCAGTTTGGTTAACGGTCTCTTCTCTCTCGGAAGCCATTGTGTCAGTTCTCGAGCCTCGTGTTGTGCTTCGCCGGTATTCGTGAACAGTTTTGTGCGCCTCAATAACCATTTATGAGAATATCATACAGAACTATTGAGCGGGCGCGGGCCGAGTCCCCGATGAAGCTGGTAACAATATTTGGTAACTCTAGATATATATCAACGACGGTGATGTTTCGCTTGCCTCCTTCAGGCGTTGTTCTCGATCACATGTGCATTTCTGATCTTCGAAGAAAATTATCTCTACCCCTCACGAATTTTTAAATCTCGGGATCCATCAACTTGTCTTTTGTACGGTCGCGATATCCAATAAATATGTTTTTTTGTGACATCGTCGTGTTTTCTCCCCAAATTCCACTGGACGGTAATCGGTTGATCAAGTACACTACAGTCTCATATGCATTTGCCCAATACGGTTTCGAAAGACTTGCATCAAGCAACGTAGTGCCTGTCCGTTTGACATTAATTCTATTGAGTCTCTCAACAAGACCGTTTTGCTGAGAACGATATGGGACTATTGTCTGTTGTTGAACTCCTGTGCTTTTCAAGATCCACTTAAGCTTCTTGATCAAGTACTCGGTCCCGTTGTCTGTTCTTAAAACTGTCATTCGTTGACCAGATTATCCTTCAGCAAACGTTTGGAACTCCCGTAAGGCAGCTGTAACGTTGTTTTTATTTTTCAAAAAATAAATCGATATCTTGCGCGTAGACTACATCGCCAATCGTCCGCATACGTGTACGTACTCCAGCATAATTTCAGCATGTTTTCCGCTGCACCGAAACGGCTATTTTCCTTACCGATAACAAATTTGCTGCTATGTCTGGTACGAGAAACTCATCTTTGATGAATGCGCATTACTGTCATCGGTAACAAGAATGTTCACTTCACCTACAACTCGGGCTGGACATTTCCTTCTTCATTGAAATAGTCTGGCCAAATAAGTTAAAGAAATCAGTTTGGATGGACAAATCGGGGGTAAAAATTCATTGTTTTCGATTCGGGATATCCTTCTAAACGTACCTTAAATGTACCCTTAAAAATTCAATGTGTCTAACTTTTGACAACTAAAAAAACTACCGATTTACCGGATTTTATACTTCTTAACCAAGTATAACTCAAAAACCGTTCTACGTGGGCGATTTATTATAAAGACCTTTTCGATAATGTATTTTGGGTTCTGCAAAAAAAATTTCCGGTCAGGCTAGCTCCCATCAACCGTTTGCGTCTTATGTATTTTTTAAAGTGAAACTTTTAGTGCAATATTTTAGTTATAAAAAATGCTTTTATTAAAATTTCACTGGTAGAACTAAACTAAATATACATGATTTAAAAAAAAATTATTTTATAATTGTTGACTCAGTATTTTTCTTATTTTATATATTCAAACAACCGGCTAAACTAATTTTCATCTAAAAATGTATTTCAGCAATGAATGTATATAACTCTTTATACACTTTGCGAAATTTCGGATTTCCCTACACTTTTAATATCACACAGGTGGCTTAAATTGTCAAGATATAGGTGTATAAAAATAAATATACCGAATTTTGCTGCAACTAATCAAGTACGAGGGTCGATCAATAAATAGTCGGCCTTGCGTCATCTGTTGGTCGAGGAAAGAAATCAATAGCGACGTTGAGTAGTGCCATTCTTCACATGTCTTGTCAAAGTTTCAGCTCGCTGCGATGCTTAGCTTGCGTTTGACAGCCATCGAAAGACAAACAACTTTTGTGTTTTTACAAAAATGGAAAAAATTGAGTATCGTGCAGTGATCCGATTTTTGTTTTTGAAAAAAAAAACGAACAATGAAATCAAAGCGGAGCTAGACGAAGTTTATATGGACCTTGCACCTTCGTTATCAACCATTAAATATTGGACAGCTGAATTTAAACGCGGTCGTACGAGCATTGTTGACGATGAACATCCAGGTCGTCCAAAAGAGGTCGTCATACCAGAAACAATTGAAAGTGTCCACGATATGGTGTTAAATGATCGGAGACTTAAAGTGCGTGAGATTGCTGAGGCCACAGGCATATCATATGACTCAGTGATTTTAATCTTGAGTGATCAGTTGGGTATGAAAAAGTTATCCGCAAGATGGGTGCCGCGTTTGCTCACTATCGACCATAAAAGAGAGCGTGTAGCTGATGGCCAAAATTCATGAATTTAAATACGAATTGCTTTCGCATCCACAGTATTCTCCAGATTTGGCTCCCTCTAACTACTTGCTGTTTCCAAACCTGAAAAAATGGCTTAGCGGAAAGAGATTTCGTTCCAGAGATGACCTCATCGCCGAAACAGAGATCTATTTTGAGGACCTTCCGAAATCGTATTATTCGGAGGGCATCAAAAAATTGGAAAATCGTTGGAATAAGTGTATCGAGCTAAAAGGAGATTATGTTGAGAAATAAAAAGATTTTTGTCCAAAAAAACGCGATTTTCTTTACCAAGCCGACTATTTATTGATCGACCCTCGTATATTGTGAACTTTTATATACGTTATTCGCGAAAATCCAAACAGATGTGGTAAAACTCAAATATCATAATACATTAATCTTTATTCAGATTAATTAATTAATCAATATGCGGTCATATGTTTCTTTAGAGTGATAAATCTTAAGCGACAATGTTATTGACCAAATTTCTATGATGGAATATCTTTGGCAGTTCGCAACCCGTTTAGAGTCAGCGCCGCCTGGATTCCTGTGTTATCGATCTCAGAAAGATATCTAACAATCGAATCTTTAATTATTTGTCAGCTCTAATTGCCTCACTCATTCATTAAGAATTAATGAGGCAACCAGACCCATAACATTGTCGCTTAAGATTTATCACTCTAAAGAAACATATGACCGCATATTGATTAATTAATTAATCTGAATAAAGTTTAACACTTGACATTAAAAATAGAGATCGTGAATTGATGTTGCTAGAGCCGCGGTGGCGTAATTGGTAACGTACAAGGCTAGAATTCTGGAGTTCCCGGTTCGGACCCGGGCTGTGGCAATATTTTTTCACGATTTCTTTAGAAGTTAAATATCGTCAGGTCTGGTTGCCTCATTAATTTTTAATGAATGAGTGAGGCAATTAGAGCTGACAAATAATTAAAGATTCGATTGTTAGAGATCTTTCTGAGATCGATAACACAGGAATCCAGGCGGCGCTGACTCTAACCGGGTTGCGAACTGCCAAAAATATTCCATCATAGAAATTTGGTCAATAACATTGTCGCTTAAGATTTATCACTCTAAATAATACATTAATATCCGAGGTTGAAATATTGTTATCATCAAAAATACAATGTTTTTCAAACATGATTATATTGAATATAGAAGAAATGTCTCTGAAAATTATTATACTGTGACATAGTCCCAATCCTCATCCATCATTATGATACGTACAGCTATTATTGGCGCGCGGTCGATATCAGCTTGGTAAGGAATGTGGATTCGGACGTTAAACCGAAGCGGAGTCCTTCGAAAACAGGTGACGTCATGACGTCGGAATTCTCTCGCTGTCACAAACGGCGGGTCAGCGTGCAGCTGACGTCACTTAGTGGCGAGGGGAAGGCGGGTGGCGCGCTCGCAGCAATCTATAAAGTTAAAGAAATCACGTTAATTAAAAAGTTAACAAGTTAAATCAGGGAGAGGGGAATGAAGCGGGGAGATGGATATAAAATCCGGGGCAGAAGAGCAGAAGGCCTCTCTGGTGAAAACCATCAAAGTAAAAGTATCAAGCACTGAGAATAAAATCCAGAAAGCCGACTGAACAGGCATAACAAACTACGTATCGAGAAGCAATACTAGATTGAAATACCAATAGATCAAGCAAGTGGGTCTAATCGATCAAGTGATTGAAGAGGACTAAGTCAAGCGACTGAAATAACTGAATAATTTGACCTTAGATTAAGTAGGAAATAGATATAAAATTAGGAATTATTCAATAACTAAGATAGATAAGTCAACGGTTTGCATTTAGTCAAGGTAGATGGCCAGAGATAGGTAGAGAAATAATTAGAGGATTAATTGGGAGATAAGCAGAATATTAGGAAATAAGGATTGTTGGAGACTCATCGTAGGGATCCATGCATCCTGCTAACAACTAGGTACCTGAAAGTGAGAGTTTTCATAATTGTAAAGTGGCAGAGGAGACAACCGCAGAGAAGAGGAGTAGAAAATCCGTAACATGCAGGAATGATAGTAGGAATAATTAAGATGCGATAGACACTAAAATAGAAAAATAAGAGCGAGCGAAGCGCCGGAGGAATAGACTCTCACAGTAAATTTTGGGATTAGATAGACCACTAGGAGAAGAGCACTAGAGGATCTCTGACAGAGGGGATTGAAGAAAAGAAATTCAGAAGAATTTGTGGACAGCAAGTTCACAGGAAAAGGAAAGCCTTGTATGCGAGCTCCGTCGAGTATAGCGGGCTGAAGTGTTACAGTGAATTAGAAAGTCAAGAAGGAAAAACAACTTATCTAGTTTGGAAATCCAATCCGAACGATCCAGGGGTGTCAAATCATCCTACGTATTCCCAAAGTTCCACCTAACTTATAAATAAATAAAGAAAATCACTTTAAAACATAATAAAGTGTGGACACATCACGGCACAAAACAGAGATAACTCGCGACTCGTATGTCCCATCACCACGAAAAGATATACAAACGACAAACGGAGACAGCACAAACAGTTTTTGGACGGAATACACACGAAAAACGAAGTGGAAATCAACGATTTTCCACATTTCACGAGATTGAGGTAACGCGCGCGCGGGTCCAGCATATAACTCAGCTGACAGGGGAGCCAACAACAAGTTGCCAATCGTAGCAGAAGGCGCATTTAGCGGCCCAGGAGAACACCGAATAAGACTGAGATACCCGACTTTTGGTTGATTCTCATATTCGCCACCGATCCAGAAGGCGTATGAGTAGAAGGCCTACCAATATCGACGATAAAGAAGATCGTGGAACCATTGTATACGTAATCGCATAGGAAACTTATTGTACTGGCAGACAGTGCCACGAAGCTGAACACCGAAATATCTTTACTGCTTTTCAAATAAACCCTACTTATACCTACCTAAGAAGTCTAAACTAATTATTGTAGTGTTCGAGCCCGAATTCTTCCCCTCATAAGATTATAAATTAATGGTAACGAGTGAATACGGTTACAATACGGTAAATGCTTCTGAATTTCCTATATCTGTATACCAATTTTCATATGAAAACTTTTTACATTGCATGGGACAGTGTTCATCTGGCAATCATGCTAGCAATAACCAATGCACTCTTTCGATCTTGAAGCTGATGCCACATAGCTTGTGTGCCTTTGTGATTATGTTGTTGACATATTCTTCGATCGAACTATACTTTTGGAGGCTTCATGGAACGAGGATACGCAATAATCCTACTCTCCTTTTCAGTCCTGAGTCCTCGAAGGCCATCTGCCCTTTGGTTCAAGTTGTTTTTGCATCCATCGCATCTTGAACGTGAACGTAAGGTAAACGTCATAATGGCCGGCCATCTTAAATAACAGACAAATTCAAAAGAATTTTTGTCATGTAAAGACCAACGTTCTTAATAAATTGTTGTAATTAATTGAAAGCTGAAAGCCTCTAGTTTTCGAAAACCATCCATTAATTAGTTATAAGGGGAATAGTTTATTCGTAACATTCGAAAACAGTGAGGAACGAAAATGTGCCAGAACGCGGCCATCGATTTTTGGCTGTGCCATAAATCTTGGCCATCGATTTTTGGTTGTGTCCCAAATCTTGGCCATCGCATGTCCCCATTATCAGCCACTCATCGGTGCAAGTTAAATTGGCTTGTTTATTATTGTATGTTAATGTTAATTGTATTATTTGTTTGTTTCAAATATGTTACTTATCGTAATCTAAGTGTCAACATATTATAAACTGTAACTCAGATATATTCCAATATTGTAACATAGTTACAAATCACGAGCCCACTCTATTATTTCAAACGGCCATAAGAGCCTAATTTATATTCGGAAGCACCGAGTACAGCGAGCACTAGGCCATCGCACCCGGACCTAGCATAAAAACGAGCTACGTCACACCTCCAGAATTCCCTCGCTGCCGTAAACAGCAGGTCAGCGACCAGCTGGCCTCGCTTGGCGGCGAGGGGAAGACGGGTGGCGCGGCCACGGATAGCGGGGAAATTAAGAGATCGCGTTAGATTTTTAAATAAAAACCGATAATGACGTAGAGGGGACGAGATTGGGGGGAAGGCTATAAAAGAGCCTGCGCGGACGAAAATGCACGCCTACGTTTACGCACTTACGCTTTTAGCACAAGTCTTTAGTTCGAGGCGATAAGAAAACCGGAGTCATTTTGCTTAGAAGTCAATGTACGAGAATCAGTTACGTGTACATTTTCGTTAAAATCCGTGGTATTGTGATTGAAGAAAGATAGAGCTGTGAAAAACGAAGACTGCAGAAAAAGGAAAGACAGGTGAGTTATCTCAATAATATGAAAAATAATTAGTGGACTAGGGTAGAAATTGACATTAATCGAGAGTAAGATAGGTTTTAAGTGAATAGGATCAACTTGTATAGATTTAATTAAATAGAATTAAGCGAGTAATTTTAGGCGAATAGAATTAAGTCGCATGGTATTTAAACCTGTAGGATAGTAAGAAGTGTATAAACGTGCGAGTCAAAAGGAGATAGTGAGGAAGTGAAATAAGTGAGAGAAAAAGAGAGGTATAGACATAATAGAGACATCGGTCCGAAGAGCGAGTTTTCGACGCGTTTAACGGTGTGTGTACGTGTCGAGTGAACGGCTCACTACTAACACACAAAACAATAACAGACTACCGAGTCGAGTGCACCGAGAGCCTATGTAACCGAAATAGCCGAAAAGAATTGTAAAAATAATCGTAAAAATTACAAAATTTAAATGAATTGTACTGGTTATCGGCACCAGAAAACCGAACGTTAATATTCTGTTTTTAATTGTTTGCATAACTAAAAACCCTACTCTCGCCTACCCAGAAGTCTACAATTATTTACACCTGTGATCGAGTTCGAATTTCCCCTGGAAAAGTAAATTTAATGTTAACGAGAGAAATTATCGTTACAATATACAGGGTGGGCCATTTTAATCTATGCACCCAAATTTCTTTGTACCTAAGACCGATGCGGAAAAATGGTTCAGACAAAAGTTATTCAAGATAATGGGGGTCACCTATCTGTGTAACTAGCTTTGACCTTGAGACTACTTGTCAAGATTATTTGAAGGTCAGAGTGGGTTTTTAAAATAGGAACCCCTATTTTTGACACCGGATTCGAAAAGAGCGGAAAATTTTACGTCAGAAATTATATTTTGAAGTTTTTTTTTCGTGACCTTGAGAAGGTCAATGTAAGGTCAAATGCTAAATAACTGCCTGGTAGCAAAACCGCATTCGTCAAGCATGCGCAGCAATTCGCAAGCTGACTTTGAAAAACACCGTACGCCATTTCAAAGGCGTTTAACTTTGTGCCTTGAAGCAAATGGAGGCAACTTCGAATATTTGCTTCGTAGTTAAAGTTATAATCGTAACGATTAAATTGACCTTCTCAAGGTCACGAAAAAAAACTTCAAAATATCATTTCGAATGTAAAATTTTCCGCTCTTTTCGAATCCGGTGACAAAAATAGGGGTCCCTCTTTAAAAAAACCACTGATCTTCAAATAACCTTGATAAGTAGTCTCAAGGTCAAATCTAGTTACACAGATAGGTGACCCCCATTATCTTGAACAACTTTTGTCTGAACTATTTTTCCGTATCTGTCTTAGATACAAAGAAATTTGGGTGCATAGATTAAAATGGCCCACCCCGTATAATGTCGTAAATATAGATATCGCAGTACTAATTAGAAACATAGAATCGTATTTTTTCTCGATTCATATTAAAAAACAGTACAAGCCGTTTCCTCGTATTGCAATCGCTTCTGTTTTTATTGCTTTCCTTTATTAAGTTGTTCTTGCAGCTTCTTCTTTTGCATCTGGTACTTTTTCTTCTGTTCTCGTTGCGTTTGCTTATCTGCTACAACGCGCTTCTTTTCTTGTATTTCTTTCCTTCTCTTTAGTCTGTCCTGTTTTTCGCGTAGTATATTCGTTTTCATTTCGTGTATAGAGTTATGGTACTGCACCCATTTATCGGACGTAGCCGTAGTGAGAGCAATGGATGCATTCTGGGATCTTTTTCGTTTTTTTTTTTTGCCAAATCAGGGAGCCAAAATAGGGTAGTTTTAACAACAGATCTGGAACAGCTACAGGGGCTCGAGTTTGGATGCTTCTGCTTCCTGTAAATCTACATAAGGCGAATTACTGAGTCAGTATCTATAAAGCGTTGATGCAATTTTGAATGTTACTTGTGACACGGTAAGGTAATCTTTCTGATTGCTCCCTACTACCGTGGACTCGGGGACTGCAGCGTCCTGCAGTCCTAAGACGCTGCTAATCAGTTAGAAACATACTCTCGAGCAAGACACTTCGTCACTCTGTTTGACCACGGTCCGCAGACTGCAATTGTATAATCGACCTCATTTGTTAAAAGTGAATAAAAATCAGTGAATTTACTATGGAAGTTCGTGAATCCTTTTAAAAAACTATTATCGTAGAACTTTTGACGTATCCAAAAGAGCGTCCCTAAACGTACAACGTTATACGACACCGGTGAACCCTGAACGATCAACGGAAGCTATCTTCGACCACGGACCTTGGTTCAGCACTGAATACTGTGTAGATACACTATCACCTGTACAGTCCCTGAGCTATACTACAAGAACTTCAGAAAAAATTCAGATAAATATCGTTAAAATACATAAATTCGTGAGACTGAGCCCGCGAGCCCATATCTCTCGTTTATAAAATTAGCAGCTTGCGCAGATTGCATAGTTTCAAATAAAAGGCAGGAGGCAAGGCCTCTACCACTATTCAACATTACCAAGGCTATCACCAACCACTGTCCAACATTACCAAATAAACATCAACACTGGCATTCGAAAATTATCGCGCGAATTTAACACGTTCACGCCGGGGCCGATTTTCATTTGTTTTGCTGTGAGGCGGCGCTCAAATGAATATCGCGCTTCATCTCGCGGCGCGTGATTATTGCCTGTTCAGACCTGCATACGCGTTGTTTGTTTCTCTGCAGTACAGTGAGATCTTATTGTGCAAGTTTTATAACTCGTGCCGTTTTTTCATCCTGACCACAAATTTCCGACAGTAAGTATATTTAGAAAGGTGATTAGAATGTTTTTTTTAATTTTTACCCTTATAAAAATAGATAACATGGACCTGGAAATAAGTGATTCAGATGAATCTATAATTAGAAGTAGGAGAAAAGCGGCAAGATTACGAATACTTTCTTCCTCTTCAGACGAGGTTTTTGTTAATGTTATCAATGAAGAGAACGAATGTTCTACGGAGGGAGAAGATTTGATTTCTAAATCAGAGAACGAGGATCACGATGAAGAATGGCAGGAAGTAAAGGAAAGAACCGTAGTGGTAAATGAGTATTTTGAAGAAGAGGAATTTTTACATGAAAATATTGACTGTAATGACCCTTTTGCCTTATACAAATTATTCTTCACGGATTATATACTAGAGAAGATAGTTGATGAAACAAATAAATATGCTACTCAAAGCATAAATAATTCTTCATCAAGCAGTAGAATACACCAGCAGGACTGGTAGTCTGTTACAAGAGAGGAAATGAATACTTTTTTTGGCATATTGCTCATTATGGGTATTGTGCAATTGCCAAAAATAAGATTGTATTGGTCAAACAACGACATGTATGCGAATGCACGCATAAAAAAGGCTATGAGACGTGACCGTTTTCTATCTATTCTTAAGTTTTTACATTTTTCGGACAATACCACAGCCAGAACCGAAGATCGGTTGCATAAAATTCGAAATATTATTGAAGCAATTGTAGATAATTTCAAGAGTTCTATAAAACCAGGCAAAAATATTGTTATCGATGAAACTATGATCCCCTGGAGAGGACGTCTAGGCTTTCGCCAATACATCCCAGGCAAGCGACATAAGTATGGCGTAAAAGCATACAAATTGTGTTTGCCTGAAGGCTACACTTATAATTTCGAAATTTATGCCGGGAAAAATGGAACGATTATTGAAAAATCACATTCCCATGACGTAGTAATGAGATTATTAAGTGGCGTATTATTTGAGGGCCGTACACTATTTATTGATAGTTATTATACAAGTGTCCCTTTGGGTGAAGAACTTTTAGAGAAAAATACATTTTTTTGTGGTACTGTAAAAATGAACAGAAAAAGTCTACCACCGCAGGCAAAAAAAAAAAACGTGGTGAAATGATGAGATTTGAAAATCGTAGCGGTGTAAAATTTCTGAAATGGACTGACAAAAGACCAGTTTGCATGCTGACTACCTCAATGAATCACCAGTGTAAATTTGTGCAAGAAACAAATGGCCGAGTAAAGCCCGATGCTGTATTTGATTACAATATTGCAAAAAAAGGTGTTGATTTATCAGATCAACTATCGACGTACTACAGTTGTTTACGAAAAACCATTAAATGGTACAAAAAAATAATAATACAATTAATATGCGGAACTTCCCTCGTGAATGCGTGGTATATTCATATGATAAAAGATGGGGCACTAAAAATATGACTATGTTAAGATTTAGGGAAGTTATTATCGATAACCTTTTGTCCAATGAACAAACATGCCATTATATACCGTCACATAAACACGTTCTTCAATCATATGAAGGATCGGCAAGAGACACCCGTAAACGCTGCAAGGAATGTTATAAAAACATGTCCAATAAAAAGGGCAGAGGTTATGCAACTAACAATACTAAAAGAGTTTAAACGTATTGTGGGCTTTGTGAGGGACAGCCAGCACTTTGCTTGAAATGTTTTAACAAATTACACAAAAAACAATAAATAATGAAGTTATAAATAAAACAATATTAGATTTATGTTATTTTAACCGTATTTCAATTTTTTGTATAATACTGTATCATTATGTTTATGTTATTGAACAAAACTTATGTTTCTGATACATTATTGATTATAATTATTATTAAAAATAAATGTTTGTAACGAATAAACGTTAAATTTTCATTATTTTAATTCTCAGGGTCTAATAGTCTAACAATTCAGAACACAATCGAATGCGTACCACCGGTGGCCCGCGCCGCCCGATAAGACAGTTTAGTGCATACCACCGTCGGCCCGCGCCGCCCGATAAGACAGTTTAGTGCATACCACCGTCGGCCCGCGCCGCCCGATGAAACAGTTTAGTGTGGGCACCGGTGGCCCGCGTCGGCGTGAACGTGTTAACCTATTCTATGGAAAAGCTTCGAAAACCCAGATACGATGATGTTAATCCTAGACAAATTAAATCAAATGGAGATATCGATACTGGCGCTAGGAGAAGAAAATAAAAAACGACTAGACGAGAATAAAGACGTTTGGAACCACTTAGGAATGATATTCACCGAAGACCAAAAAGAAGGAACAAAGAAGAATTTCGAGAACGCAGCAGCGCGCAGATAAGAGTTCGGCCGAGAGCTCACCTGAGCAAATCCCGAGTAGGCTCCTACGTAATCCGAGCCCGCACAGCGAAAACGCGCTCGGTCCAGCGAAATACATAATACGCATAGTGCGAACTTTGAAAGGACGCGACGACGGAGTAGTCGAAGAATTCTTATCATCTTAAAGCGAGCTCGACTCCAATGCCGCGAGCCCCAACGTCTACTGGATTTTATCCTCAACGAAAAGATAAGTGATAATGCAGAAAGAGATATACTGTAACGGAACGCCACTAATGCGATCCGCTACAATACAGAAAGGAGAGCAAACCCTCCCACTAAGAACTAAAAAAGACTAACCAAGTCAATTAAGACAAAAACACATAACATACCAAAACCAGAAAATCATCGATAATTGATAAACAAGTAGTATCCGTAGACAAAACAATCTACGATGCCTCAAAGAAGCATCCATCGGACGAGGAGAACAGAAGAAATAAGTAGGTACACACATAGAGTCGTAAGTACACACCTCAAAAACAATGGCGTAAATAAAAGGCCCGCCTAGCCTGAAGACCACCACGAAAACAAAGCAGAGCACGCGAGGGAACCCCTCCCGAACGAAGCCAACTAGACAGGAGGCGGGACGGCAAGCACATGCAGATCTACTAGACCAGCGCAATAGCCCCCGCCCTACACGAAGATCGGGCAAAGCCAAACGCAAGCGGCCCTACCCCAATAGGCCATAGTACTCCAAAAGGCGAAAACACCAAGAACGCCACAGTACGGGGAAAATAGAAAAGAATCTGTGGAACTCTCGAGATGCCACGAAGCCTTGAGACAAATCAACAGGGTACCTTTACATGAAGCTTCACCACGTACCCCCACTCACAGATAAAACATTAACATTAAGAAAAACACATAAAACAAACCTATCTTTCACAAAATTTAATAAACAAATAAAGAACAAGACAGTCCTTACACAGGAGAATATATGGAAAAGAAAATAACACAAAAATCAGTCGGAAAACCGTAAAAAACTCACAAAGAAAGACATAATTAACAATAAGTAATTATCCCCGGCAAATTGTCATCAATAAAACAAACAAGCAACTGCACACGAGGCAGGAAAGGACACATATAGGCCCAAATCACAGAAAAACCATGACCAAACCACTAAAAACACCGGAAAAGAGTTTGAGCCTACAACAGGTAGGAGTATAACATTGTATAACAAAACTCAACCTCGCTGGAACCTCGGTTCAAACCCTGAAAAGACAAAGCACGGCTAAATATAGAAATCTAAGACATAAACGGAATACTTACACGCCACCCCGCACCTCCCTCACCTAGTGATTGAAGTGCGACAAACATCACGTGACCTACCACAAAACACCCCGAGGGCGGGAGGGGGGTCCATCCACTAACCTATATAAACCGCGACAGGACAAGACTCCAGGCTCTTGTCAAAATTCTCACGTCAAGACGAAGTGCTGCTCGACAGCCTACCTAGTATATAACATCACTCGTAAAATTCACACATAAAAGATACGTGTTCTTTCGAACTAACCGATAAACAATAATTACTAACAGTTTGGGACACACAATGATAGATCCAGTGTTCTTTTTCTCAACTGATTCCCCTGCGTTGCGCTTGGCCGTCAGTTGAGTAAACGAACTCATCAGGATACTCTGTGAGGAGTGAGGCTCCCCTGCACTGCGCTTGGCCGCCCCTACTCACAGCGTCAGGACACACTCCACTAACGGATCCCTACGCACAGCGTCATGGCTATCCGTCTCTTGGAGTGTGAAGAAGCACGAGTGACACGAGGTCAAGGGAGTGGCAACCCGACTAAGTGCACCGCGCACTAGATTCGTAGGGTGTACCTGCGTGGGTGGGACCACGTCAGGGCCAACACCAGCTACTACCTGTAACTTACGAATACCTCGGCTGCACAATCATTAAGAAACCGAATCGTGAGCCTCTTAATGGCACGATAAGGTGGCTTAATTGATCGTGAATAAAGGCCTCAGTATCCGGGGTACAGGAAGAGTTAGCTGGTCATAGCTGCGAACCCGGTGTCTTGTGCGAACAGCGAAGCTATAGCTAGGGACCCAAACAATAACAAAGACGAGTAAGATAGGTAGGTAAATTCACACACACACTACTTCACAGTACGGCACTCGCGATCCCACTATAAGCTCACCGCGTAAACATCAGTAGGGCGTAGCCTCGAAAGGCAAACCACACGGTTACTCCTATCTATGGAATGTCAAAATAATAAATCACCAGTTAAACGTCCAATGATTCAAAACAAAGGCCGACCGGTACGTCTTACGACGGTACCACGGAACGCCCCATATGAAGACAAGCACAGGCAGTAGTAACTAAGCAGGCCCTACCCTCTGTAAAAATTAAATAGAGACAGGCGGAAACAAATACACCAATGAAAGAAAAGCTCCACACGGAATGTATCCTGAACGTACACGATTCGTCGATCAAATCCGCATAAATAATTACAAGCATCGCGTTAAAACAAACGCGACCACAAAAAAATAGCTAAATTGAGTGTTAAACTCCGTAAAGGTGATATCTAATTACTTTACGAATAATAGAGTCAAAACCCAAAATTAATCGGAAATCATTCCACATACGTAGTCTTAGTAAATCGCGTGTTAGCAAACGCGATGACCCAACTTAGATAAATTAAGTGTCAAGCTCCGTATAGGCGATACCTCATCACCATACGAACAGTCGAGTCAATAACCCAGAATACCGGAAACAATTCCGCATGTGTAATTTTAAGATCGATCGCAAACGCGACAGAATCCATCAGATAAATTGAGTGTCAAGCTCCGTATGCACAAGATGTCATCGTCATACGAATATTAGAGTCGAAACCTAAACATACTGGAATTTATTCCACCTCTGGAAATACAGTTGAGAGTAGTATAACGGCAGGATGCGACTTTAGGTTATAATCTGTACAAAAAATACGAAATCGTCCTCCTAAAACCATCAATCTCCATTCCAGTCTCCTCACAAAATATTGCAAATAATCAACGCCTTAAGCACAACAAAATAAAAAATTACCCTACAAATATAAAAAGACCAATGATGAAAGGGTAACGAACAGCATGTCCACCACGGACCAATGCAACTCAACAAATCCAAAGTGAGGTCTCTTAACAAACAACAAAAAGGAAAAACAAGAATAGAACCAACCACTTATAAAACCTATAGAAAAAATACACGCTTTTCTTCCCATCCAGCCCAGAGCACGAACTGGTTTCGAGCAACCAATCCTCTCCCTACGATCTTGGAAGGATCTCGCTCGAAAGAAAAAAAAACTACGCGATTTCACTCAGCCGCTTAAAAGACGCGCATCGTAGCGAAAAATTAAAGTGCATAAAATCGCGAAACGTTTCAATACGCTTCCACCCGACCCACACATACGATGAATTTTTCCAAGTACTCCGACAGAATGTAAGCGGTACATCATATGAACGTGCACGTGCAAAACTGGCACAAACAAGTCAGCTGAATAATGACACCGTACAATCATACGGCGACCGCTTCAAAAAAAAATTGAACGATCGTAAATATGCTATCCACAATGAAGTAAGGCAGTCCGAACGTCGTGTAGCAATAAAGACGGAAGAGCGACATGCCGTGAAGTCTTACATAATGGGTCTACGAGATGATGCAGGTACTCAAATAGACCTTGGACCTTAGATCTCTTGACATAAATGAGGCACAGACCGATGCGATGGAAACTAAAGTTTGGTTGCGTGAGAAAACCTTCCGCATCCGATCGTCGACTCAACCACAACGATCTAGTTTCAACAATAATAACCGAGTGTCTCTTAATCAGAAGAAAACTCCAACTACCTCCGACCCACCGAATTATGATAAGCCACTTAATGACCGCATGAAGCTTAATTGCGGTAACTGCAAGAGACCTGGTCACACAGAAGATCAATGTTTTAGGAAAGCGAATTTTTGCAAGGATTTCAACCAAAAGCAACCCCCCCCCCTCAAGCGAATAAACAAGATCCAAGAAACTGGGAACGGCGGAATAGACGACGACCTAGTCGACCAACTACAGTAACATTACAACGCATGATGGACGCCGCGCTAAAAGGACTAGTCGGGACAATATGTTTTGTATATCTGGACGACATTGTCGTATTCGGATCAACCTTGAAGGAACATAACGAAAACCTTGTGATATTATTCGAGCGTTTACGACAAACTGGGCTAAAACTTCAGCCCGACAAATGCGAATACCTTCGAGCCGAATTGGAGTATTTGGGACACCTCATCACCGAAGATGGAGTGCAGCCAAACCCAGCCAAAATAGAAGCAGGACAAAATTTCAAACAACCAACTAACCCTAGAGAAGCTAGATATTTTCTTGGATTAGCAGGATATTATCACAAATTTATCCAAAATTTCTCTGCCATCGGAAAACTACTTACGAGCCTCACCAAGTAGAATCAAGATTTTTATTGGACCACAGCATGTCAAGCAGCATTCGACGCACTTAAAAACCAGCTCTGCACAGCACCTGTGCTTTGGTACCCAGATTATGAAAAGGAATTTACTCTAACAACCGATGCATCCAACACAGGATTAGGAGCAGTGTTATCACAATACGGACACCCCTGTTATTATGTCTCCAGAACTCTTAATGCATCAGAGTTGAACTACAGCATAACATAGAAAGAACTACTAGCTATAGTCTGGAGCGTAAAGAGGTTACGACAGTACTTACTTGGACACAAATTCAAGATTCAGACCGATCACAAGACTTTGATCTAGCTGTTCAACGTCAAGGATCCATCCTTAAGGTCACTTCGATGGAGACTAAAGCTCCAAGAATATGACTACGCTATTGAGTAGGGCAAAGACAAAGAGAACCAATCAGCTGACGTACTATCGCGAGTATACCGACGAGAAGGATACCTGAAAACAACACTAAAATTTCAGGAATTCCCGAAAACGACACTAAAATCCTAGGAAAACCAGAAGACGGCGACTCGGCATCCTCACCAATAACGTACCACTACGGCGAATACACTTTATGGAACGCCATCGTTCATCACGAGGAAAGAATAAAAATTCTACAGTCGATGAACAAGGGATGTTGATTTCCAGTTATAAAGGACATCTACAATGAAGAGAGATGGATAAATGAACTCGGATTGGTGGTGGCATATCTCGAATCTAAAGGAAGTAAAAACTACTAGTTCATGATCAATGACCCTAGGTTCTCGAAATGGGAAAAGGCAAGCACTTAAGGACATGTTCAACTTCTTGGCGAACAAACATCAAACCACCATCAAACTCTGCTTCACATCGCAAGAAAAACTCACGAGAGAGCAGAAACGCCAACTGCTAGCAGAATGTCATGAGAAACCAGCTACGCAACATTTCGAAGAAAATCGATCTATCAAACGACTGAAGGAATCCCACGAGTGGACCAAGATATGATCGACTATATCAAGAACTGCGAAGAATGTCAAAAGCAAAAATTAGTGCGTGTTAGACAAAAGGCACCAGTCATGATCCCTGGCACACCATCAGCGTCAAACGTTAAAATTGCACTTGATATCTTTGGACCGTTACCACTTTCGCAGAAAGGGAATCGTTATGTCCTAACTATTCAGGACTCACTCACAAAATACATCATGTTATGTCCATTAAAGGGAGTCACTTCAGAATAAGTACTTACCGCATTGCTGGAATATTACAACTACATCGTTTCAACACCGAAAAACGTGCTAACCGATCAAGGAACGAATTTTATCTTAGGAACCATGAAGGAGTTCGAGAGAGTGATCCAGATTAAACATATCAAGATAACTGCCTACCATCCCCAAGGGAACGGAAGCCTCGAAAGTACTCACACAGTGATACGAGATGTTATCAAGACCAGCCTTAAACGTACTGAAAGAAACCAGTATTGAGTCGAAGTATTACAAGCAATCGTTTTTGCATACACTTCGATACATGAGAGCCATGGATTTACACCCTTCGAACTCACCTTCGGAAAAAAGCCAGCCTACCTTCAGCGCTCTCAGCAACACGAACAATTTCGTACAACGAATTAATCGAGAAATGAAAAAGCCCACATAAGTTCAATCTACAGCGAACAAACCAAAAACTAACAGCCGACAAAAAAGATCAAAAGAACAACAAAATTCGAAGATCACCAGAACTCACAAAATCTACGAACCAGGAGACTTGGTACTGCTGCACAACGAACGCAGATTAAAAAAACTAGACTGTGAATGACTTGGATCATACTCTGTAACTGAGATGCACAACAATATTAATTTCACGACATCTCAAAATAACGACAAACGTGTCACAGTGGATATCGACAGAATAAAGCCATTCTATCAATCGGTTGCAGAAGATAGGATCGCTGCCACTCCTAGTAGTAGCACTGACACTGCAACCAGCCCATGGAATTCTCCGGGTTACACCACTGGATAAGACCACCTTATATGCGGGACATCTTGGAAAAGCTAAAGTTTTTCATGGACAGTGGAAACAGGTCATCTCCATCGACACTAGCGATCTGGAGCCACGATATCAGCAAATATGGAACTTTCTCATAGATGCGGAAAAACTCTGCGACTCCAGATGCAGAGAGCTTATCATGCTCAAGATGCTGAGAACGCGAGTGAAGCGAGCCTACGGGCTTCTCCAGACTCTCCAACATCTGATGCGCGACAGAACTAGTACGAGAAAACGATGTGGACTAATCAACACCATTGGTGCCATCTCCAAAACCCTGTTTGGAACATTAGACGCGAGTGATCTGCATTATATCAACGAAGAACTCGATGAACTCTATAAAGACTAAAATATCATAGCAAGTAGCTTGACTAATCAGACTAAAATTATTAAAGTCGCTCTGAATACAGTTCGCCAATGACACGTGCTAAGGCCGCCCTGACCTCTTCTTCCGACATGGCGTCCAGGTTCCTTATCTCCATGTGCGCTCTCAAGACAACTCTCAGTAGTTGGTGCACCTCTCCTGCCTCGCCGATGGCTTTTCTGAGTTTGTTACCAAATTCACCTTTGCTTCCTGTAGAGATGCCTAGTTCTACGAGGACATCTCCTGCTCTCGTTTGACTAATGCCTTTAACTTTCACTCCCATTTCGTCTGGGTTTACGCTCGTGCGGATGGTTTTGAGTACCTCCGCATACCCTCTGGCTGACGCTGGTTTGATCAGGATCGCCTCCGGTCGGGTTTTGGGCGTTCCTTTTTCTTCTTCTTGCCCAGGCCTCTTCTGCATTGGAGGTCGTTCCCTTCATTACTGCCTCCGTAGGGTTCCTGCGTACCTTGTGCTGACGGTTCTCGACTCTCGTCCATCCTTCCCCGTCCTCCCTTTGCACCTTTTTCCTGGGTCTTTCTCGTTCCCATGCCGGGGGGCTCGGCGTCTTCATCGCCGGCCTCTTCTTTGTTTCTGGAGTCGCTAGTGCTTGCGTTAAGCTGACGGTTCTGCGTCTCTCCATCACCTGAGTCTGAACCACTCTCCGAATCTCCTTTTTGAGTGAGCCCCACCGCTCCTTTTTCCACGCCTTCCTGTTCCATTTGATCTTGTCGAGAGTAAAATCTGCCTTATCCAGGGCATTTCTTATCGGCGGAACATTTTCTGTTTGGTCTTGTAGAACTTCTTCATTTCCTGGATGATGTTCTTCAGGTGCTCGAGGTTCTGGTCCTCTATCGCCACCACTTCTTCATACCGTTTCCCGAGTTTGACTTCAGCCGTGGCATGAGTTTTCGTTATCTCGGTGCTGCTGCTCGTAGCGTTTCATGCTCCAGAGGCCAAGGCATCCACCCCTATAGCACTGCGGTCGTGTATTGACGACGTCAGGGAGCCCGCTTCCTCACTCCCGTGTGACGCCGGTACTGGGGATCCGCGCCCCTGCACCGTAATCGCTTTCCCATAATCCGACCTTACCATAGTTGATTTATTTTCGGGGTTTCTTCTCCTAGTCTGTTTGGTCCGCGAGGCTTGTTTTATTTTAGCCTTGCCCTCTCTTGCGAGCGAGCATTCCCCGATCCGCCACCTGGGGACGCGCCACGTAGGGGTTACAGACTCCGTCTGTGGGACGTTGTGAGGTAATCCTTCTGATTACTCCCTACTACCGTAGACTCGGGGACTGCAGCGTCCTGCAGTCCTAAGACGCTGCTAATCAGTTAGATACATACTCTCGAACAAGACACTTCGTCACTCTGTTTGACCATGGTTCGCAGACTGCAATTGTATAATCGACTTCATTTGTTAAAAGTGAATAAAAATCAGTGAATTTACTACGGAAATTCGTGAATCCTTTTAAAAAACTATTATCGCAGAACTTTTCCCGTAACATAACTCATACTGTAATGTCGTAATCTGAAATTTCTTAATGAATTGAAGCTAGTGTTTGACAACTTGTTCGTCGGCTTACAAAAAATTCCGTTTTTAAAAAATTCAGTACAAGCTTCCCTTTAATACAAACCTTCGCCACGATCACTTTCTGGAATAGTTTTGTGCGCTCTCTACAGCGTTAGATACTTCTTGCTCTGTTGGACCATCGATGAATTGAGAAGTACCGCCATTTTCTTGTAGATTGATTCTCGACAACGTTCCATCGTCGTTGACGGCCAGAACAGCTGAGCTTTGTTGATCCAAAAATGAATCAACATCGTTCGTCAATTTTGGGCTATCGACCTCGATAGTTATCAAGTTATACGTCGTTTCTTCACTATCTTCGATCGACATTCTCGGGCTGTCGTCTATTGTCTTCGTGTTGCTCTCTACTGCTGCGCCGTCGACTTAGATCGAATCTACATTCCTTTTGTCGTTGGGTATACATATATATATATAAACAAAAACAATGAAATCATAAACTTAAACGGTTTAAAAATTGACATTCGCGAATGACAGTTTTTCTGAAATAAACGATTCCGTCTTGGTCAACCCATGAGTGTCTTAATTTCCAACCAAAAGTGAAAGAGCCCTTCATTTTTCATTTCGCCACTCCAATTACCGATAGACTCAGATTCAATAAACATTGGTAGTAAGTCAGCAAGCAATCTCTCCTCGATGAATTTTAGATATTTTTATACTCAGTCTGACGCTGTTCCACGTAAACGTGATCGATCTTTAAATCCCTTTTTAGGACATTAAAATTGACAGCATTTGCCGGTAACGGAGACAATCCGCATTTGTCTCCAATGATTAACAGTTTTTTTTCCACGAAGTCTTCAGGGGACGAAAAACCATCCAAGGGCTGCAAAATATGCGTAGCATTTGGATGCAATGCGATGAGTTCGATTAGAGAATCCCGGCAGAACTTGCTAAGAGGCATCGTGCTATAGATAAATGTTCATCAACCTCAAGAACGACGGGGAAAAAACATTCGCAATATATTCGAAGAATGTTTCCGCGGTCATCCGCCCTTTTCCTGATGTACCAATGCTCCAACCGGAAAGGACGTTTTGTACTGCGCTGGCCGGTATTCTTTGGTACCAAATCATGACCATCGGTGGGGCCACTATACCCGGTGCGTTAACCATAAAGAGAACTATTAAGCGCTCTTTTTCGTCCCCATTGACGATTTTATAAACTGATCTCGCACCGTTTCTTGCAATTATATTATCTGCATTTAGGCATAGGAACAATGCACTTTCATCGCAGTTGTAAATCCTGGAAGAATCGATATTGAGTAAATTTTTGGTGGTTAAGTATGGTGGTACAGATTTTGAGCTACTCTTTGGCAGAGGTCCAGATAACGACGGAGAAATCCCTCGTACCAATGACAGCCTGGATGGTTGTCATTGAACGACGTCAATCGGTTCAGATTGATAATCAATTGGTTAACACTGTCGCATAGCTGATTCTTTTTTATAGGAAAACCTCTTTCACTGATGTGAAAAATCCAATCGACAAGATGTTTTTCCTCTTCCGGAGTCAGGATAGTTGGTGGCCACTTCTTCGTGACTATTAGAATACCATTTTTATGCTTGTCATAAAGAGTGCTTCTTAATATCCCAAACATCTTACTCGTAGTCCTGAGTGATGTGCCCATTTGTCTTACGTTAAGACCAGTATTCACAGATGAATCGCTGATATACACTTTCGCACTCATTATTCACAGTGTGTCGTGCTACGCAGTACTGACTGAGGTACACGCACTGTTCTCAAAGCTCAAGCTATCACCCTCAGCACACAATTATATTAATTGTGTGCTGCTCAATAATATTCAAAATTCAATTTGTTTATTTATTTTTATAATTGTGTATTTTATCTAAATTTATATTTCGGACAATTTTCTAAATTAAATCAATTTTGGTGTAAACTTTAATTGTAGTGTCCACGCATTTTCTGTTAAAATTGTATTTCTACAATATTTTAGGAAGGTAGAATAAACCACTTCCTCAATATAACATCTCTGTGTCTGGTTTATTTTCCCTCTTGTATCGAGTGAGGCTTCATTCTTTTTCAATATCTTCACAGATCGGTCAAGCCACATTGGAAGGAATTCTCAACAATTATAAAGGGTGGTTAAATTGTAAGGGCCGATGTTGAATGTGAACCACACCTAAACGTCAAGTTTTTTTCTGCATTTCATTTGACATTTCTCAATTTCAGACTAACTCAATTTGAACCATGAAAAGATACATAATCGAGCTACGCGTTAAAGTTATTCAGGCTTATTATGAAAATGGGCGTTCAAATCGAAATGCATATCGTGCACTTCGTGATTTTTTCGGTCAATTTAATCGTCCAAATGTGCGTACAATCGGAAAAATCGTGCAAAAATTTGAGCAAACCGGGTCTGTAGGAGATATTAAAACACCAGTGCATGCTCGTACAGCTCGTACTGCAGAAAATATTGCTGCTGTTCGCGATAGTGTGGCTGAAGAGCCGTCCACCTCAACTCGTCGTCGTGCCAAACAATTGCACCTCTCACGCTCGTCGTTGATGAACATTATGCATAAAGACTTGCATTTACACGCTTATAAGGTGCAATTGACTCAAGAACTAAAGCCTCTTGACCATTCCAAACGTCGTCAATGGTCAGAATGGTGGCAAGAAATGGCAACAGTGGATGATCAATTTTCGAAGAAAATCATCTTCAGTGATGAGGCACATTTTCACCTCAGTGGATTCGTCAATAAGCAGAATTGCCGCATTTGGGCGAATCATAATCCAAGAGTAATTGTCGAAAAACCAATGCACCCACAAAGAGTGACTGTTTGGTGTGGTTTACGGGCTGGCGGCATCATCGGGCCGTATTTTTTCCAAAATGAGGCCGGTCAGGCAGTTACTGTGAATGGTGTTCGCTATCGTGAGATGATAACGAACTTTTTATGGCCCGAATTGGAAGATATGGATGAGGGCGATATGTGGTTTCAGCAGGACGGTGCCACTTGCCACACAGCTAACGAAACAATGGCTCTTTTGCGCGACAAATTCAATGGCCGTGTTATCTCACGTGGTGGCGATGTCAATTGGCCGCCAAGATCATGTGATTTGACACCGTTGGACTTCTTTCTTTGGGGTTATTTGAAAGAAAAGGTGTACGTCGATAAGCCAGCAACAATTCAAGAGCTAAAGGATTAGATAATTCGGCACATTAACGGCATAGAACCTCAATTATGCCTAAGCGTCATCGAAAATTTGGACCATCGGATGGAGGTGTGCCGCCGAGGTCGCGGCGGCCATTTGGCCGATATTTTGTTCCATACATAATTGAACCATACCATATTATCATAATAAAAAGAATTGACAATAATTTCCTAAATAATTTGTGTTTTATTCAAAATCAACATCGGCCCTTAAAATTTAACCACCCTTTATTTATAACTAATATGGTAATTTTGGACTTATAAATCTTAAATCGAATACAAAAACGTCAGTGTATTGTACTCTTTTAGATCTTCGGCTTCTAAGTAACGGTTATGTACATATATTTTTCAAATGCAATATACCGGCAGCACAGATTGTATAATTACGAAATCATCGTTCAATGAAGTTAAATATATAGAAAAAATGAAATTATATACTTACTTTCTGAATAATTTCTTTAATCCAGAGTGAATGATAATTATTTACAAGCTGCACAACGTATCGTTTTAACGGCTTCAGTATTGAGGTTATGACTGCTAAGATTGCTGCATCCGGTAACTGGAACTGCACAGCGCCTCACGTAGGTACTAGTGCCCGGACACGTGGTTTCATATTGGTACAGGCGTCAACCGCAGTTGACGTGTCCGTATAGTCAACCACGAAATTTAAATAATATTTTTTAAATACCTTACTTTATTGTGAATATAAAATCTGTCAATCGTTTAGAAAATAGCGAAAATAAAAGCGACATAGAGTTAATGAGACTCCGTCAATCCGTAGCTAACGGGGCTAGGAGATATTCTTTCATTGCCTGAGTAGTGCATGCACTTTGAAATATCTCTGAAAAATAATCACAAGCTGTTGGAGACCATGTTAAGCGTCCTCTTATGCATACATTATGAATTATATATACCAATCCAATGGTTAATTCTTTGTTTTAAGTAAGCAAACTCTTAATAATATGGAATACTTGCGTGAGTGGTTGCGGACTGGTACGTGTCCGGTCATCGGGACGTTTACCTTGATTCATAGGATCGACCGAAAGAATATTTTTTTATCGAGCTCAAGTCACTTTTTTAGCATCATCTACATAATTTGCGGTCCGGAGCACACATTCCGATTTGTCGTCTCACTCCAGGTACGCTTGAATAGCAAATTTTCAGGCTGAATAATTCACGCGACCCCGTAAACGATCAGTATGTAGAAGCCGAGCTAGTGTGCTGGGCTTGCACGATTACGTTCGGCGAATCGTGGCCATCGTGTGTCATGTTGAAACAGAACGACGGCACTGGCACGCGGTTACGCACTTTCTTTGCGGATTTCCATTTTTATGAAAAAAAGAAACGAATACTCCAGCGAAATTGGGGTAGTTGTACCGTCCGTGACTCCTGCACCATTCATGGTCATTCCTAGTATTTTATAGCATTAGTCACTTTTCCAAAGTTATTTAATGAGTATGTCTTTCTAATATTTTAGTACTTTCTATAAACATGCAGATTTTACGCTCAAGAATGTTGAAACTTGTTAAAAATGCCAATGGCCAACACTGGTGAAATGGTGAAATAGTGAAATTTGTAATTGTTTTTTTGTCATTTCTCTGCGAAACTTTCAAATGTTTATTTGAGAATATGAAATTATATCCTATTACAAGTAAAACCATATAAGAGCTTGGCCGCTTTAATGGTTATGTTTCTAACCGCAAACCTTTAAAAGTTGAAAAGGCTAAAAAGAAACGAATACTCCAGCGAAATTGGGGTAGTTGTACCGTCCGTGACTCCTGCACCATTGATAGTCATTCCTAGTATTTTATAGCATTAGTCACTTTTCCAAAGTTATTTAATGAGTATGTCTTTCTAATATTTTAGTACTTTCTATGAACATGCAGATTTTACGCTCAAGAATGTTGAAACTTGTTAAAAATGCCAATGGCTAATACTGGTGAAATGGTGAAATGGTGAAATTTGTAATTGTTTTTCTGTCATTTCTCTGCGAAACTTTAAAATGTTTATTTGAGAATATGAAATTATATCCTATTACAAGTAAAACCATATAAGAGCTTGGCCGCTTTAATGGTTATGTTTCTAACCGCAAACCTTTAAAAGTTGAAAAGGCTAAAGAGTAGCCACAATCGGTACAGCTGCACTCTACTTGTACTATTTTTACAGATATTTTAATGAACAGACACACCATACACTAATAATCTTCCTTTATTCCTCGTGACGCCGACTAGCGTACTAATCGCCCCTACATGACCCCCCCCCCCGAATCGCTCCGCTTTCCGCCGACGTCACATCCCTCGTCAATCACTCTCACACGCTTGACTCACTCACACTCTCAGGTCATAAACTGTAGGCATACATATCTGTTTCGTCGTTTATTTTCACTTCTAAAACCTATATACTTATTCCAACGCTATTATTCACTCCAAGTATAGTTTTGGCTAAGCGTTTTGATCTCCGTGGCCTCGCGGCTTCTTCATCAGCTCTTACTTTCTGTTTGCACTCGGGCTCTATACCCCCTTTCCTCTAGCTGATTTTCCAAACCTCATTTTTTTGCCTGTACACCTGGGATGAATTCTACTTGTTTTTTTCGCTTGATAGAATTTCTGAAACCGTTGCAGGAGACATCCTCGAATAGTCCTTGCGGAAGTTATCTGCCATAACTCTTTCACCCTGTACGAATTCTACTACTCGATTGCCTTTGTAAAATCGTGCCTCCTTGGCTTGTTTATTTTCAACGTAAAGCCTTGTGTCTGGTATTAACAACTGAAATCTGGAGATTAATTCTCTACCGAGGATGATTTTCGCGGGAGATTCTCCTGTATTTGTATGTGTTGTTGCTCTATAGCAATTGTGCTTCTCTTACGTCAATGCCGTCTCTTGCCATCGATTCAATTTTTCGCTTAAAAGTAATTACAACGTTTTCAGTTCGTGCGGGATGCGCTGGCGCTGTGAGGTATGTTCGATGCCCAGTTTGCTAGTAAACTCCTTAAATTCTTTCACTGCATATTGCGTCCCGTTATCAGAGACAATGTGTTACGGTAAGCCGAATGATAAGAAGAGCTGCCGAAACTTTTCAATAGTTGCTTGAGCCGTTATTGAGCTCTTTATAAACACTTCTGGCCATTTTACGTACGAATCTATGATAAGTACAAAATATTTGTTCATGACTGGACCTATAAAGTTTGTCTGGATATGATGCCACGGACAATTTGGCCAGCCCCACGTAGATAAAGGAAGTTTCGGCGGCCGATCTCGTTCTATTAACCATATTTGACAATGTTTTGCGACGTTTTCCATGTCCTGGTCGATCCCGGGTCACTTAAAGTATGACTTCGCGATGTTTTAAATTTTTATTACGCCTAAATGTGTCGAATGCAATTCCCTGAGTATCTCGTTTCGGATTTTTTTTTTTTGGTATTATGATTCTGTAAACCCACATTAGGCATCCTTTTTCTACTGTAAGTTCATCTTTTCGAGTACTAACATTCTTAATTTTGTCAAATATATTAAACTTATGAATTTATGCGTGAACCTCGACCAAATTGTCTAAGATGACAATGATACATCGCAACTCGGGGTGTGAGTCAGCGCCGCCTGGATTCCTACGTTATCGATCTTTTGATAGAATGATATCTAACAATCGAATCATTAATTTTTATCCGCTCTGATTGCCTCACTCATTCATTAAGAATTAATGAGGCAACCAGAAATTGCGATTTTTTATATCTCAAGAAATCGTGAAAAAATATCACATTCTCTTAATTGTTACTTGTTATAACATTCTCTTAATTGTTAATTTTTATAACGTTCTCTCAATTGTTAATTGTTATAACATTCTCTTAATTGTTAATTGTTATAACATTGCTGTCATTTAAAAGACAAGTAGTGAATTAATATCGCTAGGGCCACGGTGGGTAATTGATAACGTACCAGGCTAGAATTCTGGAGTTCCCGGTTCGATCCCGGGATGTGGCGATATTTTGTCACGATTTCTTTAGAAATAAAAAAACGTCATTTCTGGTTGCCTGATTAATTTTGAATGAATGAGTGAGGCAATCAGAGCTGACAAAGATTATTGATTCGATTGTTTAGAACGGTAATTTTTTTTTATCGTTAGCATATATTTTTTTTTATCGTGGGAATTCGGGCTCGACACGGGACTAATTAATGTGAGACTTCGAGGTGAGTGAGATCAAGGTTTATTAACAGAGAAACATAATAATTTCATCACAGGCAGGTCTCTAATATCTAAATGGTGCATTCATATTCGGAAATTCCGGCGATTATTTTATTATTATTTCGCCTTATTTGCGTGCGAATTCTTGGTATTCTCGGGCTTGAATATCTGTTACGTATTACTGAGTCGGTGTTGGCCCTGTAGCTTCTACTCTGCACACTCACAGCCACTCGTATTAGACTCACTCCTTGACAGAGTGTATAAACTCTGTGTACAATGCTTTTTCTCTCTTTCGCTCTTGTTTCACCTATCTAGTTTGGCGATTTTTTTTTTAGATGGCTACTTATAAGTCACCCTATTTACTCTTATTTCTCATACGCTATGGGTTTATATGTGTTCATTTATCTAATGCACTTAATTTTACCTAGATCTATTTTCTAACTACTTCGAATTCGATACTCTCTATTCTGCATCGGAAATCGGGAATTCCCTCGATTATTTTATTATTATTTCCTCTTATCCGCACATCAATTCTTGGTATTCTCGGGCTTGGGCTTCGGTTACGTACCTACGCCTTGATATTGACTCGTTACCCGCACACACACAGCCCCACGCATCAGACTCTCTGTGAACAGAGTGTATAAACTCTGTTTATAATTCTTTCTCTTTCACTCCTGCTCTGCTCTCACTCTTTCTCTCTTACACTCACCCGATTTGGCGATTCTTGTCTATATCGCAGGTTTAAAATCCACACAACTGATTTTATTCCTCAAATATGTTCGCTTAATTCGATGCACTTACTCTACACGCTGAAATTTATCCTCTTAATCCTATTCCCTTAAAAACGACCTGTTTATTCGCCTGAATTTATTTGTATGCTCTTATACGATTTAACTTATATACTAGCTAGATTTCCATGATCGCACACGTTATACACGACCTAACTGTTTATTTCTAATTAGATTGCTATCTCTCGCCTGTTCGTGTCCTCTTTTTCCACGGGTCTCGGAGTGTCACTCACTTGCTTTACTGTCCGAAATGCACACAGACTCTACTTTTCGTATCTTTCTTTTGCTTTTAGAATTTCCACTTTTTAATTGTACTTTTCACTGTTCTTTTTCTTTTACCCTTCCTAATTTAGCCTTTTGAGCCAAGAGAGCTACTCTCTCCCCGCACCGACCTTTTATAGGCCTCCCCTCGCCGCAGTCCCCTCTGCCTATTTTTCGTCATTATTTCAAAATTTAACGCATAACATCGGCTTTTTCGATCTGCTGCTGCCGCGCTCACCGCCTTCCCCTCGCCTCCCAGCCAGGCCAGCCGGTCGCTGACCTGCTGTTTATGTCAGCGAAGGAATTCCGGAGCTGCGATAGCTCTAGTTTTTCTTCTAGGGGCGATGGCCTTTTGCCCGCAAACCTCGGTACTCTTGTACCGAGTCTGTTGCCCAGGTGTGCTTATATTTCGGAATCTATCCGGGCTCTTACAGCCGTTTGAAATAACCATCGATGCCCGGGAGTGAGACTCTTTATACTGCATCGATTGTTATCGCATTAAGCCCTACGCTAATGAGTGTAACCATGTTACATGTTAGAGATTTTTCTATCAAAAAATCGATAACGCAGGAATCCAGGTGGCGCTGACTCACATCCCGAGTTGCGATTTGCCAAAAAGTTCCATCTTAGACAATTTGGTCGAGGTTGACGCATAAATTCATAAGTTTAATAAATGTACCTGACCACGTATTTACTATTAATTTTTTGTCAAATATGGTTTCGTTATTTGGTCAATCTTCCCTGACTATCGGGAGTACTTTAGTTAGTATCGCGTCTCCTCGTTTTTTTTTGCTACGTTCTTATAATTTAAATACGCTACTTCGCTTTGGAATATAAAGTGTAGATACGTGTACTTATCGGTTTCATTCCGTTCCGTGTCCTCTTCGAGTATTGGGTTTCGGGATAACCCGTCTGCGCAATTGTTTTCGGATTTTACGTATTCAATCTGGTAACGAAACGCGGTTACAAAATGTTACCCATCGCTGCAATCTACTTGCAGCAATTTTCGGAAAGCCCGTTCTTCCGCCAAGGATTCGAGTCAACGGTTAACTGTCTGTTCTCAAGACAAATTCTCTACCGTCTAGGTAATTGTAAAACTTCGTTACTCCGAAGGTTATTGCTGCAGCTTCTTTATCGATTTAAGAGTAATTCTGTTAAGGTTTGGTTAACGATTTGGATGTATAAGCAATCGATTTTCCCCGTGTTCCGTGACCATTGACGAAATTGCTGATAACCCATACGGGCTCGCGTCGCACGTTAGGGTATACTTCTTTTTCGGAATCGTAATGTACCAGTACCTTCTCTAAGCACAGTATTTCTTTTACTTGAATGTACTCTCACACTCCGGCGTCCACTCGAATTCCGATGCATTTGTGCAATCGTACAGGCGTCTTAATAAGTGTGCGCTGTTTTTTTTTATAAATTGCGTATAGAAGTTGATACACATCAACCACAAATCTAATTGTTTTTGATTTTACGGACTCGGCGTTCGTTCTATGCATTCAATTTTATCTTTTGATTTGTGTAAACCCGTCTGATCTATATCGTACCCAACGTACGTAATTTTTTCTTTAAATTCGCATTTACTTTTCTTAAGTACAAGGCCACTTTTCTCGAGTATTTTTAGCAATTTGAACAATCGCTTTTTGAGTATTCCCATCGTTTCCCCTGTTACGATTACGTCGTCTAACAATATTCTTATTCCACTTAAGTAACCGTATTTTGCGATAATTTCTCGCTCTGCAAGAACTCTGGCACTGATGCGTTATCGTACATTGCATTTTGTGGCTTGAATAACCCTCTGTGCAATGAAAATAGAAACAGTTCTCGCGAATCTTCGGCGATTTAGTTATACGCATCGCGCAGATCAATTTTTGACAAAGTTATTCCCCTTTTTAATTTTGCAAAGAGATGATTAATCTATGACATCGGAAACCGTTCAATTCTCATTTGCGGGTTTACTGACATGTTGAAATCCCATGCAATTTTTACTTTCCCATCGGATTTGAGTACCGGCAAGATAGGAGACGCCCACTTACTACATTTTACAGGTTCGAGTACGTTTCCTGCGATTAATCTTTCGTATTTCTCCTCTGCTGCTTTCTGCAGACTAAATGGCATGATCGATCCTTGTTTTAACAGGTACGGGTTTCGAATTTTTTTTTAGATATAATTTTAATTCGGCGTTTTTGTATAGTCCTAACTTGTCTGAAAAGAGTTCCGGAAATTTTCCCAGTATTTCGTATTTGTGGGGATCTCTACTTTAATTCCGCTCTTATTATTTTCCTATAACGCGTGCATTTTATTTTTCGATATTATGAGTGGCTATCATTTTAGCGCTTCCAGCCATTGACGACCAATAAATCTTCGTTTCGACTTCTCCTAGCTTAACAGGTACCATTTACGTTTCAGTACGCCTTTTTGTTGTGAAATTGATTCATCGTAATTTATAAAATTATAAAGCTTCGGTTTGCTATATTTTCAAATCTTTGAAGTATTCTCGGTAGTCTGCTTTCGCGATCGCTGATATGTCCGCGCCTGGATTGTACTCCATCCTAATGTTTCTGTGGTTTACTGTGACCTCCAGGAAGTGTGGTCCGGGTACTGAACTTATTCTTGATTTCGATTCCCCTAATGCATACAGAGATTTTGAAACGTGGTGAATTTTTGATTACTTCAATTCTTGTGTTACGCTACTCATGCTACTGTCACTACTTTCATCGTCTGTTACGTCGCTGTTTGTTTTTGCAGTTTCACAGAATTTAATTCTTCTAACATTCGTGTCGCGTTGCGCTTCTCTTCTCTCCTCTCTATCTTCGAACACACTACACTTAAGTGACTTTTTTCCACACGTATTACACGCTTTTTCTTTGGAATAACACTTATTTGCGTAATGGTTCGTTCTGCCAGACACCTGCACGCTGTAGATGACTCATCCTCGCTGTTGGGCGGGTGGCTCCGGCCCCCTCGCTATTTTCCTTTATATCACGCTTGCTTTTCTTTGGCCGTGTTGTGGTCTCTGTTGTTCCTCGTCGTCTAGATTCACGTAATGTATCTCTTCTTGGCTTTTGGAGTTTTTTAATACAGACTTTGTCTGTATATCTATCCGCAACCTCTTAGTTTCAACAATTTTTCGGTCTTTACCAGTGTTCGAGAATTCAGATGGTAGAGTTAAGTGGACTGTAAATTGTTGAAGGAGAATTAATAATCAGTACACAGATGTTAATTACAGTAGCATTTATTGCTCCACCTGTCAGAGTGCAGTGGACCTTATTACATAAATAAACCAAATAATATATTAAAATAAGCACAAAAAAGAGTGAATAAAATGTAGTGAGCCTTTTACCACACACAATTATATTAATCGTGTGTAATTCATGAGATGTGCTGTCACGATCGGGCCTAGCCGTGAAGCTGATGCCGGGTGCATGACACGATGACCCAAATGTTGATGTACTGATATGCCGACGTCAATATATCACTGCTGATATGATGACTGACAATGAGTTGTAGAGACTGTAGGTCGGCAGAGTTGAACTGTGAGTCCGATTTAGATGCACTTAACTATTTTGAGCGCGCACGAAACACGGTGGCGATGAAAACCGTGCAAGAGCAAAACGCAAGATGGCGGCGTTATACAAAGCAGCCGTTGTCTAGTCAAGCAGTCGTAGAGCGCGTGCGCGCAGCGACCTGTTGCTCGGCACGATGACCTAGTGCGAGTTATACTGCTTCTGAGTAGTGCTGCCGCTAAATGGCAACAGCAAGCAGTTGCCCATGCTAGCCTGCAGTGCGCAGTCCAGCAACGAATATCAGAATGCTCAAGCATTCTCAAACAACCAGTGTGAGCTCCTATATTTTGAATAACTCTTTGCGTATGTCGTGCTCTTTGATTCACTGAAATAATTGATCGTGCACTGCATCGTCGGGCTTGTCGAATTTATAGGAGAGCTTACGCAACTCGGCCAGGTATAACGTAGCTGTTTCCTCTTCGTCTTGTACTTGCCACCGAAATATTTCATAAGTAGAAAGCGAACACGAGTTGCTTGTTACGCGACACCATGTCGAATCGATACAGCAGGATATGACGTCTTCATTTATTGCCAACTTTTATCTCGGCACTTTGCGGCTATTACCAATTCAACACATTTTACTATATTTCGTTACACACGAACTTTATAGAAGGGGATTCGAGATATTTCGTTACACAGCAACTATTCAGAACGGGATTTTAAGTATTGTACCGTACAAATGATCAAAAATGCTTGCACTGACACAAACCTTCCTCTATAAGAAAGAAAAAAAAACATAATCGACTATATCAAATGACAACACCATCATTTCATGAATCGACATTAATGTGTTATTCTGTGTAGGTTCTAGCAGAAGTGTGCGGCGCGGAGATAACAACAAAAATAATGCTTCCAACTGTTCTGGCGATGGCCAACGACAACGTCGCTAATGTAAGGTTTAACGTTGCCAAAACACTTCAGCGCATCGGACCATATTTAGAACCATCGGCAGTTCAGACACAGGTCAAACCCGTTCTCGAGAAGCTTAACACCGATACGGATGTCGACGTAAAATACTTCGCTTCCGAGGCAATGGCCGGAATTGCAGGTTTGCTATGAACATTTAATATTCCAACCTCGGATATGTCGCTGCGCTAGTTATCTAAAAATAAAATCGGCTGTCGTATCTTCAAGGTTTCGAGGAAACCACTCTGCTATAACTTGTTAGCATGTTGCCTACCACATAACGAAGCAAGGATGCAAAGTAGAACCTTGCACCTTACTTCCTCAACATTTCCCGCCTTTGACAAAATCACCTGTATAAGGAAGTACGTTGATCAATTTTGGCTTCCGCATAGAGAAAGCTTTGTCAAAAGTAGAAAATAATTTTTTAAAAAAGTAAAAATTTAATAACACCACATTATATAAAATATACCACATTATATAATATAACCCGTCAATTAATTATTTTCAAATTATAGACAAAGTATCCTTGTCGCCAACCCAATTTATATGCCAAGTTTCGGTTTGATAGATAAACATTTACGAAAGTTAGAGCGAAAATAGATTTCTTTCGAAAATTTACAAATATTCTGAATTGCATAAAGTCTGAACGCGTTGATCGATTCATGCTAAACTCAATACCGAACAACCTTGTACCCGAGTCAATTATTGTAGACAGTTTTAACTCAATAGCCCAAAATTTACGAAAGTTAGAAAAATGACACCCTTCTTTTTCTAAAAATTGAAACAATCCTGAAATGTGATACCCGGTAACGATTTGGGCGAAAATTGACTTGTGTGCAAAGTTTCAGGATGATCGATCAACAGGGTCCCGAGATATACCTATTTCAATCTTCCATGGTTATAACCCAAACACACCCACGCATACGCATGGACATTTTTTTCTAAATATGATTTTACGACGTTTCGAAACATTTTAGTTCTGACTAGCAAAAAACGTCTAAATGTCGGTAGGAAATTTCACCAAATCAAAGTTTCCTCTATGAGCCAACAAAAAAATGAAACCGTTCTAATTTCTAAGTAATATGTGGAATCAGTATCATCGATAAAATATGCTATCTTTTAGTCATTTGTTAATTGTTTCAGCATAGGTTGATAATATTCGCCAAGCGTATATTTACCCATTAATTCATACGGATGATACGCAACATCAGAAAAGAGAGGGCGACCTGTTATGCTGCTATTTCCTTGGCAAAATAGGTAACAAATATGATGCTAACACGCAGAACCAGATCACTGAAACGCGAAATAACAACTAGATCTTTCGTATTTAGAGGATCAAACTTTAAACGGTATTTAAAAAAAAAGTTCTATTGTATTTGTACATCTATAATATTGTACTAAATATTGAATATTCTATATTAAGAAATAAAACATGTATCTCGTATATACGTAACTGTCTAAATAATGATTAAATTCAACAAAATGTCACAATATCATGCCTCCGACTTGGATAGTAAGTGGAATAATAAACTTTCAACATGTACGATAATAATGCGATTGCGTATTTAATTTATTTCCGATCGAATGGAGACTTTCAAGAAGTATTGGGTCATTGGTATTAAAATTGTTCTATCCCGTTTTGAAAATCCTATTGAATCCAATTTCAAAAAATCGATTGGTATGCATGACATTTTAATTCAGCATATTTCCTATTTTGAGACCTATTTACAATAGAATCCATATACGCGGTAACATCTCGAGACAAATATATTTACCCCAATCTACCATACTGTGACGATCAATGGTCAGGACATACCGATATGCTGCTGCTGAGAGTATGGGCACGCGACTTGGTACTACACACCGGCGGGGTTACAGAGAAATAGGTGAGGCGGCGGTCTAAATCGAAGGAATGCGGCAGCTTATTTGACACCCGACGATCTCAGGAATGCCGTGGAAGTCAAATTTCGCAGGCGGGTGTTTTTCATAAAGGTGGGCCAAGACGAAACGGCCCCACGAAAGTGCGCAAACAACAAAAAATATGAAAGATAGGCCAAGAGAACAGGAGCCGGATACTGAAAGTGACAGACAAAGTGACAAGGGGAATTAGTATAAATTAGCGGGCTAAGGGAAGCACGAATAGTTCTTTTTGAATCCGTTACCAACGCTGAATCGCAGTCCAAAAACTCCGAAATTATAAGAATTATTAACATCATTAAAATGCATATCTCTCAGTGCACTGCGTTCGAGTAGTAACTGTGAGTGGAAGCAGTATCGTCTACGAGGGCAGGATCAACATCGATAGCTCTGCGATTAAGAGCGTAAGAAGTAGACAGATGTTCGTGGTTAGAGTGAGAATACACTCCGGAAATATCAATTGTCTCGCTCGACAATAGCAATGCAGAGAGCTGTGTCGGTGTTACAATTTCGAATAGCTATTCACCCGGCGAACAGGAACGATTACCTCAATGTCTCAGCAGACTGTTACTCGCGAGACCACCGTAACAATCAGACTACAGAAAATTTGATGTGGTATATTTACCTGCAGGGAATATTTTTCGATTATTATTATTTTCAACTTTTACCTATGGGGTCGCTTGACTAGCTGGTGTGAGTGACCCTTATGATTACCCCCAAAATTTTGACCGTTTTGCCGTATCTCTTACCGCTTTCGAGATATCGTCAAAACATAAAGTTCAATGCTTTTCTAAAATTGTTATATCTTTAGGGTCAGTTTCATCACAGTGTGTGAGCCCCTCCCAGTGTTTTAACCTGATTTCGATGTCCCGTGTAACCGATGATCGCAAGGAGACTGAGGGGCTGGTAGAACGAGGAGTTGATTATATATTTTGACACAACATCGCCGACGAGGGCCTAAATTATATCCGTCAGCACACACACACACACACAAAGAAGCGTCACACGCTTACAGAGCGACGATAACGGGGTCGTCGTCGTCGTCACTACCGAAAAACCGATCGTCGAAACTCTCGTCAGCGTCTAAATTATCGTAGCGGAAATCGGTATCAAGACATTCGCTTATACGAGCGCTAACATCGCGGTGGTCTTGGTTGTACAGCCGAATACTCGACAGAGCTTGGCAATGTCCGGGTGTCACCACGAACGCGAGAGTATTCAGGGTCGCGCACATTTCATCGACCATAACGGCTGCTACGTCGTCCTTGATCCGACACAGACCATGTAATGTACACTCTTGGTTTAGCACAGGCAACATGATCTAGAAAGCGTCCACGTGATAAATAGCAGCAATATCAAAATATGCCGTACATACCTTGTCGACTAGTAATACCTCCGAGGTACCGTAGGAGTCCGTTTGAACCACTTCACTGCAGTACACAATGCCATTACGCTACACAACACATGACATGTCGTCGGCGAGCTCCTCGATGGACACGCGTATACCCCTGTTCCCTACCAGGTAAAAAGTCTTGCAGGACGGCGTGCAATTGCTCGTATTTGCACTTTGACATAATGCCGCACCGCGTCCTTCGCTCGTGTATCCTCGCTCTTTTAAAATTAGCAATAACTCACAGCATGTATGTTAGGCGTCGCTGTAATTCTACATGGCGTAGAAATTAAAGAGATTTATCGACTCGAAAACGTTAAAAATATATTTTATGACATCTTTGCGTGTCATTGTGGTAGCTTTCAATAGAGGTATTTTCAGAGGTCAGAAAGTGTTAACGTGTGTGTTTGAGGAGTTACAACGACGAGGACTTGGAGATTCTCTAGCCGTCAGAGAGATTCGCAATGAAATTCCATGTGAGTATTATCTGTTATAATACATTCTATACGGGTATTAATTGAGTATTATTTATTTTTAAAAAACCATCGCTATAGTATATAGACAGCTGTTAGAGGCCTCAAGCGATGAAGAAGCAGCTCTCATAGAAGAGATGCGTGCTGTGGAAGCACAGGACTTGTGGCGTCGAACACACCCCGAAAGCCGAAAGTAAGTATTTAAAAAACTGCTGCGTTGTATATTGTACGTATACGAATAATAATAAGGTTAATTCCAACAGAATCAGAGACTTCATCGGAGTTCAGCCTCAATAGTGATGATGATGATGACTCTGTAATAGTTGCCGTCATAGAAGCAGGTCGTGCTGTGGATGAGGCGGAACAGAAGCAACATACAGCAAATTGTAAGTACTCGAAAAATCTTGAATGAACTTTAGAATCTTGAACGAACTTTAAAATATATTATGGATAATACAAATTTTCGTTCAAATAGCAGCATCTCGACTCGAGCGTGGCGAAGAAGATGTTACTGCGTTAGGACCATCAGACTTATGCAATGGAAGCAACGATCCGCTCATCGACGGTGCTGAATCAGGAGCAGCAAAGGCTCCTGAAAACAGTCAGCAAGTCGGTAACGATGATAATGGTAGTAATGCAATCGAAGATGTGTTAATCACGGGCAAGGAAAACCAATTATGGGAAAGTCGACTATGCGAGTAGTCAATGGAAATGATACCAGAGCAACAACCTCATGAAATGGAAATATTACCAGAGCACCACCTCATGAAAGAGCTGACATGTGGTTTGATCACCTCATGTGTCGATGACACGGGTAAATATGAATTTTAACCTATAATATATCTAGTTCCTGTGGTGTAAAAATAAGCGCTTGTATTTTTGTATCACGATATTCGACAGCTGTCTCACGGTGAAGATACTCAACGACTCTACCAGCCCCCTTTTACAAACGCTGAGAGAAAAATATTTTAATTTCTGTAAACATTATCATTGTACATTTTAGAACTATTTTATAGAGATTATTCCGGCTGAGCTTAATTAATAAATACAAACAGGAAAAATATAGGTCCTCACACTTTTTCTTCTCCTTCTTCAGGAGCACAGAAGGGAGCTGGAAGGAAATAGAACACTTATACATACAGCGATATACAACCACCACAGATTTGACTCGAAATAATTCAGAGTTTTGCGCGTTGTTTTAAGCGTTTTAAACTTCGTGGTCGCGTGATGACTATGCGCATTCGCGAACCGCCTCGGGGAACGAATGTAATGAGCTGGCTCGAAGGGGCGATCTACTCACGATCTACTCACACATATAACTCATTCGTGTGAGGGCGGACATTATGTAAGTATATCGTTCACCGCGAGTACTTTGACACACGGTCCTATATGACTTTCTTTTCGACCTGCCGATTACGTGTTTCAAGACATATGGCAGCTTATAAGCAGTGTTGCTTAAAGCGCAGAATATCTTGATATCGATGACGAGTGTAATATAAAAAAGTGTGTTGTTAAGGGTGTCGAGGGTTGGGATCGCCGGATAGGCTTAACACATGAGGTAATAGCAAAACGATCTATCTTAAAGATTTGCAATGGTGATAATTTATGTTTACCTCGTTTATTGGCAGCAGCCCTCGTGCATGTGGAACGGGTCGAAATTCGCACGGGAGACGTACATACAAAATGGCAGCGGGTAAGACAGATTAACGGATCAACTCAAAAAATTGCAGCACTTGACGTTACACGGCATGCAAATGTCAGCGTACCGAGAAAAGGATGTCATGTAAATGAAATCGGTTATCACCAGGATTACTTAGCGCGAGACGGTGTTGCGATTGTCGTTTTCGAGCTTTTAGATTTAGGACGACATAAAAAAGCCATCTTCAAAGGTATGCAAACCGGCTTAAACGCAGTAGGAAAGGTCTGGCACACGTTGTAAACGCTCGAATCATTTCGAGCCGATTCTCAACCTAAGAGAAGCGATAGGCACTACAGGTTTTTGTACATCGTGCGATACACTATATCGTAAATAAGATCATCAATGCAGAAGAGAAAGATGTTATCGTTGTTTCGCGATACCACCATGCGTCCCGAACTCAGGAGATACAATCAGATGCGTTGTGCGCAACGTTTTTTTCGATAAGATGTTCTTCAAGAATCACAATATCGTCGAAGCGACGCACAAACCGATTGTTTGCGTGATTGTTAAATGCTGCCGTGGCTGTTTTGGCACGATAAGACCATTAGACAAAAAAAGAAGCACGTGTGCTGTGAAGGGTACTGCAAAGCTTGTAAATCCGACAGACCATACAATCATTCATGTTTCATGAGGCCTCTTGTAAAGGACAGAGATTTGAAAAAAAAAAGCTATTCATCTTCTATGATTTTGATGCGAAAGCAATTCGTGGATGCGAAATCAATTCGTATTTAAATTCATGAATTTTGGCCATGGCAACTGGGCACGTGTGAACGCGTGCATTGTCTTGATGGAAGAGCACTTTTTTCCTCGCCAAATGTCAACGTTTTTTCTTCAATTCGTCATTGAATCGGGTCAGTATGGCTGCATAGTATTCGCCATTAATCGTTTTTTTCGGCGGAAGGTAATCGATGTACATTATACCGCATTCATCCTGTTATGCCGGTACCGGGTAATTGGATTATTCGGTGTAATATTAAAAAGTTATTATTTTTTGGGATCGTTTGCCGATAAGGAGATGGATCTCGAGTTATCGATGAAAACGCGAATTTATATAAATGGAAGTATTTATTATAGGCAACGGTAACTTTTCGTTGTCTATCTAAAAGTCAATAAAGGAATGTACAATAATTCGTAGTTTCGAGCATTTGACGATGAACCAACCGTTCTCTGTTGAGCCTAATTTAATTCTGATTTTAGTAAAGCAGTTAGCAACTGTGTTTGCTAAAATACCTTACAAGGGGACCACATGGTCGTCGGATTTTTGTAATTTTTTATACTCATGGTACGTAAAGTTGAGACCCCAAATATGAATATCCCCAAGTAATACGACGCCATATTCAGAAATTCTCGAGAAAATCGACTTTGAAGTTAGAGCGAGCAACTGAAATAGAGAAACAAAAACCTTAGTTTGAACTGAGTGAATAGCTCAGTGGGTAGCGCTGGAGTGTGGTAATCACTGGGTAGTGGGATCGAGTCTCGCTTTGGTCACTTTTTTTTTTTTTTTTTCCAATTCAAATACCTACGTATTTTATATTTAAAATTCATTAAATATTTGCTAATTACCATATTATTATTAACAAATTATCATTTTTTATGAATATTGCACGTGTTATTACATTTATTTGAAATTAACTTAAAAAAATGACAAGTAAAGTTTTGGGAACGAAAATGAAAAAACCTCGGGTAGAAAAATAATGTTTTTTTATTTAAAATTACATCGTATCCATTTGTTTATCAACAGGATCGCACATTCTATTACAATGTAATGTAAGCGTCAGGCTAGTCAAATAACTCTTCGTAAAGAGGATAATATTATTTTTCCGCTCCACGTGCAATTTTCATAAAAAATTATAATTTGTTAATAATAATACGTTAATTAGCAAATATTTACTGAATTTTATATATAAAATAACTCTTCGTAAAAAGGATAATATAATTTTTCCGCTCCACGTGCAATTTTCATAAAAAATGATATAATTTGTTAATAATAATATGGTTAGCAAATATTTAATGCATTTTAAATATAAAATACGTAGGTATTTGAATTGAAAAAAAAAAAAAAAAAAAAGTGACCAAAGCGAGACTCGATCCCACTACCCAGTGATTACCAGACTCCAGCGCTACCCACTGAGCTATTCGCTCAGTTCAAACTAAGGTTTTTGTTTCTCTATTTCAGTTGCTCGCTCTAACTTCAAAGTCGATTTTCTCGAGAATTTCTGAATATGGCGTCGTATTACTTGGGGATATTCATATTTTGGGTCTCAACTTTACGTACCATGAGTATAAAAAATTACAAAAATCCGACGACCATGTGGTCCCCTTGTTAGTTGGCAGCTTTAGCTTTAGCCAATCGTAGATCATCTAGCGAGTCGCCTCATGCTGCGTCGGCGTCTACCTCGCATCCTGTCTTGTACGAGTTCTATCTTTTAGAATTCTATATCTAGCTGTGTCAGCTAAGGAATATTCCTGAGAATACGTGAAGTGGAATATTCCGCAACACAACAATCCCAAAAAACTGTGGCCATGAGCTTACTGGCCGATGGCACCGTCTTCGCCTTCTTCGGAGCACGTTCGGTCGGTGAAGTCCATTGTTTCGATTGTTCCTTTGTCTCTGGTGTAGTGATGGATCCATGTTTCATCCACGGTTACGTAACGACGGAAAAAGTCTACAGCTTATGGATCGCCAAACACGCCTTTGAATCAGCTACACGTTCTCTTTTATGGTCGACAGTGAGCAAACGCGGCACCCATCTTGCGGATAACTTTTTCATACCCAACTGATCACTCAGGATTGAAATCACTGAGCCATATGATATGCCTGTGGCCTCAGCAATCTCACGCACTTTTAGTCTCCGATCATTTAACACCATATCGTGGACTGTTTCAATTGTTTCTGGTATGACGACCTCATTTGGACGACCTGGACGTTCATCGTCAACAATGCTCGTACGACTGCGTTTAAATTCAGCTGTCCAATATTTAACGGTTGATAACGAAGGTGCAAGGTCCAAATAAACTTCGTATAGCTCCGCTTTGATTTCAATGTTCGTTTTCTTTTTCAAAAACAAAAAGCGAATCACTGCACGATACTCAATTTTTTCCATTTTTGTAAAAACACAAAAGTTGTTTGTCTTTCGAGGGCTGTCAAACGCAAACTAAACATCGCAGCGAGCTGAAACTTTGACAACAGTCATGTGAAGGATGGCACTACTAAACGTTGCTATTGATTCCTTTCTTCGACCAACAGATGGCGCAAGGCCGACTATTTATTGATCGACCCTCGTACTTTCCCTCACTTATTCTATAAGCTTGAAAATCAGTATTATGTAGGAGACCGAAGGAGTATTATTTTCCCGATAGTATGCCAGCGACCGTACGCAACGATATATTCGAACCGTAATGTCGCGAATTGAAAAACGCAAATTTAGTGTTGGATTTTCAAACAAAAAATTGTAGCCTACTGCAAGAATGATACTACAATATTGAGGTAGACGTGTATGGTTTTTCGCAAAATGTTCATAGCCATAGGGTGTGTTTGTCCGTTCGATAAGGATACGACGATAGCGTCAGCCTGCTTTCGGATTTTTCGATAAAATTTCCTCCAAGATGACGCAATCGGGATCATACCGAAAGAGTGGTACATGTGGGCTGATAATCAAGAAAAGCAGTTCCGTGTCTCGTATGTATGGAATATTCCCTAGGACACCGCGTTATTTACGCAGATCGATCGCGTGAGTTCAAATTGCCTCAGAATTTAACGGTATATGGTTACTACGAAACCCCTGACGCAACACATCTATTGCAATTCCATGGATGCTACTGACATGGGTGTCCGCGTTGCTTTCTGTTAAACAGAGATCGGATACAGGGTAATGGTGTATCTATGAACAAGCGTCACGAGAAAACGATAGCAGTAGCTTATAAGATACGGGATAGCGGTCATACACGGAGATTTGGGAGTGCGAGTATGATCGTATGCTTGAAACAAATGCGCAGATGCGTACTCTCGTACGGGATCACGTGTTAGTTACAGCGGAACCTCTTAATCCGCGTGATGCTTTCTTCGGAGGTCGCACTGAAAACATGGTAACTCTCTACGACAGGGGTCTCCAAACTTTCCAGCCTTAGGGCCATACTGATTACTCCAGTAAGTTCCGAGGGCCAAAACCATATTATCATTGTTGCCGGTGGTAAAAAGTGAAATAGTCCAAAATCTGTCCGCGGGCCGAATGTGGCCCTCGGGCCGTAGTTTGGAGACCCCTGCTCTACGATATAAACGATGATAAACAGATACGATACGTTGATGTATGTTCTTTATATGCGTATATTCGTGAATACAATAAATATCCCGTGGCCACCTGAGAGTATACTTAGGTGATGAGTGTATGGCGTTAACAGGACCCGGTAACAACGATCTCACGAATGTCGAAGGTCTTGTCAAGTGTACGGTGTTAACACCGCGAAATCTCTATCATTCTGTGCTACCAGTGCGTATGCATCAGCGTTTGTTATTCGCTCTATGTCGTAGCTGCTGCGAAAGCATGATTCAAGCTATATGTGTACACCCTGCAGAGCGTATGTTCAATGGTACGTTGGTAGTCGATGAGTTGCGAGAAGCTGTATCTTGCGGTTACAAAGTGATTCGCGTAGAATAAATTTGGCAATATGAGGTAACGCAATACAATCGTGATACACGCTCTGGCGGCCATTTTATAGAATATATAAATAAATTCCTAAAAATTAAACAAGAAGCTAGCGGTTGGCCTACGGAGTGTTTTGACAACGAAGATGTGCAAGAACAATACTTCGCTGATTTCGAGCGTTCTGAAGGTGTCTAATTGCGTTGTGAAGCGAAATAAAAAAACCCCGGGATTGTGTCAAGTAGCTAAACTGTGTCTCAACTCTTTCTGGGGGTCGTTTAGGCATCGCGAAAATTTGCCACAAACGGTTATAGTTTCGGCGCACGCAGAACTCATGGAATTATTGACTACTGCCGAGTACGAAATCACGAGTATCTTACCTGTAAATCATGAGATATTGTATGTCAGTTACATAAAAAATCGCGACGTCGTAATCCCGTTAGGTATAGCGAATTCTGTAATCGCAGCGTATACAATAGCTCAGGCTCGATTGAAACTTTATAGTTGTCTAGTGTATGTTGATGAGTGTGAGTACATTATATCCGGCTCTAAGGACCAAAACATGAATGATAATTGAGTATGATATTGAGTATGAGTAACTTATATCTAATCTATCGACAGGTAGCAAGTCGATACATTCGCACGTAGCATGTCGAGTGACAGATGCGAATATTAAGATTAAGGATCCTGGTGACAAGTATAAATAATTAAATGAACTCAGTAAATTAACAATAATAAAATCAATGTTTATTGAAATTATGTAACATTGGTTGCATGAAAAAATACCTTTTGATTATGATAAATATATTACTGTGATTGGTCTGGCCTGCGTGTTGATGTACTGTTGGTGATTGGGTCTCAGGCCTCTGAGTTGCCTTGGTGATTCCGTGTGGTTGATCCTGGTGATAAGGTCTGATTGTAGAGCTCGAATAGTGCCACACGGCAGTCTATGAGAGTCCGGACGCCGATGATCGGTGCTGAGCAGAATGGCGTCGGTGCAGCCAACGAGCGAACCACGCCGTTGACGTTTATGTGATTGGTTCTGTGGTTCTGATGATCTGATGTGATTTTCACTAACACTGAGTTGAAACACGGGTGATTTGACCAAGAATGTATTACACTATAGAAATGAATGCGCACTAAAGTGATTAGAACGAGTGAATATCTCTGTGAGTTTTACGCGGGAACGTGTACTGCGAGCGACTCGAGTGAGAACAATGGCCACATCCGTCGACCACGCGGCAGAGTATCAAGAAGACGGACGTGCGTCACAGCTTGCTGGTGATTTGCTGTCAGCGATGGAAGGCGAGACTTGTGAGTGGTCTTGCCGATGGGGCCACGCTAACAGCGTTGGCCGCTTGAGTGAGCTTCGATCGAGGATGTGAGCAGATGGACAATATGCATGAGTGCGCGGTCGATAAATCGATATAGCATACCTGCGAGCTATACCATATGACGCGAGGCGTCAGATGATTGTGACTGTAGCGTGTGCATGAGTTGAGTGTGTACTTGGTAAGCGTGAAAACTGAACATCTAGAACATCTAGATAGGCGTGCGTTGTACTGCGACACCGATACGGTTATTTACGTGACGGAGAATAACCCTGTTCAATACGAACCGCCAACAGGTCAGCTTTTAGGAGACCTTACAGTCGAATTGGCTCCAGGGTGTTATTAATATCAAATCTTTGTTTTCCGGAGAGCCAAAATTCTATTCATTTATAACACGCGCTGCCGACGGTACCGAAAGCAAAGGTTGCAAAGTAAAACGTACGACGTTCAATTTCGCAAACAGTCAATTGATGAATTACAACACAATACGCTCCTATATATGTGACGTCATAGTGGAACCTATCGAGTTGAAATACGACGCTCTACGTCGTACGCCGTTTCATCATATTGTCACGCATGCAGAAAAAAAGAAATGTAAACCGTCGAGCGTCAAACGAAGACGTTACAGTAAATACGGTTCGCCCCCATACGGCTATAGAGAATAAACTATTTATGTTGTTATTATAAAATAAAAGGTTTTATACACATTCCGAGTGTTTGAACCCTTTATCTTGCACGGTTGTATAGAAAATTTACTAATTCGTAAAGATGGACACGCGGTAAAAATATCCCTGGACCTCGATAATCTGCGGCCTCACGGGTCGCGGTAAATCGTACTTTGTGAAAAAGTTCTTAAAGTTTATTTTATGTACGAATAGTGAGCCATTCGAGTAAATTATTCTCTGTTATGGCGACTGGCAGTCCGCATACGCGGAGTATGGTACTCGATAGAGCTTCATGAAGGTCTACCGCAGAGTACCGATTATAGGATCGTGTTCAAATTCAACATCTCGTGCGCCAAGTATATCCGGAAAACCTACGCTTTTTACAAGAGGCATATCACGATGCAACGTCTAAGCCGCGTTGTTATTTATTGCTCGATTTGAAACAATCGACACCTGATAACTGTAGATTTCGCAACTGTATTTTTCCCAACGATCCTCATCTCTTTGGGTACGTACCACAGAAAAAGTTTAAAAGCAGCGGCACTGCTGGCGAATTGCCAGTTCAGTGCGTGTGATAGCGTCTAAAGGATCTTCGCGTTACGACAAATGCATCGCCATTTTGAGAGCGTTTCAACAAGCTAATACGATACGAAGTGAATCTGACTCGCGCAAAACAAATTCAAACGCTAACCATTGTATTTATATTTGTCATTGGGCATGGTATATTCTTAGGAGTAGCGTTACTCTAACGATCCGTGGAACGAAAGAAGTTTAAAGGAGTGATGCATCAAGACGATCGACAGTTTGACACGCGTAATGTCGCAAGGTGGTTCACCGCTCTGCAAAAATCACGTTGCAATATTGCGATTTCTTCAACATCTCAATAAGGAGCAACGCGTGGCTGTTTTGCGTAAAGCAGATTCAGGCATCATCCGCTGCATTTGTGAGTGCGCCTTGAACGTTCTTTGCAACAACGTACCTCTGAAGACCGATCATAGAAAAAAATTACGTCGGTACGCTCCCGTTCTCCATCGTTTAGCCTCAAAAAAGGCTGCTGGAAGAGTAAGAAATGATTCATTGTTGAGATTGGTGGGCTTCTGCCTCTCTTACTAGCACCAATACTAGGCAGTATTATATCGAGCTTGATTGGTGGCTGTGACTAACAGAGCACACAAGAAAAATGGTACTCGTGTCGGAGGAACAGCTATCGCAGCTGGGCGCGCAAAATCATACGCAACTAGTTTATAGTATGGACACGTCTGAAGCGCGCCCAAAGCAGGGGATTGATGCTACGTTGACTAGATTGTACACAGAAATGAATGAAATTCTGGATTCTAATGCATACAAGGATGAGAGGGAAAAGTAGGCTGCATACTTAGCTGTACTCTAACGTTACCTTCAATTCGTCGAGAACGAGAGAGCTCAGCAGTACCGTGCGCTTGTAAGGAATAAACATACTATTGAGCCTGGTTGTGATAAAGAAGAAGAAACTTGTAATGACATGAACGATTCTGTCATAATTGAGAGTATCCCGACTGAATTTCGCATCAAAGCAAAACTGCTACTTCGTCGTTTGCGTGACGCACCGCGAGCTAATTTTTCTTGAGATTCTGCTGGGTTCGTGTTGGTCAACGAAAAAACTATCAAGGATTCAAATATTGTTGATCTCCTGAACGACGCCATGGGGGCGAGGAAAATGTCTAAACCCGCGGGACGCACTGCCTTTGCCAGATTTCTGAGAACGATGCGACACCACGGGAATCCATCGGCAATAAGGCGTTGTATTGGGTTGTTCGGAAAGTAATTTCGTTTTTTTTTTTTATAAAAATGAAAGACGATTCTCTTATAGTGAATTAATATTTCATTCAATCCAATATTGTCCATTCTGATCCAATACCTTTTGCCATCTTTCTGGCAGTAGCATGATTCCACGCTCATAAGATTTTTGTTCTTTGCTGGCAAAAACTGATCTAAGTGACTTTTGACCTCATTTGAATTAAACGTTTTACCGTCTAAAAAATTTTGTAGAGACCGGAACAGATGATAATCTGAAGGTGCCAGGTCTGGAGAGTATGGTGGGTGTGGCAGTATATCCCATTCAAACTCTAAAAGTTTTTTCCGAGTGATCAAACTTGTACCAGGTCTATAAATATGAAACCTGAATTTTTCTATAGAAAATATACGTTTATTGTATGAAAATGATAAAAAATATTTTATTCGAAGTATTGCCTATCGCTAGCTATACATTTTTCCCACCTGTCTGACAATTTGTGGATGCCACGCCAAAAAAACTGTTGCTCTTTTGAGGCAAACCAGTCATCGAGCCATTTTCGTACATTTTCGTAAGAAGTAAAGCGCTGCTCAGCAAGTGCGTGTCCCATCGATGCAAATAAGTAGTAATCGGACGGAGCCAAGTCTGGTGAGTAAGCCGCATGCGAAAGTACTTCCCAACTAAACGCCTCAATCGTTCCCTTGATCAGTTTTGCTGTGTGTGATGGTGCATTATCATGAAGCAAAATCACTTTCTGTTGCCTTTTTTTTTATATTCTTGTCGTTTTTCACGCAAAGCTTGATTCAAATCGATCATTTGTTGTCGGTAGTGTTCAGTATTAACGGTTTCGCCAGGTTTTAGCAGCTCATAATAGATCACACCCTTCTGATCCCACCTAACACAGAGCATTGTATTCCGTCCATAGCGATTTGGCCTTGCAGTCGATGTCGATGGTTCACCTGGAGTTACCCATGATCTTTTACGCTTAGGATTCTCAAAATATATCCACTTTTCATCGCCAGTCACAATTCGATGGAGAAATGACTTTCTTTTGTACCTGGCGAGCAGCATTTCGCAAGTGGTTTTTTCGGGTTTCCTGCTGTCTATCATTCAGTTCATGTGGAACCCATTTTCTGGATCTTTCCCATGGCTTTCAAACATATGGAGACGGCTTCTTGTGTCACATTTAATTGATCCGCGAGTTGTTGTTGCATTTGAGCGTCATCCTCATCCAACAATGCTTGCAATTCGCTGTCTTCAAACTTTTTCGGTGGTCTTCCACGTTCTTAGTTTCTCACGTCAAAATCGCCACTTTTTAATTTTTTAAACCACTGAAAGCACTGTGATTTACCAAGAGCATGCTCACCGTAAGCTTCGACAAGCATTCGATGCGATTCTGCAGCAGTTTTCTTCAATTGGTAACAGAAAATCAATGCTGTCCGCAAATCGTAGTTTCCAGGCACAAAATTCTACATGTTCAACGCTATTACAAACTATGCTGTTGTATGAAACTTGTATTGTTGTGAGTTGAAAATCTTTGTCAGTGATGTCAACAAGGAAATGGCGCCAATGACGCCGTTTGACGGTAACTACATTGACAGCTAGGGTCATCACTGGGCAAATTCCGATTTCATATTTATAGACCTGGTATGTGGTCTCGCATTATCTTGTTGGAACACTATACCTTTCCTATTGACCAATTCTGGCCTTTTTGCTTTAAGTGAATCATTCATCTTGTCCAACTGATGACAGTACACTTCAGAATTAATCGTTCTGTTGCTCGGTTGAAGCTCAAAATAAACGATTCCTTTCAAATCTTACCAAACAGATAGCATAACCTTTTTTTGATGAATATTGGCTTTCGAAGTGCTTTAAGCCGGTTCACCTTTTCTACTCCAGGATCTTTTGCGCTTAACATTGTTGTAGACAACCCATTTCTCGTCCCCAGTGATGATACGCTTCAAAAATGGATCATTTTCTTGGCGTTTGAGAAGCAAATCACAAACGTCAATGCGACGGCACAAATTTTTTTCCGTAAGAAGATGAGGAACCCATATGTCGAACTTTGAGGTTAAACCTAGCCGTTTCAAATGATCATGAACGGTCGAATTCGATAAATTGAATCTCTCAGCGATCTCACGAGTTGTTATTCGCCGGTTTGCATCAATTAATGCCTTTATTGTGTCTTCATCAGCATCACCTGGCCTTCCAAAACGTGGTGCATCTTCGAGATCAAAATTACCGGATCGAAATTTCGCAAACCAGTTTTGGCACTGGCACTCACTTAACACATCTTACCCATACACATCGGATTTTTTTTTCTTGCTTGAACAGATTTTTTACCTTTTCTATAGTAAAAAAGTAAAATATGCCAAAAATGCTGTTTTTCACTTTTCATATTTAAAAGGGTATCAACCAAAAACTACTGTGCAGAATCAATTGAATTTTTTCACAAGCAAGCCTTGCTATATCAACTGTCAAAATACATATGATTATTCGGCTTAAGTGTGAAGTTGGTTGTGAAAAAATACAATGAAGTCCTCTGTTGGGAAAAAACGAAATTACTTTCCAAACGACCCAATAGATGGAATCAAGAGGTAACTCAACATTCCGATAGTCGCAGGTCGACGATAGCAGTGCAGACAGCGAGGGAGCACCCGAAATGAGTCCAGTCATTGTTTTTCAGTAGTCGTGGATTATAATGATAGATACATTTACCTCTTTATCGTTATAGATGTTCTGAGTAAATTTGCATGGGTTCAGCCTTTACGCGGAAAGACCGCTGCATCTATGGCTAAAGCGTTTGACCCCATTTTATCTAAAAAAAATTGTAACGGCCCATCGCCCCTTTGTCTACAAACGGTCTCTCTTAAAGAAAAAGAACATTTTCGTGAACAGTTTCGAGTTGCGAGAAACCCTGAGGTAAAAGCGGCTATTGTCGAGAGATTCGATAGAACGCTGAAAGAAAGAATGTGGCGTCATTTCACGTATTTTAAACAAAAACGTTACCTTGACTTTCTGCAGAAAATCGTTTCGGCATAGAACCACATACGCATAGTAGTAAAGAATAGCTCCTGCTTCTGTTATTCTCGCTACAGCCGCTAGGGCTTGAAATACAGCACTATAAGAGAACAGAGCATTGCAATCCTAGATAAAATGTGGGTGGTATTATACGCATCATTAGCGCGAAGGCAGCTTTTGCAAAAGGTTACGAAGCCGGATGGAGCAGCGAGCGATTTAAGATTCATCGTGTATCATTCAGTATTTACACCGTGATATACATCCTGCGTGATTGACACAACGAGGTTATTGCTGGTATATTTTATGAAGCTGAGTTATCGAGAGTGCAAACGAAGAAGATTAAGAAACGGCCGGTAAAATGAGCTATTATTTCGATAATGTGATAACACGGTATACTACTCGTTTACCACAAGGTATGTCTCTCCACGGTAGCTAGGCTGTTTCTTTAGCAGAAATACACATACCGATGATAATTTTACATGTATCTTCCGAGGGTAAGCGGAACTGTATTAATGTGGTAACGAACATTGCAATACCTGGTATCGTAACGAACATCGACTTTCAGGAAGATCGTGTCTGTATACCTGGTGTATACTATAGCATATACACATTACTCGATACTATTAACGAAATACCGTGTGCTGCGCGTCACCTGAAATTTAAGTACGCTCACAACGGATATGTGACAGTGACGCATATCTGTGATTCATGTGAAAACCTGAAACACTCCTCCTACTTCTCTGACGTGTTAAACAAAGTATTAGGATTCACCCAAGCTGATGAAGAAGCAGTATTTCAGGGAGAATACGTTGCTCAGAGACCTGCCAATCTCGCGAACGGGATTTCTGATATGATGTACATTTATACTGATCTGTGAGCCCTATATCACTGAAGATGTCGACACACCTCTACTACGCATCGTACCAGCCGCTGCCGTTGATAACCGTAATGATGTGTGTTACGTCCTTGATTTTAATGTTGAATTTTTAGAAAAGGACGCACAATCGTCGATAAGGACCAACCTCGATTTAGTCGGGATTTACCAGCAGGGATGAGGCTGAATAATTCTGGGATATTTCGTTGTTGTAGATATATACTAAGACAATAGGTGTGTTTCTACTTACCGGTTGTTATCGTCTATCGTGTACATGGATGTGGGCTGCGTGAGCGGTAGAGCGTAGCGGGTTGAAGGTTTAATCGATGGTGATCACCGGTATGCCGGCCCAGAGCTGATCGAGTATTAGCAGGTCCGTGAAGTTCGGGGTGACGGTGTATTCAGCTGGCCTGTGTAAAATCATGGAATTCCAATGGAAGGTTACTGCCTCCCTGGTGTTGATTCGCTCAAACGTACCGTTGTAGTGCACGTCGTATATAATACGCGGCAACGAACGCACGTTAGCAATGTTAATGTTTTTGAAAGGATTCTCGTTTATTTCCTTAATTAAATTAAATACAGTGGAAAGAGTAGCACGTGCCAGTGAAGGCACAACGTTACGATAGATGAATGAATGAGCGAAGCAAGTGGTCGCTCGTAAGAAGTACTCATAAGCGTCGCAGGGGCGTGTAGTATTGCGAGTCTCGCGATTGAATGAATTGTAGAATTTACAAGAGGAAATAGTTTAAAGGAAGTAGGTCATGAAATAAACTTTTACACTCCGAATATTTTTAGAATAATTATTGAAACTTTCACTTGATGGTTTGCACAATCACAAATGTTATAATTTTCAACTTATTAGTTAACCCGTGTCGTACTCTTGTCAGCTATTGGAGCCGTCTCGGATACATTTCTCGAGGGTACGAACTAGAGATTATGTAACTGCCTCCCTTTTTTGAGACTCTTTAAAACCGTAACCGAACTGACCATGAGATGATGATTTTTTACTGCTCTCTGAACAAAAACTATTATATTCGCCAGATGTACGCCAGGGTGGGGGTTGTGTCGCCCCCTCCGTACGCATATCTGCTCGCGGACAAAGGAGATTTCCATATAAGGTAATGCTTACAATGATTTAATTGTTTATAATATGAAGCGAACAACACTTCTTAGAATTCATACATGGGTTTTGCGTCGTTGTTTTTACCACGCATCGATATATCTCAGTTAACTATAGTTAACGTTATAATTCTTGATTTTATTATAATAAATTATTTGAATTATTTGAATTAATATATTAATTGTATTGATTATATTGAATGTGTATAGGCTTGAAGGAGAGGCCATAGTGTGCGCTTATTTTGTATGCATGAATTTCACAATAGGCTGTCTTTCTCTAGCAATAGTATTGCTAGGGTGCGGCTGTATAGCCAAGGGACAAATAAGTAGGCCCATCTGGCTGGCGTCTTCCTCAAGTGATTGCATCCCTGCAGTGTACAGTTATGTACATTGACTGGACTGTATTAATGTATTAGGCTTATTCCATAGCAGGCTCATGGCACAAACGCACAACGTTTAGTATTACTGAATTCCTTCCAATGCGCTGCAGCGCTTGTGCTATGGCTAACAGTTTTATCATTTGCGGATGTTATTCATTGTATATGCTAGCGAAGTGTTTATCCGAGGAGCCGAGTTGCTATCGTCGCGGTGATCATGAGGAGTATGGCCGTCTCGCTTCCTCTCAGGTGGTTTTTACTATGTTGTTTCGAGAAAGTACCCGAGTGCAGGCTACTCGGCATTCCGCAGTATGTTTTGAATATTTAAGAATAAAAATGTTAAAGTAGATTAATTATAATTATTAATTTATTAAATTCGAACAATATATATTTTTTCTTATTACTTATGAATTTTGTAATGAATAGATTTAAGCGATATATTACATAATCGTTATTTATTATTAATTGAACAAATAATAGTATAGTGATTAATATTATGATAGTACAATAATAGTATATATAATAAGGTGCTTATAGTAAGTCGTGTATGGATATAAATCAATGACCTATCCTAATAGTTTTGTCTCTTTCTTACTTACGCACGCGTTCACTCGTACTATTCGCTCCGCTGTTTGGCACTTGCTTGCTCTAACGCTCGTGAGGAGACACACGACGTAACAATGGGTCTGTGAAATTAAGAGGCTTCTCACCACCACGCTACGTTCTTCTATTACGCGCTAGTTTTCAAACAAACACCATTGATATAAAGGATGAGGAACAGGTTATGATGGTATCAGCCATGTGTATATAGGCTCCCTGAATCAACGAGGTCACGGTATTGGAAGTTTCCTAGGAGGTCTCCTTCGACGTATAATGCCTCTTGAAATAAGTTGCGCGGACTGTCGGTAAAGACGTCGCTTAGTTCGGGTATCAGAATGGCTATAGATATCATGGATTCTAGCATGCATCTAAAAAAGCATGAAAAACACGCCTGCGCGAGTGAGGTGAAAACCTGAAGCGTAAGGCTGATGAAAAAATTAGTGCCCTTATGAAGGGTGCAGGTTATAAAGCTAGTAAAATTGATAAACTGATGCATTCTCTTGCTGAGAGCGCATCACGACCTACCAGAATGAAAAAAGAACGAAGACCGTGAAATCACAAAAACGTTCAGGTGGTATGAAAAAGACGCGGGGCAAGAAGAAGACAGTGAAAAGAAGAACGACAAAACAAGCCGTCAAGAGACGTAACAAGAAATGAAGAACAGGGACGGATATTTTTGCTTAGCCTGAACTCGGAAAAAGATGGCATTCCTACACCCACACTCGTGTGAGTGTCTTAAGTCAGAACTTGAATTACTTACACTACCACCGACCCAGACGACGATTGAGGGAACTCAGTCAGTGTATTACAAGCCAATCTCATCGTTGACGGATGATTCACCAATAGAGTTTCTCATACCGGGCCAGGGCGATGAGTACATTGATCTTCCATTGCACATACCATGCAGAGTATGCGTGTTAAGATATAAACTTTATGCGGAAAGGAGAACGGTGAGGTCATTAAAGTAGGACCAGTCAATAATCTTCTGCACTTAATGTTCAACCAGATTGATGTATTTTTGAATCAGAAACTTGTGTCACCTCCTAACAATACTTATGCATTGTGGCAGGATATTTTTGGCTGCTTGTCACAAAGTCGGGCAGAGCGGGATTGACAGGTGTGGACCTCCTCATTCGGACAAGAGTCTTCCCCGAGTTGATCCAACAGGGCAATTATGTAGCATGCGGTGGCGACAAAAATTAATTTCGTGTTTTTATTCGTGTTTTTTTTTCAATGATACTCCCGAACGGGCGACGTCCTTATCGCCGTACTCCAAGCATCGACGAGAAGGTCAACTGAGATCACGATGGAACCTGTTTTATCGACGAGAGGAAAGATCTCGAGTCTCAGCAGTCGTCATTTTAGAAGGCCACAGTCCCAACAAGGACGTCACCGCTCTCGTAGAGAGGATCACGCATGAGATCAACCGTCAATTTTCTCACTCAGTTGATACGTGAAAAATCGATCGCGGAGCTTAAGAGTTCTTAGTTGCGGTGTTAAAAAATTCAAGACAAATCGTGCGCATATTAAACATCTTAATGTCGTCGATGTCTTGCAAGAGTATTTCTATTCGCTTTTTCAAGGCGTAGCGCTTTATTTGTATAGAAAAACACCAAATTGTAGATTTGGATGAGTTCGGTTGACAACGAATGACGACTGACTGAGTAGCTGGCTCAAAGATGTCCGGCTTATTTCTGGTTGTCTCCCCTCTTGATGCCGTCTTTTTTTGCAGTAGCAGCTGACGCTGCATCACATGATGGCGTCTCGAAATTGAGTAAAAATAACGCTGATGACACGGGTATAGTGTCAGCAGTATTACACGTGTACGAAACCTACGACTTACAGTCAGCAGTATTGCACGTCAGTGAAACTTGAGATCTAAAACGTGTCACCACTCATATGATTTCTGTTGAAAGCAACCTAATAGGAATCAGATAAAACGTGTCCGTTTTTTAAAACGTTTATTTTCCTATAATTATCGAGAGCAAGAACAGCAGTGCTGTCTACAATCTAGATTATTATTTCTATAACCCCCGCCGACGCAACTATTCGTGTCGGAAACTACACTCTGAGATTTAGATTTGCTGCACTTATCAATATACGCATTATAATACTCATAAACTATTTTATCGTTTCGCTGCAAATCATTTGAAAATAGGTCTCTAAATCGGTGAATACCGAAACCAGTAGCCGTATAATGAAGAAATAGAACACAATACTATTAAATTCTGAATTTCTGCGACAATTTTCGACCACTTGTCTTCTTCTAAGATGGAAATTTGGCAAATCGCAACTCGGGGTCTGAGTCAGCGTTACCTAGATTCCTGCGTTATCGATATTTTTTGGTCGAAAGATCTCAAACAATCGAATCCCTAATTTTTCTCAACTCTGATTGCCTCACTCATTCATTAAGAATTAATGAAGCAACCACGCTTAATGGTTTTTAATTTCTAAAGAAATCGTGAAAAAATATCACCACAGCCCGGGATCGAACCGGGAACTCCAGAATTCTAGCCTGGTACGTTACCAATTACGCGACCGTGGCTCTGGTGACATCAATTCACGACCTCTATTTTTAATGTCAGTAATCAAATAACTATTAATCAATCATCGGTCGTGTATATGTTATTATTAAATTCTGAATTTCTGCGACAATTTCCGAACACTTGTCTTCTTCTAAGATGAAAATTTGGCAAATCGCAACTCGGTTTTACAATCCAATGGTCAAAATTCTCAGTCCGTACCGAGAAGACAGCTAATTATTCAGGTATAAACTGATTATCTCTATTCCACATACCCTGTATATCAATAACAATATTCATGATGAAATTTGTTTTGACCGTCGCGTTCCAAATAATAAACGCAAACTGAAGGCACTTCTCACTCATCAGTCACTGAAATCTACGATCACCTGTCTGGATGAGTCAATCTCCAACACATTATCGTATTCAGCATACACAATGCAATTAATTGTTGAAGCTAGGGCTTCCGCGAAACGTACTTCTATCCTCACGCTACCGTCTCACCAGGTTCCAACGAGTGCTACTATTGGCCGAGAGATCGGGTGTAAGATCAAAAGCAAAGAGACAATTACCCCTTGGACAGCTTGAACGAGATATGCAATTACCCTCATTGAGAAAGTGAATAGTTGTATCGCAAAATAATGGGTGGCATGCGTCCACGCACATAGATTAGCATCTACAAAGTGTGGTTGTAGAGGCTTTGACAGTATCTGTAAACCATTCGCATACAAAGAAGGATAATTAATTTCATAATTTTGAAAATTGAATGGATCCATTGTACGATTGCCGTTGAAAGTCTTATTATCGACAAAACCGACAATTATACGTTTAGACAGCTGACCAAGTATGACATTATCAAGAGTATCCCCGTGTACCTCTACATGCATCGATAGCGCTATAACCTCGACGCGCGTCAAAAAAATATTTTGCCGTAGATTTAGACAGAGGTCTTGCATGAGCCAGACGTATACCTGGAGCTATCTTAACGCGACGTATAAGTAGCGATGTCTCTGTAATACGTATCGTGCAATCTTTCGAAGAGCGCATGAAACAAGAAGTGTTATTAGTCCGTATGAGTGGCAGACGCATGCTCAATACCGTTGAGCAAAAACCTCTCTTGATTAAAAATATCGCAGTGCAAATGGCCAAGGAGATCGACCGTTCTATCCTTACCTAATACGCCCTGTCGGGATACAAGACCATTATTAGCATTGGCCGTATCATCTATAATATTTTACCCTCTGTATCATTATACCATAGAAATCGTAAGAATAAATAAAACAAAAATAAATAAACCCGCGTAAAGCTAACAGAATGAATGAATTAGGCTAAAGACAACATAAACAACTGAATAAATAACACGAATAATCCCGGGACCGACTCCTACTGTGGACACACACGCAACCACTCACCCATAACAATTTAAACGCTAGTGGACTTGTCTCTAACGGTCTTTCCCCAAAGTCACCGACGCTTCTCTTACAGACAGTATAGCTCTCGTTTCGAGTCACACTCGCACCGCATACAACAACTCTAATGCGTTCAAATTTCACAATACCAAAATATAAAAATAATAAAGCAATGTAACCTCTTCGGCGATCCTGTAATTTTTGAGAAGCGAATTATTGCGGAATTTCAAATACCGGGCGGTAGCTGTTTGACTGCTATATCAAAAGACGTTAAATTTACGGCATGGTGGCGTGCCGTCACGACAATATTGCTCGGGTTTTCTTACCAAAACACTGGAGCTAACTCTTACAGTCAAACCAAAGACGAACGACAGCCTCACCGGAAGATTGCAGTATCGAGAGCCTCTCGGGAAGTAGTCTCGCAGTGGTCCTGAATCGCGGGGGGAAGGGGGGAGGCAGGCATGGATTCTTGTCGGACAGACATGGCAGCGGACACGGTATAAACGTCCTCGTTATACAAAATACGGCGCATGAGTTCCCCATAATACGTTAGCTTCAGTTGTTTGAGCCGAACAACTCCCACCCTACAAATCTCGGCCACCAGTAAAATTCAAATCATTTTAGCGATACTTGCGCACAGCTTGAATTTGCGAGCCGGCAACGGCTCTAGGGAGAGCTTAGGTGCCTTGTACATAGCAGCAGCATGACACGAAAGCGACCCGGCAGCGCAGCGAGAATTCAAACGCCGCCAGAGACAGTTGCATTTTCCGATCTATCAAGAGACGCTGCGATAATCATTTGCACCTAATTCAATATTTAGTGTTACAGTCAATTGAATCATTCAACATCACATATTGTTAATTCAACTTCAATATTCGTTATGTTGTAATTCATTCAACCTAATTCATTGCAAACTGTATTTCACATTTATTTTGTTTAATATCATTACAATATCACACATCCATTTTGTACAACTTCGCCTCATACATGTTGTAATATACTTGATATATGCTACATTGAAAATTCAATATTCAAATTATTTACATTACCCCCTTGCACTACTTTCACGAGTCTGACTCGTGATGAAAATTTTAGGCCAAACTTGAATATCACGAGTCAGGCTCGTTGTTTAATTTCATGTCAAATGTGAATATCACGAGTATGGCTCGTAATTGATATTTCAGTCCAAACATGAATATCACGAGCCGTACTCGTGGTCTTAATCTCGGGCTAAACAAGAACGTCTGAAGTTAGGCACGGCTTGTTCCGAATTTCACGGTAGTGCAAGGGGCCAAGACCATTCATTGTAACGTACTGGCCATCTAATAACGCGCGGTGCACACACTAAATCACCGCTACCGCGCGTTACGCATACTGAGTAAGACCGGCCTATATCCGACAACGCAAGACGCGTGACACACACACAACGAAGCGCCGCTACCGCGCGTCACTCACTCCATTAGGCCGGTACATCGAAGACCAAGTCCCGTTACTCGTTTGAAAAGCACCAGTGGAGAATTAAAAACCAACGACCGATTTCAAAAAGACCAAGGCTCCCAGTGGGCTAGAGGAAATGGGCTACAGGACCGCCACCAGCTATAGTAATACCAAAAGCATGGGCCGAACGGAGGGGAGACAGGTATAAAATGACCCGAAATTCGGCATTCGTGGAACAGTTTTGTTCACAGGTCCCGCCAACGCAGAAGTCCAGGAAGGAAGAGCAATCAAGCCCTCGCTAGCTGCAGCCACACCGGTACCCGGAGAGCTCAGCTGTGGTATCTGACATACATTTAGACGGGGAGCAGCTGACCCAAACATCAACAAAGCAGTCTCTTTCTCTGGTGGCCAAGGATAGAGCGAGCCAACAGACCATGCTCACTGACCAAAAATAATCCCACATATTTTAAATAGCGGAGATATAATATCACCATAGACATTACATGATAGTATAGGTAATAAAATAGGAAAATAATTTAAGTATAAATCAGGAATTCAAGTAAAAATCAGGAATTCAAGAAAAAATCAGGAATTCTCAGGGAAAATATAAAAAGGCGTACGGCCCCGATATAGCTGCGCATGCACCCAGAGTGCATCCTACTGACGCCGGATCGCAGCGGTGGTCAGGTGTACGAGCAAGTCGGCCTTCACAGAGTACCAGGCGGGAACTCCACTCCCACCAACGGGCCTGTGACGTAAGAAGCAATGTATCGATCAACTCAGTAGAAATCCGAGGCTAGTCTAGATTCTATGAGCGGCGGCCGGCTACTTACCGACGGTACGTATGCTAAATATCTTACCAGGGAACGCGACAAGTAGATAAAAATTATCAACCGACGTTTATCCTTACTTTATAAATTACATTCTCAACAAGCATTATAAGTAACATGTTATCAATAGATTCCGACTATAAATTATGATCTCGATCAATATTCATCCTCACATTACAAAACAGCTAATCGGTCAATTTATTTTATAAATTATATTCTCAACTAACCACTAAGTTTGAATTATAAGTTTCTCACAAATTCTTCAGATTCACGAGCGGACATGATTATAAAGGCATTCAAGAGCCCGGGAAAAACTTATTGTAAGGCGCGTGGTAGCCAAAATACCAGAGAACCGGGATCAAGAGCGTAAATCTGATTTTATATTTGTTTCTCTGATTTAATGTATCACACAATTTCTTCTCTGTCTTCTTGAATAAACCCTACTTTTACCTATTACAAAAGCCTAAATTTACTTTCCTCCCTGCTCGAGTCCGAACAAACCCTTTAAGGGGTTAATGTTAACGATTAATACCGTTACATTTGGCGCCCGAACAGGGACTCGAGCATAGGAAAAAAAGGCTGGTAATGGGTGCCAAGTAGAGAAATTATGCGCTTCGAGTCTACGTTTGCGAATCGATTAGTCCATCGGGCACTGCTAGATGCAAGCTAGGAGCTCAGCACATCACTGTTAGAACGATCCCTTGAGTGGGAATCAACCACAGCAGACGGTTTGCTAAGACATCAGCGTAGGCAGGGCCGTGAAGAAATCGTACGATTGTCAAAAATCCACAGCATCACACAAACAATGGATTCAAACGAGTCAGGCGTACAAGGGGATGGTCAATCAACTCCAGTGCTAGGGAATACTCTGTCTGTTGTTCCGAATCCAGTCGACATGACTCAAATCTTGGCGCTCCTGCATACAATAAAAGAGGGCCAGGATGAAAAAGTCGACAAACTCCAGGCCGAGATAAAATAAGCGAACAGCTCATGTGTTTCAAGGACGGCAACACTCCGAGAAGATCTACAGGAACATGTGAAGACCAGCATTTCCACGGCAGAAGGAAGGACTGATAATAAAATCGAAGCGGTACGACAAGAAATTGTCCAAGAACAGGAGACAATAAACAACTACCATAAGGAGTTAATAGTAAATGAGCAGATGGTCAGAGCAAGGATGGAAAAAGAAATGAAAGAGGCGATGGAGCGAATGAAGAAAAACCAAGCCGTCACCGAGAATCATGCAATCAAAATCAAGAAGTTGGAACAACGGACCACTACAGGCATGAATAATTCGGCCTGTGGATTTTCGATGTTGCAGGCAGGAAACCTCACTCCTTTCCAGGCAGTGTCGCAGAAGCCTCCAAAGTTTGCAGCAGATGGTAAACAACGGCCAATCAAATTCTTAAAAGAATTACAGGAATACTGCGAGGCAGCCGGAACGGAGGGATCGGACGTGCGTTTCGTCATCAAGGACGCATTAGAGGGTCAAGCGAAAAATTGGTGGCATCTGGTAGAGAGTACTATCCACAGTTTTTCTAAATTTTCGGAAGCATTTACAGCACGGTACTAGACACGAGAGATGCAGGATAAAGTCCGAAGCAATCTCGAGTTCGGAACGTACGATACAGAAGGCCAGAATCGTACAAGAGCAGAATACGCCACGCTGATTTTCGGAAATGCTCGCGACCTTGAGGAGGGAATGTCCGATGAGGCTATCATCCGTCGCCTTGCCAGGCACTTTAATGAAGAAATCAGATGTGCAGTCAGGATCCGCCAGATCAGCTCAGTACCGAAATTCCTCGAGTTACTGGAGAGCATCGACATGGCGGGACCTCTGAACAGCAAAAGAGGCAGTCAGAGGAGAGAATTTCACGGACGCGGGGGGCTGAGGGATCAAGGATGGCGGGGACCATCTCGGAATGAGTGGCAGTCACCACGAGAATCAGACAACCGGCCACGTTAGCAAAATCATGCATATAATGGAAATATACGACCACCAGCATGGCAACAGGCGCCACCAGAACAAGCAACACAGTACCAAACACCTCAACCCCACCACGCGATCAAGGGAGCACAAGACCAGTTGTATGGCAACCAGCACCACCTCCACAGACTCCTAGGAGAGAGCAAAAGCCACCGAGGCAGATGAATGCGATCCAGGGGCATCCTCCAGGACCATTCATCGAGAGCACGGTGACTCCAGCGGCACGAGCACAACAGAACGGTTCTTGGACAACTAATCCGGGAAACGCTTAGACGTTGCGCCCATAGGAAAAATTAAGAGGAAGGAAATCAAAAGACGAGGCGCAACGGGAATAAACGAAAGGCAAGGACAAAAGGGAGAGGATCGAAGCGAGGTAGTGGAAAAAAAGAATAAGAGAAGGAAGGAATGGAGAGTAACAAGAGAGAAAAAAGAGGAAGAAAATTCGAAGAGAGATAAGGAGAAATTTGCATGTGAGCCATCCAAAAATCAAGCCATTCTGAAGGATATTGGGAGACCGAAATCATCGGGCCAAGAACAGGGAATCGCAACCCTTAGTAGGACCGATGATCGGCGAGAGATGTCCAAGGAAGCGGCAAAACAATGGAGCGGCAATGACCAAAATGAAAGAGAGTACCCGGTCTTTACGGTCACCGAAGATCCACGGGAATTTTTACGAGAGGAACCGAGGAAGGAGGAAAAATGGTACAACGATGTACATCCTCGGTGTCCTGCAATTCCTGTGGAGGTCATGGGGGTGACTGTGAAGAGTCTGATTGACAGTGGCAGTGAGGTAAGCTGCATTTCAGAAGATTTTTTTTATCAATATAAAGAGAAATTTGAGAAATGTCCAACACTGCCTGTCACTTCGACGAAGGTGGTAGGAGCATTTGGCGGTGAAACGGAGATGGTGAAAAAACAGATTATGGTAGGAGCAAATGCATATGGATCCAGAGGAGAAATCCAGCTATTAATTGTTCCGAAATTGCTACGGCCGATCCTGATCGGTATTGACGGGATGATGAATCATTAGATTTCCGTCGATGCTCGCAGTAAATGTGTCGCAGTCAGAGATCTGGTGGTAGCAAAATTAATTGACGGATTACGGCAATTGGCTGATCCGAGCTCGATACCAAAAGAGGATGGTAAAGAGATTTGTACCATCCAAGAAGTACCACCAGCAACGCCTCAAGAATTTCAATTATCGGAGATGGAATTCGAAAAAAAATGGAAGAGTGTCAAGATCTCGAAATTGAAATCAGGAATAATTGCAAGGCCATCGTGGAACGGAATCAGGAGATGTACGATAGAAGACCGGGAAGGATGTCGAAATATACACACCATCCGACGCTCAAAGATCCGAAACCGTATTTTCATCGATCGTATCCGGTGGCACAGGCACAGCGAGATAGAGTCCAACGAGAAATCGAGAGGATGCTCGATTACGGGGTAATACAGAAATCTGAGAGTATTTTTATTAACCCTTCGATGCCAGTGACAAAGGACGACGAGAGTGTTCGATTGTGTTCGGATGCCAGGGAACTAAATAACTACCTGGTAAACGATCACAATAATGCACCTCCTATCGAAGAAATTTTCCAGAGATGTGGAGGAAAATCTGTAATCTCGACGCTAGATCTTACGAGCAGTTTCTGGCAGATTCCGTTACACCCAGATTCGAGAAAATATACAGCATTTCAGCACAATGGGAAATGCTACGAATTTACCGTCACGCCATTTGGACTGAAGACTAGTACGGCAAGTTTAATTCGAGCATTGGACATAGTCTAGACGAGTTAGATTTTGTCATAAATTTCGTGGACGATTTGCTGGTATTATCGAAGGACCATGAGGAACATCTCACGCATCTCGAGATTCTCTTCCAGCGATTTAAAGAGCATGGGATGACTTTGAAATTCAAAAAGCCACACTTCTTCCGACAAGAAGTGTCTTTTCTCGGTCACATTCTCACGACAAACGGTCTTAGACCTGATCCTGAGAAAATAAGTAGTGGGCTCCGATATGCCCATAGAGTTCGTGACATTCCAAAACCATTTGTCGAACCAAACATTTCGGAAGCACTACTTTCCAGATACGAGCTTTCGTGTGTTTTTGTAGAATACCCTCTCGTAATCGAAATTTCTTCTCTTCCTCGGTGTCGTTTTCTGTCTTTAAAATTTCCATAATTCCACACAAATCCTCCTGGTTCCTCTGATGTTTTGCGATTTTCTTCATTTCTTTTATCAAGTCTTTTGATGCCTTCCGTGCCAGGGTTGCTGCAATTACTACCAATCCCTTCGTTGTGTCCTCGTTTCCTTCCATCTGACTCAGAGCGTCAGCGACAGTGTTCTTTTTCCCTTCGAGGTGCTCTATGTTCAGATTGTAGTCTTGAATTGACAGAACCCACCGCATTAATCTTTCTGCCGTAATCCGACATGTTTTAAGAAATATTAATGCTTTGTAGTCTGTTCTAACATGTATCTCAGCACCTCGAAGATACCTTCTAAATTTTTCCAGAGTCCATACAATAGCTAATAACTCTTTTTCAGTTGTCATATAGCCATGTTCCGCTCCTTTCAGAGTCCGACTCGCAAAAGATATCACTTCGCTTTCTCCTTGCTCATTTTTTTGTGAGACCGCAGAAGGGAAGAGAGCTCACCGGGACGATGACGATGTGAGGTTCCTCAACTTCCGGGAAATCTCGAGTGTCGTACTGGCCTCACTCCTCGTTTCCAGATAATATACGGCAGCGTGTGTGAATTTCGGGCAGGTTGATCGTTAGTTGAATAAGTTTTCGAATATTGCCAGCGATTGAACGATACACCAGAGAGGAGACAAAGAGCTACGTCCTTCTTACTCTACGATCACCGGGAAAAAAGCCCTGAGATCCTGCCGGCACGCGTGTCCGTGAACTATGATTCCCACCTATCGGTCTGAGCTCGGTCAATTGGGGGAATCGGTGTCACCGAAGCGCCTCAGCTGGACGACGCACAGTGGGGCCGATTCCCGAAAAGCTGGTCAAAAGTCGAAAACGTAGTTCATTCTGTTTGAGATATAGTATATAAGGATTTTTGGGGTCGCTGATTACGAATCTGAAGTCAAAATTGTAAAAAAACAAAATGGCGGGTTCAAAATGGCGATAGTAAACCGAAAATACTCAGTTATAATACGGAATGTTTATCGAATTTGTATGAAACTTGGTTTCTGTAAGTTTTCGAGGTCGCTGAATACGAATCCGGTGTGAAAAAAACAAAATTAAAAATGGCGGATCCAATATGGCGGACGCAATTTTCGTAATCGGCCGGATTCGCTTGAAACTCGTTATTTGGGGGTTTTCGAGGTCACTGAATACGAATCCGGTGAGAAAAAAAAACAAAATTAAAAATGGCGGATCCAATATGGCGGACGCAATTTTTGTAATCGGCCGGATTCACTTGAAACTTGTTATTTGGAGGTTTTTGAGGTCGCTGAATACGAATCCGGTGTGAAGCAAACAAAATTCAAAATGGTGGATCCAATATGGCGGACGCAATTTTCGAAATCAACCGGATTTGCTTGAAACTTGTTACTCGGGGGTTTTTGAGGTCGCTGAACATGAATCCGATGTGAAAAAGACAAAATTCAAAATGGCAGATCCAAAATAGCGATTATAAAAATTGATTAACTTTTTATAAATCTGTAAGTAAATTATATATTTGGTAAAAAGTAATAAAACATCTACTTTTACATCCATAATTGTATTGATTAAAATCACTTTTGAAAGACTTATTTTATACTATCAGGAGTACAAATTGAAAATGCGGGATTTTTTTCTATTTTTGAACGTTTATTCTGAAAAAATGGTAACAAATGAATTATTCAAAGTATTGTCCATCGCTAGCCACAACTTTTTCCCATCTTTCTGGCAATTTACGGATACCGTCGCGAAAAAATTCGGCCGGCTTGGCTGCTATCCAGTCATCGACCCATTTTTGGGCTTCTTCGTAAGAATGGAAGCGCTGGTCAGCTAGGCCATGTGTCATCGATCGGAAAAGGTGGTAATCGGAAGGAGCAATATCTGGGCTATACGGCGGGTGGGGTAAGACTTCCCATTTCAGCGTTTGTAGGTATGTTTTGACCGGCGCTGCAACATGTGGCCGAGCGTTGTCATGTTGCAAAATTACTTTGTCGTGTCTTTGCTCGTATTGTGGCCGTTTTTCTTTGAGTGCGCGGCTCAAACGCATCAATTGAGTTCGGTATAGTGCTCCTGTGATGGTTTCGTTCGATTTCAATAGCTCATAATACACCACACCCAGCTGGTCCCACCAAATACAAAGCATGAGCTTGGCGCCGTGAATATTTGGTTTGGCCGTCGATGATGATGCATGGCCGGGGTAACCATATGATTTTTTGCGCTTCGGGTTATCGTAATGGATCCACTTTTCATCACCAGTGACAATGCGATGCAAAAAACCCTTCCGTTTTTGCCGTTCGAGCAGCAGTTCGCATGCAAAAAAACGGCGCTCGACGTCTCTCGGCTTCAGCTCATACGGCACCCAATGTCCTTGCTTTTGGATCATTCCGAGGGCTTTTATACGATGGGAAATGGCTTGTTGTGTCACTCCCAATGAATCTGCGAGCTCTTGTTGAGTTTGACACGAGTCTTCATTGAATATTGCCTCCAATTCAGCATTCTCAAACTTTTTCACTTGGCCCGGCCGCTCTTTGTCCTCAACGTCAAAATCACCACTTCTAAACCGCACAAACCATCTCTCGCACGTTGAAACCGATGGAACATGACTCGGATAAGCCTCGGAGACCAATCGATGTGCTTCAGCAGCACTTTTCTTCAAATTAAAGAAGTAAATTAAAACTTCCCGCAAATGCTGTTTTGTTGGCACGAAACTCGACATATTGAGAGCTCAAAAAAACTATGAATTTGACACTGCGACAAATTGACACATACTGAAAATTAAAGCTATAAGACGTAGCTTTGACATGAACATAGTCACAGTACTGCCTGATGCGTATAGCGTTAGTAACGCCATCTGTTATCAAACCCGCATTTTCAATTTGTATCCCTGATATATACTTTAAGTTATATATTATATACTTACAAGTTACATTTCCTTTTTTTATTGAAGTGAATGTACTTCAGTTACATGCAAGTAATTTTTTCTTTGAAGCACATATTTCTTAAAATCATTTTCTGAAACAAAATAGATTTTGTGAAATAAAATTAACATGTTCAAACAGTTAATTTATAATTATTTTAGTTTAAGTAAACATTTTTTAAGATTACTGTATAATAATTTGATTTACAGTTTTGAAATAAATGTATTTGGATTACAGAGTAATGATTTTCTTGTTTACAAGAAATATTTTGTACATATTTCAGATAAGTAATTACATTTTTAATCATTTATAAAAATATTGAAAAATGTATAATTCAAATATATAAGAAAGTGTAATAAGGAACACGATTTTTTAAATACTAACATATTTATTTGAGAAATACAGTACAAAGCCAAATTCAAAAAATAAATTTATATTAACAAGAATCTTGTTTTAATATTAACATAAAAATTAGTCTTCATCATCAGTCGAATTGTCTGTATAAAAATCTGAAGAATCTGACGACAACGAAAAAGAAGAGATAGAATCATCAGTAGACGCATAAACAGTTGGTGAAGTAAGCAAAGCAATTGTTTCCGGAAATAAGGATTATAATTTCTTATGTGGCAATTTCTTTAAGCTTGATATATACGGATCTGATGCCACTAGCAAGCGCAAGAAAAGATCTTCCATCGATTTTGTTCTGCTGCATTTTCGTGCAAAATCTTCACGGTATATTTTAATATATTTATTACAAAACTCCTGTGCATCTTCAGACATTTGTCCGATTGGCAATAAAGCAGATTGTATTATTTCAAAGTCATGAATTAAAAGTTTGTGAACAGAAGTAGGCTTGTAGAACCAGGGATATACTACTGTGTTCAAAAAGTAAGGTGAATTTTTAATTTAAACTTCCCGCGTTAACCGAATCGGACAAATGAATTTTTTTCAAGTTGGTAGGACTGTTAGTGACATCTGTGACAAATTACATGTCAATATCATCATTAGTTTTTAGTTTACGCTTGGTTTTGTGAACAAAGAAAAGTGAATTTGGCAATTTTTACGATGTCGAATTTTGTTGAGCAAAGAAGTGCTATTAAATTTTGCTTGCGGAATGAAATTTCCGCCGCTGAAACGTATCGAATGTTACAAAAGGCCTTCGGTGACGAGACTATGTCACAGAAAAATGTTTACAAGTAGTACAAAGACTTCAAAGAAGGCAGAGAACCTGTTGATGATTTGGAACGCTCTGGACGACCATCGACGTCAATTGGTGAGCAACACATCAAGAAAATCAAGGAATTGGTGCTCGAAAATCGTCGATTAACAATTCGAGACCTTGCCGACATGCTTGCAATATCAATTGGATCAGTGCAAGCAATTTTGAAGGATCATTTGTGCCTCAGAAGAGTCAAATCGCGTTTGGTGCTAAAATTCGCGTTTGGTTCTTCGTGAGTTTTTCGCCAAAAACTCCACTCATGTCGCTCCACAACCACCGTATTCGCGTGATTTAGCACCATGTGCCTTCTGGCTGTTCCCAAAGCTCAAGAGCACACTCCGGGGAAATCGTTTTGAGTCGATTGAAGAGATCAAACGTGAATCACTACGCGCATTGAAGGCTATACCTGAGGACGACTTTTTAGCATGCTTCAAAGATTGGAAAAAACGTTGGCATAAGTGTATTGTAGCTAGGGGGGATTATTTTGAGGGGGACGAAATCGATTTGGAAGAATAAATGAAAATTTTTTATTTTAAAACAACATTCCTTACTTTTTGAACACAGTAGTAAGTCGACGAATTTTCGACCTGTTTCTATTGTGTATTCTTGGAAATGTGGTACATTAATTTCATGACCATTTGAAATAGCTCGTAAAATAACATGGAACCTTCGTATTCAGCGATCCCAAAAAACCCCGAGTAACAAGTTTCAAGCGAATCCGACCGATTTCGAAAATTGCGTCCGCCATATTGGATCCCCCATTTTGAATTTTGTTTTTTTGACACCGGATTCGTATTCAGCGACCCCAAAAACCCCCGAGTAACAAGTTTCACAAAATTATATTCATTTGAAAAAAACGTGCAAAAGTGGTTAATGTGAATTTGTAATTTTTTGTATTCAAATGTGCACTAAAAACAAAGTTGCAGCTAGCTGCAGCTGATTTTTACTAATTTTGTTACATAACAGTACAAACTTTAATTTAAAACTTGTTTCGTTGCGGAACACTGCGGAACTTTTAACTTTTTCCCTGTTTTTCTAAAATGATTGCACATAATTTTTCATTTTTTTCTACTTTAGACATTGTTTAGCTATTAATTTATATGTATCTATTATAATTTTCGACGCATATGATAATAAACTACTTTCTTCAACCTGAAACCTCCAGTTTGCAGAATTAAGAAACACCACTTTTACGATTTTCTACGAATTTTTTAATATGACGCTTGAATATGAGCTCGAACGTTCGAGCTATTACTTGCGCGAAGGTCTCTTTTGTACTGGCTTATACTTGCCAGGTATACTTCACTAGCTCTTATAAAATGCTCCATTATATTCTTTAAACATTACTGTATCCACCTATGTACTCTAAATCCTATAAAATCAAACTTCATTTTTCGACTTTTGACCAGCTTTTCGGGAATCGGACCCACTGTGCGACAGACTCTCGTAGAATTGTCTAATCAAAATTTATTTCAAAGCATCGTCGATCATGCCACAACTGCATGTTAAAGATTTCTTCTTTTCCTCTTTGTCTGCCGACCAAACATCCATGTACGATTCTCCTTTAAACGGGTGCTCGCGAAGCCAAATTGTTTATTGGGAAAGCCTGCCGCATTGAACAGTGCGAATCACCCGTGCGACTTTCTTTAGTCCCACGACTAGAGCGGCGTATAGCTATTGGATATGACTTTGTATTTAGCGTAGCAATGCACAGCCTCTCTCGCACCCTAAACGGGATAAGGTTCCTCGCCACATTCCAGTGTTATCCATTGGCGAGTAGCCACCTCAAATCTTTAACTAAAATAAGCAGTCCCGCGTGCCGAGCTGTGGTCTTTGGCTTGGATAGAGATCCGCGGGACTCGCGACTCTGCACTTTTGAGATTAGGCGACTGGAGAGGCACTTAGCCACCTATCATATCGACAGTCGTTGATCTTAAAAAGGGCAGTCCTCACCGTGTGCGCTAATTAGAAGCATCGTCCCACAAAATTCATTTTTTAATTGTTCTCACGCCAGTTAACATTCTCGTCACTGTTCCCAAGAAGTTAACCATTATAATTAAACAATATTATTGCGCGCATTTCTAACATTTTATTGTGTAAATTAAACAAGATTATCGCGCGGATTTGTAACATTTTATTGTGCAAACTAAAACATTATCGCACGCATTTGTGACATTTTATTGTTTTATTTATTGTGTCGTTGGCTGTTTTCTGTCGCCAAACTTGCCGCGATCTCTCTCTCGCGGGCCAGCTACTCGGGCGACGCTTGATCGTAAGGCCCCCCATGGCTTTTGATCTTTCATTTCTAGCTAGGTGATCTGGAGTGCGAGACTCGTTGCACCTCCAGGTCACGTGCTGTTTGGTCCCGCGACATTAGTTGCGAGTGTGCAGCACTCTACACCCTGATGGCGCTTGGAAACTCGCGCTGGGGGATCTTTTACTAGAGAGAGCGGCGTCAACCAACAGTTGCACACTGCTCTCGATCTCTTTATTTCACGAATCAGCGTGATACCTCAGGGTCCTACACGCGGGTTCTATTCTTTTTCCGAGGAGGCTCGTATGACCACGAAGAAAGTGGACAGCGACCTTTCCCGATTACCAACCCTAATACCTAAAAATGAGATGGGCAAAACCCTTAAGAGGGCAGGACAAAAACATCGTGAAAAACAATCTGGGTTGTCGCGAGGAGACGGATCGGTAGTTGTAGACACCGTACCGAATCCTAACCAAGGATTAACCGACGTAACAATCGAATTACGCGATTGGTCGAACGGTAAGGGCGGGCGAACGCTTAAGGGAGTAGCTGTAGCTGCGATACGTCCCATCGCTGTTCAACGGTGCACGATACGCCCCGACATGTCGTATCTACCACTTTCAACCGGTGGAGTATACCCAGCTTTCAGAATTCCTCGTGTATGGTCGTGACCGGCCGGACTTGTAGTTAACACGGATAACCACAACGGACCTCGAGAGCATTGGATCGCCATGTACGTTAACCATCATGGAAAAGGAATGTACTTTGATAGCTACAGACTACCACTGGTTATACCGCAACATCTCGCACGGCTACGAAGAAACTGCACATTCTATTGGTACAGCCTCAAATAACTACAGACTAATACGTCGGATATGTGGACAATTCTGTATCGTATTCCTGAATCTGGTATCGTGCGGATTCACCATGTTGCGATTTAATAATCTCCTTAGCGATAATGTGATGCGAGACGATAGAATAGTACGTGAATATTACAATGTTTTCACCTTTCGACGATCGGAAGGTTATAAAAATAAATTTAACGGTGGAGGAATCTCCGAGCGAAGATAACCATGTTTGCGGGAATGCTGCATGCACGGTAAATATGTAAAGTGATTTCAATAAAACATTGAAAACTAATACCTGGTCTCTCTTTCTCTCTCAGCTTATCAGCTACTGCAGCAAAATATGGACAATACGGGCGACTACGACGAGTTCGGTGCTCCGCTTGCAAAAAGCAATCAAAAGCCAGGTAATATGATTTGTCCGAAGCTTTTGAACCACCCAGAGTGTACGAAGCCTAAAATAATGGATAGGAATCGTGATCTAGTGCAGAGCAATGGTCCATTTGATATATTCAATGTGGAAGATAAACTTTTCGAAGACAATGACGCCGATAGCAGGTGGTAGCAGAGATCGATTGGCATCGACTGGATCGATGTACCGGGTTATAGTGCAATTAAGTGCAATGCAGAGAATAGAAATACAGAAGGGGCCATAGTGTACGTAAGAGACGGTATTAAGTATGAATTCGTAAGGAAGAATACAATTGAGTCAAACTGCTGGTGTGTAGCAATAGAGGTCAATGATAAGACATATAAAGGAGTTATAAGAGTGGTGTACCATTTACCGAGTGTGTCAAATGTGGAATTTATAAGATTCATAGAGGATATAACTGAAGAGTTAACAATGAAAAGAGATTGTTTGATAATAGGAGATTTTAACATAGATGTCAAGGGAAACTCGTTCTATAAAAAACAACTATTATTAGGAATGTTAAGCTTAGAGATGAAACAGTATGTAAACGAGCCTATGAGAATCACACAGGATAGCCGAACAATTATTGGTCTTGTATTTGCGAACACAGGCGTCCAAGTGCATGTGGAACACGAACCAAAAATAACCGACCATGCGTGGATAAAAGTAGTATTAGAAACGAGCAATGCGGTTGATCGACGGTTGCAAAATTTAACGTTTTTTACGTTGAAAGTATTAATAATATTAATTATTTAGCGAAGGAAAAATAGTGGGAGCAATGTTCATGGATTTAAAACGAGCATTTGAGACAGTGAATAGAGAATTGTCAATAGAAAAAATGTTTCAATATGGAATTAGAAGTAAAATTAAATTGGTTTAGGTCGTACTTAAACAATAGAACGCAACGAGTACGGTTTAATGAGGAATTTTCGGAAATTATTACAACGAAATACGAAATAAATATATTGTGACGGGTTATTTTTGGCGAACCCGTCACAAAGTCAGACAGAGCGGGGCTGACCGGGGTAACCTGCTCGTTCGGCCGAGAGTATCTCGAAGGCGATCCAACAGGACAGAAATATTGGGTTACGAAACGATAAATGCTCAATTCTTATTTAATTTGTATCTTTTTTTAGTATAATACTCCAGAGCGAGCGACGGCCCTAGCCCTAGGATGCCCGCATCAACAGGAAGGTCAGCTGCGGGAGCCCGAAGGACACCGCGGTATCGGCGAGAGGAGAGATCTCGAGTCTCCGTCGTCATCATGCGAGCAGGCCGTAGCCCCATATATGACGTCAGGGCTCTCGTAAGGAGAACATCGCGAAGACTATCCCCACAGCATTTCATGGGGATCGGGAAATGCAAAGATCTCGAGCAGCCTTTGAGTTTTCGCTGCGCTGCTTATTCTTTTTCATTTCGTTCGCTTCAGGCTGCTGCTACGAACGAGGGATCAAAGCTCTCGCTAGAGCCGTTGTCGGCTCGGATATTAACTCCAGTCGCAAGTACCGTTACCAAGCTTTGCATTTTATTGGTGGCTACGATTTGGATAGAGGGAGTTTATCGGCTCAAACATGGAGAGCCAACGTATTATCGAGGACTCTTGCGCCGTATTTTGTACAACGAGGACGTGTATACCCTGTCCGCTGTCGTGTCTGATCGACGAGAACCGACGCCTGCCTCCCGCGATACTGAACCGCCGCGAGATTATTTCTCGAGAGGATCCCGATACTGCAACTATCCGGTAAGGCCGTCGTTCGTCTCTGGTTTGAGTGTGGGAGTTAGCTCCAATAATTTTTGTGAGGAAACCCGAGCTATATTGTCGTGACGGCACGCTGTCGGGCCGGACGTCTAACGTCTCTTGCTATAGCGGTCAAATAGCTACTGCCTGGTATTTCAAAACTTTGCAATAACTCGCTTCCCGAGAATTAAAGGATAGCCGAAGGAGTTATGATCACTGATTATTTTAAGATTTTATTATTATATAGTTGTGCGCGTTGAAAGTTTACGTGTGCGAGATGAGTGTGAGCGGTTGCGAGCTTGTCTATCCGGGGATTTTCCGTGTTATTCATACCACCGTTTCGGATTCATTTATTCTATTTAGTTAGCCCGTTTTAAGTATTCTGTTTCATGTGTTCGGATTTATTTATTCTGTTTTTTTGATTCGAATTTATTTACCCTGGCTTATGTATTCCGTTTTATTTATTCTGTTTACTTCATTCTGTTTTTTTAATTCTATTTCAACTAGTTCGATTCATTTATTCCGTTTTGTTTCAATAGCTTTATTCATCGTGGCCTCTTGTATTCGGTTTTATTTACTTAATGATTTCTTCGATTGGTTTAATCTGTGTTAATTAATTTATTTCGGTTACCCGTTTATTCTGTGTTATTCATTTAATTATTTCTTTTGATTTATCTTGTGATATTCGATTAGTTGCGTTCAAATGTTGTCGTCAGTCCGAGAGCTTTTGTTAAAGATTTTAAGACAAATTGAATTGACGGGAATCTAGCACGTTACCATTTCATGCTTTCCGACCGTGCTTCCGAGGGTACCACCTTGGCTCTCGGCAAATAATTTTGTTCAATCCACTGCAATAAACTGTTATTATATTTTTGATTCCCTAACTGCCGTGTCGGGATTTTCTGTGTGAGACACCTCTGACTGACCCATCCCCTGTACCAATTACTAAGACTGCAGCGAAGCCGAGCCCCTTTCCGCGTGCGAATTAAATTTGTCTCGGGGAATAATTTCGTTCCCGAGACTGGCGTCCAGCACGCGGGAGCACGGACTTTTGTATCACCCGCAGGAGCTGGAAGCGGTGAAGTTGGGAAAATTGGTTCCAATATACGATATACCAGGTGTATGCATAAGTTTTTTCCGGTTTAACTAAGAGATGGCGCCAGCGAAAAGTACGCAGCGTATTAATTTGACACATACGTCCAATATACGATATACCAGGTGTATGCATAAGTTTTTTCCGGTTTAACTAAGAGATGGCGCCAGCGAAAAGTACGCAGCGTATTAATTTGACACATACGTCATTTTGTTCGTCTGACATTAACCTACAAACACACACAAGTTGAGTCCGCCAAAAACTAGCGTCTTTGTTTTATCGTTCAGTGATCATGTCGAGTTTTGTGCCTGAAAAAGAACATTTGCGGCACGCATTGCTTTTCTTATTTAATCAAAAGAAAAAGGCTACTGAAAGTCAACGTTTGCTGGTAGAAACATATGGTGAACACGCTCCATCGATTAGAACATGTGAGACATGGTTTCGACAATTTAAAAGTGGTGATTTCAATGTGAAAGACAGTGAGCGCTCTGGTAGACCACAAAAATGCGAAGACGAGCAATTGCAGGAGTTGTTGGATGATGACCTAACTCAAACTCAACGGCAATTAGCAGAAGCATTACATGTGTCACAAAAAACAATCAGCAGACGTTTACGAGTAATGGGGAAGATCAATAAACTCGGTAAATGGGTCCCACACGATCTGAATGAACGTCAAATAGAAAATCGTAAAGTCACTTGTGAAGTGCTGCTTCAACGCCACGAAAGGAAATCATTTTTGCATCGAATTGTGACGGGTGACGAAAAATGGATTTACTTTGAAAACCCGAAGCGAAAAAAATCGTGGCTTTCACCTGGCGAAGCCGCTCCTTCAACACCAAGGCCAAATCGCTTCGGCAAGAACACCATGCTCCGTGTCTGGTGGGACCAGAGCGGTATTGTGTATTATGAACTCTTAAAGCCCGGCGAAACCGTTAATACACAACGCTATCGCCAACAAATTATTAATTTAAACCACGCATTAATCGAAAGACGACCGGAATGGGCCAGAAGACATGGCAAAGTGATTTTGTTACACGACAATGCGCCGTCTCACACAGCAAAAGCAGTGAAAGATACCTTGAAATCGCTTGGATGGGACATCCTTCCGCACCCGCTGTATTCGCCAGACCTGGCGCCATCTGACTATCACCTCTTCGCATCAATGGGGCACGCGCTCCCAGAGCAGCACTTCAGCAATTTCGAGGAAGTTGGAAAATGGCTCGACGAATGGTTTGCCGCAAAAGACAAGCAGTTTTTCTGGCATGGTATTCATAAGTTACCTGAAAGATGGGCGAAATGTGTAGAAGCCGATGGCCAATATTTTGAATAAAACAAAAATTAATTTCCCTTGAAAATTACGTCTTTTTTTTTTACCAAAAAACCGGAAAAAACTTATGCATACACCTGGTAAATAATATAATCGAAATAGGTCCAGAAGACTGTGAAATAAAAATGTTTGCTGATGATACACTAGTATATGTTATTGGAGACAGTTGTGCGGAGGTAGAAATAAAGATGAATGGGGCATTAAACATAGTGGAAGAATGGATGAATAGGACAAAATTGAAAATGAATGCGGAAAAAATATATGATTGTGAGGAGTGTAAGAAAAAAATTGACGGGGAATATTGTACTGAAATGCGTTCAAGAACGGGTCGGGAAACGCATCAAGCGGAAAATTTTGTAATGCAATTTAGAAGAACGAGCAGTGCGTAAAAGAATATGTTTTACGAAGGAGTGAAAATGTATAACGCGCTGTCAGCAGAGGTTAAAGGCTGTGTAAAACTAGTTCACTACAAGAGTATGTTAAAAGCATTTATTGTAAGCGAAATTAAATAAATTCTCTCTCTCTCTCTCTCTCTCTCTCTCTATCCCTGTCGTAGAGTGAACACGTATCACGTCGTGCTCTGCAGAGAATGAGAAATTAAGTGGTAAAAAGTTATTCGGTAATTCCGACAAATACGTTGTGCGATTGTTTTTGCGGTATAGCATCTGTAAAAGTGTTACGTAATGTGAAGAACTAATAGACAGAACGCACAGGCAGGATATAAATTAATATAAAGTAAAGGTGCGATACGGTCAGACAGCCATAGTTTGCATGAGGCGACACGAGCAGGTGTCAAAACTACAAACTGATTAAAAGACATTCGGCGGTGCCGATAAGTTAGCCAGTGATGGATAAGGCGCATGTATGTATACAATGCAATAAGGAAGTTAAATTAGAGGTGCATCACTGTGTGCCATGTGATAAGTAATTTCATCCGGGCTGTATTAAGTTACATAGAGTTTACAATAGGGCAAATGAACTGATATCTTGTGATGGAAAAATAAAAAAATATATGGTGAAAAATAACGGTAAAACGTCAGGTGAAAGTAGCAAGGAGCAAAAATTGTCGGCTACTGATAGTGGACAAAAGCAATGGGAGCGGGGCGCATCAGCATCTGTAAACATAAAGGATGCAAAGATTGATAATATATACAAGATGGTACAAGAAATTAAGGACGAAATGATAGGAAAGAATATGCTTAGAAGGGCTATAATAGAAGTTATAAATGAATAAAAGGATAGAGGGAGAGTAGAAATACAGCACTGAGAATCTTATGAATTGGAAACAATAATACGTGGAGGAGTCAAAGCTGAGATGCAAAAAGTATTAACTATTATGCCAATGCCAACGGAACAGGACAGATAGAAAAGAGCTACAGCGGAGCTGTAAAAAAGAATCAAGAGCCGTTGTTAATTATTAAACCCAAGGATGGAGAAGAGAATAATTCAAGTGAAAATACAAAAAGAAATATCAAAAGAATTGATATCTCGAAACTGGGAGTGGGAATCACAAAAATGAAGAAAGTGACGGAAGGAGCAATTGTAGTAGGGTGCGAAAATAAGTCCCAAGCTGAAAAACTGTAGCAGGAAGTTGTAAAAGATATGGGAGAAAAATATGAAACACAAGTACCAAAGAAGAGAAAACTAAAGGTGAAGATACTCGATGTTAACAAAGAAGATTGTGAAAACGAACGACAATTTTTGGCAGAAAATAGTAGACCAAAATGGACTAGATAAAAACACCATCGAGGGGAAGATAGTATATAAGGCAGTAAAGGACAATACGAAAAAGACGACTGTGAAAGCGGAGGTGAATCCTGGGACCAGAGAGATATTTATGCAGTTGGAAAAAACTAAAAATAGGGTGGAACATATGCAAAGTACAAGACTATGTAAAGATTCTAAGGTGTTTCAAGTGTTGTGGGTATTATTATTTCGCTAAAGATTGTACGTAAAAAGAAACTTGCGGAAATTGCGCAAAACAACATGCGACGAAGGAATATAAGAGTGAAACAAAAAAGTGTATTAATTGTGAAGAAGAAATTAGGGTCTTCAAAATAAAAAAACTTGAAGCCGGATCACTCGGCGTACGAGAGTAAGTGTCCATGTTTTAAAAAAGAAATGGAAAACAGAGAGATATAATTCAATGTAATAATATATAGCGATCAGGAAACATGAACAGCGATAGAAGCAGAATAATCTGTTTAAATGCGCAGGGATTTTTGAGACATAAAGACGAAATAGAGAATGTTTTGATAAAGAAATATAAACCTAGTATAATAGCATTTATGGAAACTCATATAACACAACAGATAGAGGATCACGAATTATACATCAGCGGTTATGTATGCGTGCGTGGTGACTCAGGATCTAGGAACGGGCGGTGTACTCGTATTGTTATATTGGGTCTGGGAAACAGTTCGTGGCGTTTTTTCAACGTCAACTGGTTTTCTTGTAGTGTAAAAATGAATTTATCCAAACCAAATATGCTCCATTATTATCGACAATGTTTTGCCATTTTTCGGGTAGAGCCATGATGCCATCGGTGAAGAACTTCTGTAGTTTCTGGTTGAAAAACTGAATCAAGTGGTTTTCACAGGCTTCTTTTGAAAGCAGCTTCATTCCATTGAGAGAACTCTGCAGAGATCAGAATAAGTGTTAGTCAGAGGGTGCTATGTCTGGACTATACGGTGGATGCATCAAGACTTCCCAACCAAGCTCTCGCAATTTTTGACGGGTCATCACAGAAGTGTGTGGTCGAGCGTTGTCATGATGGAAGACAACTTTTCCTATTAATCAATTCGGGCCTTTTTCTTTCAATTGCTTGGTGTAATCTCTCTAGTTGTCCACAGTAGAGTTGAGAATCAATCGTCTGACTAACTGAAAGTAGCTCATGGTGGACAATTCCCTTCCAGTCCCACCACACACACACAGCATCACCTGTTTTGCCGTCAATCTTGGCTTCGCAAACGATTATAACGGCTCACCATCCCTTGTCCACGATCTTTGACGCTTCCGATTGTCGTCCGTGATCCATTTTTCATCACCGGTTATGACACGTTTCAGAAGTGGCTCGATTTCATTGCGCTTCAGCAGCGCATCGCAGATGTTAATTCGGTCTATCATGTTTTTTGCACTCAACTCATGAGGAACCCATACATCGAGCTTCTTTTTGTAACTAGCTTTGTGTAAATGGTTCAAAACAGTTTTGTGATCAATGCCTAGCTCCATACCTACATCAACACTGCTGATATGCTTATCTTGCTGGACTTTTTTAAGAATTTCATCAGCTTTTTCAGTGATTGGACGACCAGAGCGTGACTCATCTTTCACATCAAAATCACCAGAACGAAAGCGAGCAAACCGTTTCCGCGCAGCAGATTCTGATAAAGTACCTTCACCGTACACAGCACGAATTTTTTCACAAGCCTGCGCAGCGTTCTTACCTTTGTCGTAATAACATTGCAAAATATAGCGCAATTTTTCATTACATTTGTCCATTTTCAAACGCAAACAACTTTCCAATCACTGCACCAATTTCGATGTTTATACACTTAGGGTAATGCTCGAAGTGTCACCTTTCTAACGAGCGTTTAGTGGTGTTGCTGCGATCTGTGTTTCCTGACTTATTTGTAATTGATGCCATCTATCGGGAAAAATGCCACGAACATTTTGCCAGACCCAATATATAGATAGAAGAATTAAATTTGATATAATAGCGATAGAAAATTGCGATAAAAATTGGTGGGCAATAACAGTAAAAATTAAAGATAAAAACTACAAAGGAATAATTATGCCAGTTTATCACTCACCAAATGGTAAAGATGCTAGTTTTATTGACTTTCTTGCGAAAACCTGTATCAGCAATATGCAGAATGATAATGTTTTAATAATGGGCGACTTTAACATAGATGAGAAAGTAAATAATTATACTCAAAATAAATTACTCGTAACTAGAATAATGAATTCTGTAGGTTTAAAACAACTAATAGGAGAAGCAACTAGAATTGTAATGAATTCTGCAACAATAATAGACTTAGTATTTCTAATGTTGAGATGGAAACTGAAGTATGGCATGAACCCAAGATAATGGATCATTGAGTAATCATATTGTATTGGAACGTAAAACTGATAGCAAATGAGAACAAAATTATTACATACAGAGACTATAAGCGAATGGATTTACCAGGTGTACAAGTATAAAATGCGGATTTTTTTTCTAAAAAAACATGTCCAATTCAGAAGAATGATAGAAAGTGCTTTATTCAAAGTATGCTCCATCGCTTGTTATACATCCCTTGTTTTCCCATCTTTCGGGCAATTTGTGAATACCACGCAAGTAAAAATCTTCCCCTTTTGCTGCGAACCATTTATCGAGCCATTTTTTCATATCTTCGTACGAACCAAAGCGCTGCTTAGGAAGTGCGTGACCCATCGATGCAAACAAGTGGTAACCGGAAGGAGCCAAGTCTGGTGAGTTAGCCGCATGGGGTAGAACTTCTCAGCTGAGTGCTTCCAACGTGTCGCGAACCGGTTTGGCCTTATGTGATGAAGCATTGTCATGAAGAAAAATGACTTTGTGTTGCCTCTTTCGGTATTCTGGCTTTTTTCAAGCAGCGAACGGTTCAAATCGGTCAATTATTGTTGGTAACGTTTAGTATTAACCGTTTCCCTAGGTTTTTACAGCTCATAATAGACCACGCCCCACCAAACACAGAGCATCGTCTTTCCGCCAAAGCGATTCGGTCTTGCGGTCGATGTGGATGGTGCACCTGGGTCTACCCATGACTTTTTACGCTTGGGATTCTCAAAATAAATCCACATTTCATCCCCTGTAACTATGCGATGCAAAAACGACTTCCTTTTGTATCGAGCGAGCAAAATGTCACATGTGTTTTTGCGCTTTTCCATTTGCCTGTCGTTCAACTCATGTGGTACCCATCTTCCGGTCTTCTGAATCTTTCCCATCTGTTGTAGCCGATTGGAAGCTGCTTGTTGACTAATGCCCAATTGCTCGGCGAGTTGTTTTCCTGCTTGCAAATCATCTTCGACAAACAATGCTTGCAATTCCACATCTTCGTATTTTTTTGGCGGTTTACCACGTTCCTTGTCTGCAATCTCGAATTCACCACTTTTGAACCGCCGAAACCATCGTTCACACGTATCTTGCGATGGAGCATATTCACCATAAGCTTCTCGAAGTAATCGGTATGATTCAGCAGCAGTTTTCTTCAAATGAAAACAAAAAAATTAATGCTGTCAGCGAATGCTCTTTATTCGGTATAAATTTCGACATATTGAACACAACACAACACTATGCACACACTTTTCCAATTTATTATTCGTGCGCGTCTGACACTTATTGATGACACAACAAAATGGCGCAGTATCAAATCTTTATAGCACAAACTGCATTCGTGCGCTATCTGTTGTCTGAAATCCGCATTTCATACTTGTACACCTGGTATACAGGGTGGCCGATTTATCTGAAGACATTGAAATATTTCAAAAACTACGCATCGGATCCAAAAAAGTTCTCAATAAAATTTGTTCGCCTGGAAAGGGGTCATCCAACGATACCAAAGTCGACCCCTCACCCCTACCCCCTGGGGTGGGGGTGGGGGCAACTTTGAAATCGTAAATGTGAACCCCTATTTTTTATTACAGATTCGGATTCCCCATAAAAAAATAAGTAACTTTTATCTAAAACATTTCTTTTCGATTCGTGGTAGATGGTGCTGTAATCGCAAGAAACCTGATTTTTGCGAATATCTCGAGAAATTACACATCGGATCGAAAAAAGAAAAAATACATGTTTCATTTTTCAAAAAGCTATTTAGCGATACGAAACTCGATCCACCCTCCCCCCATCTCTACCCCATTGTGGTGAAAATGGAAGTTGCTTCAAAATGGTGATTGGAAAACGCTATTTTTTTCTGGTTTTCCATGATAAAATTGATTGATTTAACTTTATTGTTGATATGAAATTTTCTCACACATGGCGCTGCAATCGAAAGCATGTATTCGTTTATCAATAAGTTAACAACTACTTTTAGCGTTACCCAGGAACAACAACGTAGACGTAGTAGTTTTTGTTCCCGTTGGGCTGCTTGTTTTAGGTGAGTCCCCATGCCTCTCACCATCGCGGTGCTTGTTTTACGTGAGTCCCCTTGCCTCTCACCATCGGGGTGCTTGTTTTAGGTGAGTCCTCTTGCCTCTCACTGTTCAATAAATTAGATTAAATGTTCGAAACTGCGACCTTGAACTTCTAGACACTTATATATTCTTTCCTCGAATGATTGTACACAGGAGAGGCCCTCACCCCCACCCTGAAATCGTAAATGGTCATCTTTGACAACGCTGCACTGGCTTTTATAAGCCCATAGTTCATTATACGGTCACAGTGGCGTGTCAAGGTCAATATCAACGATTTTCACTGAAAACACATCCAACATTGTCAATTCCCTTGACTATCTTTACATTTCATTCCTCAAACTGAAGTATGTGTGCGAAATGAATGCTGCAACCATAGAAGAAAAAACTGAAATGATTCTGATTTTCGGGGAATGTTGACGATGCTGTTGCCTTGTATGCTGAGCGTTTTCCAGATAATGTTCGCTCACGTTCTTTTTTTTACAAAGTTATTCAATCCTTTATGTCTGACGGTAGTGTACAACCTAAAAAAAGAAAACGGAGAATCACTGTCACAGGAGAAGCTAATGAAATTGATGTGCTAGCAGTTGTTCAGCAAAGCCCTCATGTAAGCACTCGGCAATTACATCGGGATTCCGGAATTTCTAGAGATAGTATTCTCAGAATATTGCATCGTCACAAGTACCACCCATACCACATTTCATTGCATCAGGAACTTCATGACGATGATTTTCGTCTGCGAGTAGAATTTTGTGAATTGGCAGTTCAGCAAATACAAATTACTTCCAATTTCTTCGCTAATGTACTATTTTCAGATGAGTCCACATTCACAAACCATGGTGCCGTTAATCAGCATAACATGCTTTACTGGAGTGTGCAAAATCCCCACTGGTTACGACAAGTTGAACATCAACGTCCCTGGTCGGTTAACGTTTGGTGTGGAATTGTAGGTAACAAACTCATTGATCCTTATTTTATTGATGTTACTTTAAATGGAATCAAATATCGAAATTTCCTGGAACATGAACTACAACCTCTACTTGAGGATGTTGCATTGCCCATTCGCCAAATTATGTGGTATCAGCATGACGGTTGCTCAGCGCATTACTCAATAACAGCACGGGAAGTATTGAACCGTGATTTCACAATGGCCGATGGATCGGCAGAGGTGGCCCGATTAATTGGCCAGCTAGTTCGCCTGATTGACATAGCCGGATTTTTTTCTGTGGGGTCATCTAACAGATAAGGTTTTTCAACAAGCACCAACAACTCGTGAAAACATGATACAGCGCATAAGAAACGCTTGCGCTGAAATTCCCGCAGATATGCTCTTCTCCTGTGTACAATCATTCGAAGAAAAAATAAATAAGTGTCTAAAACTTCAAGGTCACAATTTCGAAAATCTAATCTAATTTATTGAACAGTAAAAGGCAAGGGGACTCGCCTAAAAGGAGCACCCTGATGGTGAAAGGCAAGGGGACTCACGTAAAACAAGCACCCCGATGGTGAGAGGCGAGGGGCCTCACGTAAAGCACATCAATGGATTTTGTCATGGAAAACCAGGAAAAAAATAGGGTTTTCCAATCACGATTTTGAAGCAACTTCCATTTTCACCACAATGGGGTGGGGATGGAGGGAGGGTGGATCGAGTTTCGTATCTCTGTATAGCTTTTTGAAAAATGAAACATGTCTTTTTTCTTTTTTCGATCCGATGTGTAATTTCTCGAGATATTCGCAAAAATCAGGTTTCTTGCGATTACAGCGCCATCTACCATGAATCGAAAAGAAATGTTTCAGATAAAAGTTACTTATTTTTTTATGGGGAATCCGAATCTGCAATAAAAAATAGGGGTTCCCATTTACGGTTTCAAAGTTGCCCCCACCCCCATCCCAGCGGGTAGGGGTGAGGGGTCGACTTTGGTATCATTGGATGACCCCTTCCAGGCGAACAAATTTTATTGAGAACTTTTTTGGATCCGATGCGTAGTTTTCGAAATATTTCAATATCTTCAGATAAATCGGCCACCCTGTATATTGTAACGTGGCAAAATATCAGGCCTTCATATCCCAGGATACGTTATGGCCTCCTTGCACAACGGCTTCCAGCACGATCTCGCAGGGCGACGGTATGATTACGTAGGACCATATTTAAGTATGTTTCTTGTATTTAATTTTTTTTATACCATCGGACGGACCGAGAGAGAGAGAGAGTGAGGGAGAAAGAGAAAGAACCCATTGTATTCACCGATTTTGGTCAGCTACGGGACCTTGCATCGCTGCATGCCGCGTGGGAAAATACTCATCTTCCACTTTTCCTTGTCTGGATCGGAAGCAATCTTGCTCGATAACCATCTGCGGCTATTACCAAGGGTGCCTACCTGCCGGACTGAACTACGCATCTCTATTGTCTATTTTGATTTATGCGTTGTCCAGCTGAGGCGCTAGCCGCAGTCATCTAGCGACAGAGATTTCCCCAACTAACCGAGTTTGGCTCGGTAGGAGGGGATCAAGTTCACAGGCACACGTGCCAGCAGATCCTCAGGGCTTTTTTCCGGTTACCGTCGAGTGAATAGGACGTAGCGCTAAGCGTAGCATCGTCCCGCTCTGCTTTTGGTCTTACTAAAATCTGTTGTCAAGTCCTGGGTACTGGGGCATCTCTCTTTGGGAAACGGAGTCAAGCCGTGAACCGAGAGTATACTATATCGAGAACTTGGAGACGTTTCTTCCTTTGGAAATATCTTGGATTGACATCAAATATCGCGGCAGCGTCGTCCCGGTGAGCTTTCTTTTCTCTGTATGGTTATCCGTCATTTGATTTTGAGATTATGCAACTGATATTATTAAAGCTTGGTAGTACCTGCGATTCTTGTATATCACACGCAGCGTATTATTCGTATCGGGACCGACTATTTGAAGGTAAGATCGAGATCGTTTGGCACTTAAAGCCGGGAATAAGTCACTCCGTATTTTCTGTTACTTTTTGTTCGTTTATTACAAAGTCCTGCGCGCATTGGTACGTCATCCCGTTATGTGTTTCGTGTGTGAGGTATTGTCACGTTATAGACTCAGTCACTCATCCTTTTTCGATATCTTTCAGATTCAATCCCACAACACCAAGGAATTCTCAACACTATTATTTCATTAATAAGTTAGTGTCAGACGGATATTCTTCACGTTATCTTTCCTTTATTATAAGATTTCCTTATTGAAACGATCGAACCGGCAGAAGCTTCGTGTACGTGACCTTCCGACGTCTCGTGGTTGTCGAGTTGTTTTGTGTGTATGCGATTGACCCGGCATAGGCCATATCGCGAGCTAGTTATTCTTGAGAATTCTTATTTTACCTTATTTGGTTTGACGTTGTTTTGTTCTGACGAATAGTTGGAGTTCGATTTGAATTTTGTTAACGAGGAGTATAGGGAATCGGATCGAACGTAGATTACGTATGCATATGTGAGAGAAGGAGTGAGTGCCACGATAGCTTGTACTGCCAAAATAATTGAGCTTACCAATTGTTAGAAACCAGAACTAATTTACGGGATATTTTTTATATATTTTTCTTTGTTTTTTTTTTGTTGAGAAATCAGTAGTGATATTAAATAGATAAATAATGTGCCCTAGTGCCACTTGTGAATCCCGTATCTGTGTTGTTGTCTGAGCTTATTTATTAACCTACTCATTGACTTTATTTATTGATTTTATTTGTTGAATTTATTTATTATCACTTCGACAGTCCGTACCACCCACTCTACCTTGAACATCTGTAGCCTGGGCTGAGCCCGGTTGCTAACACCGTTATTTTCCTCCCAGTGCGTAAGCGCATGGCGCCAAGCTCGAGAAAGCAAACTTAAAGGGAGGAAACATAACAAAGATCGGCTATAGGTAATAGGAGGGTATGTTGGAGCAAATTTACGTTACAATATACATTACAATATATTCTTTACAGTCGACTACATCCTACCAACAACTGCATCCTCGAACACTTATTTATATAGATATATACAGGGTGGCCGATTTATCTGAAGACATTGAAATATTTCGAAAACTACGCATCGGATCAACTAAAGTTCTGAATAAAATTTGTTCGCCTGGAAGAAAGTCATCCACTGATACTAAAGTCGACCCCTCGCAACCACAAAAAGTCTCTTTCAAACTCCCGCTAGTAGAAGAGACCCTTTATAGAAAGACAGGGCGTGGCGCCCGGACGCCAGGGCGTGTCTAGACTAGCCCCGCCCCCTCCTAACCACTAGCCCCATCCCTCCCCATGCTGCTTTCTCATTGGTGGGTCCACTGGCGAGGAGGGGCGTGTCTGCCCCCACTACCCCACCCCCGTTCCTGATTTATCCCCCACAACCCTCACCAACCCTACCCTCATTCCTGATTGGGCCCTAGCAGTCCCGACCCCCAGACCACCTATCCCAGTGTTCTGATTGGTGCAGCGGCGCCGCGCTATCTGACGGATATTGATCCATACTTAATTGCCGAGGCGCCATCTACTATTGGTAATCGTGTTACCGACAGTCCGTAAAAGTACATCGAATGTTGGCAGCCGGTCGAGTAGAAAATGTATCGGCGATCCGTAAAGTAGATCGGTTGTCAACCGTCGGTATGTAGCCGACCATCGCTAGAGCAAATTTGGGACTTACGAAAGATAAGTAGATTAGGTCTAACGGTAAATAATATAATAAATAATAAAGTCGTCGATAACCACGCCATAGCTTTTTAAAAATTTTTGTTAAATAAAAAATGTATTAATTAAAACTACTGTTTACAACAACGGTAAGTGAAAACGCTAGTTATTTTTCAGCTTCATAAAAAACTGTTTTATTTTAACATTCTGTTGGATAATCAGCTGGCGCACGGCGATCGATATTCGCCGTGCGTCGACCTGTTGCTGTGCTCGAGCACGCAGCATTCGGTTGGGCGGAGATAGCAGAGGCAGGGCTTCGCGGAGCCGAGGTTGTGCCTCGTAGGCATGCCGCGTCGAGCGAGAGGATGTCTCTCTCGCTTGACTTCGGCTTCGCTCACCGGCTATCTCTCTTAATTGACTTCAGCGCCCAACGACGCTTTCATATTCCGCAGCCATATTGGATATTTCGACACTTACGTGAAAACTCGCACGGAACAGCGCACGCATTTGGAAGGCTCGGACAATTTTCACATATCTCAACCGGATTATCTCAACTTTCGTTTGCTCACCAGGACTCAAAACTCAGGTAAGAGTACACCGTTACAATTTAACGTAATTCACTGACGGTGAGGTGATTCAAATATCGGTACATCAACATAAAAGGTCTCACCTATTGACGTGTGCTGCAGTACGGGCGGCACCACGTTCTCACTCAATTATTTGCATACTCGATGAATATAATTGCGCGTGTTTTACCAATTCACAGTACTTTACCCCGATCAAACTTGCTGGAAAAGTATTGTGAATTCAGTCTAATCATTTTGTGCATCCTCAAGCTCACATTGCTATGCTCTGAAGCGTAGACTGCTTCATAACCTGTCACATTAGAATTAGGAACAGTGGCCAGATTTTCATGTGCTAGCACTCACTTGCTGCAAATTCTAATTCATTTTCTCATTGCATATTCGGTGACAGGCATTGAATTTGTCTACGCACTCATCTATCTCATTGCGTGGCATGCTCCGCAGCACTGGCTGCAGCACGCACACTGCTCTCAGCGAGCGCACTGCTCTCAGCACATACAGCACAATTAATATAATTATAGGCTGCAATATCTCAAAATCAAATTTAGTTTATTTAAGTAAATTCAGTTTTCAACTCTCAGATTTTTGGTGCATTTATTTATATAATTTTGTATTCTTTCTAAGTTTGGTCTATCTTTGTATTTATTTTCACTTTTATAATTTTCCAACATACATTATTTTGGTGTAATTGACATGCGGAAGGCATAATAAACCGCTTTCTCAAAATTACCATTTACAAGTCTGTTCGTACCCGATTTCTTGTAATGTTCATTGCACCGCAGGTACGAGGAGACCTCACGGTCAACCTTCAGATGCTCCGGTAGATTGTCATACAGAATTCCTATTTTTCCTTCTCAATATTTCAACAGCAGCGGTTTTGGGATGTATGCGAGCTCAGCTTTGGTCAAGTCCCAGGGATCCTTGCAGCAGTCGATCACGAGCATACTGTCAATAGTATTTATTATGGTTGGAAAGAGAGGCAAATATATTTTCACCACGACGTTTTCTTTTCAACTAACTTTATCACAGCTGTTACGATTAGATATATTCATCTGGCATCTCTTTGATGGCCATCATAGTTAAATATGAAAATGTGTATGGTGGGAGTACTTTCGAATAATAATAATAATAAGACAGGAAATTAAAAGTTTCGAATTTATTCACAGTAATTTCAAATCGTTCTGTACACGTTTGTATATAGGTGTTTTTATTATTATTGTACAAAATTATATAAATAAATTCGCATATAATATCGTTCTGTACACGCTTGTATATACGTGTTTTTATTATTATTTTACAAAATTATATAAATAAATTCGCATATAATATCGTTCTGTACACGCTTGTATATACGTGTTTTTATTATTATTTTACAAAATGATATAAATAAAACCACATATTTTGATCGTTTTTACACACATACATATATACAAACTATAATAATATTCATAAAGAATAAAAATAATTTATAAAACTGTATACCAGGTCTATAAATATGAAACCGGAATTTGCCCATAGATGGCCCTAGCTGTCAATGTAGTTACCGTCAAACCGCGTCATTGGCGCCATTTCCTTGTTGACATCTCTGACAAAGATTTTCAACTCACAACAATACAAGTTTCATACAACAGCATAGTTTGTAATAGCGTTGAACATGTCGAATTTTGTGCCTGGAAACTACGATTTGCGGACAGCATTGATTTTCTGTGACCAATTGAAGAAAACTGCTGCAGAATAGCATCGAATGCTTGTCGAAGCTTACGGTGAGAATGCTCTTGGTAAATCACAGTGCTTTGAGTGGTTTAAAAAATTCAAAAGTGGCGATTTTGACGTGAGAAACAAAGAACGTGGAAGACCACCGAAAAAGTTTAAAGACAGCGAATTGTAAGCATTGTTGGATGAGGATGACGCTCAAACGCAACAACAACTCGCGGATCAATTAAATGTGACACAAGAAGCCGTCTCCATACGTCTGAAAGCCATGGGAAAGATCCAGAAGATGGGGTAATGGGTTCCATATGAACTGAATGAAAGACAGCAGGAAAACCGAAAAACCACTTCCGAAATGCTGCTTGCCAGGTACAAAAGAAAGTCATTTCTCCATCGAATTGTGACTGGCAATGAAAAATGGATATATTTTGAGAATCCTAATCGTAAAAGATCATGAGTAACTCCCGGCGAACCATCGACATCGACTGCAAGGCCAAATCGCTATGGACGGAAGACAATACTCTGCGTTTGGTGGGATCAGAAGGGTGTGATCTATTATGAGCTGCTAAAACCTGGCGAAACCGTTAATACTGAACGCTACCGACAACAAATGATCGATTTGAATCAAGCTTTGCGTGAAAAACGACCAAAATATCAAAAAAGGCAACCAAGGTGATTTTGCTTCATGATAATGCACCATCACACACAGCAAAACTGGTCAAGGAAACGATTGACGCGTTTAATTGGAAAATACTTTCGCATGCGGCTTACTCACCAGACTTGGCTCCGTCCGATTACTACTTATTTGTATCGATAGGACACGCACTTGCTGAGCAGCGCTTTACTTCTTACGAAAATGTAGGAAAATGGCTCGATGACTGGTTTGCATCAAAAGAGCAACAGTTTTTTTTGGCGTGGCATCCACAAATTGTCAGACAGGTGGGAAAAATGTATAGCTAGCGATGGGCAATACTTCGAATTAAATATTTTTTATCATTTTCATACAATAAACGTGTATTTTCTATACAAAAATTCCGGTTTCATATTTATAGACCTGGTACATAAACGTACGCATTTACACGCCCATGCACACTCACACACACACACACACTACAGGGGAATGTCTGATACCCCTACGTGGCGCGTCCCCAGGTGGCGGATAGGGGAAGCCGCTCGAGATGGTGAGGGTAGGAGGGAAATAAATTGAAATAGCTCTCGTGGACCAAACAGACTAGGGGTGGTACCCCGAATAACAAACCAAACATGGCGAGTACAAATATAGGAAAACCGACTACGGTGCAGGGGCTCGGAACCCCAGTATCGACGCCTCACGGGAGTGAGTGAGCGGGCTCCCCGGCGTCGTCATCCAACGACCGCAATACCAGAGAAGGGAACCAAGATCGGATGGAACTTGGAGAAATAGAAGGCACTGCTGAGCACAGTGAGAAGCTTCAGGCCCTCGAGAGACTGGGAAAGCTTATCACAGATCTCTATGACTTCCTGAAGGATAAGAAAAATATCCATCATGAGGCGAAGAGACTGGCCGCGTCCATGAAGAGCGCCTACAGCAAGCTGGACTATGTGCTGAGAACTAACAGCACCAAGCCGAAGGAAATGGGACCTCGAGCGGTGACAGCAGTAGGAGGGACACAGACGACACCCTCCCTCCACCGGCCGCAGAAAACGCAGGAAACGCATGCCACTGGCAAAGAGAACGTGACACCTGGTCAGCAACGGTCCCACGAAAGTAAGAGGAAGAACTGCACTCCACCATCGCAGGAGACTAAGCCGGCCAAGAAGAAGAAACAGAGAGAACAGGACAACCGGGCTGACACGGATCGGAAGCAGACCAAGGAACCCAAACAGAACGAGGGGCCGACGAGAGTGAAGGAGCCTGTACAGGTATGGCAGAAGGTACGTAGGAAACCCCGCAAGCAGCGGGGAAGGACTGCGTTACCTAACGCCTTGTTCATACAGAAGAAAGGGGTTGCGACCTATGCTGATATCCTGAGCAAAGTCAAAAGGGACCCTAAACTCGAAGAAATGGGAAAGAGAGTGAGGAAGATTCGCAAAACAGCGGCTGGGGATCTAATACTCATCCTTGACAAGGCCAACCCGGCACAAACAGCTGACATGCGCTCAACGATCGAGGAAGTACTTGGTCAGGAGGCCTCTGTCACGAGCAGGGTTCAGGAGAATCTTATTGAGATCAAGGATCTCGACGAAGTAAAAACTAAAGAGGAGATCTGTGAAAGTATTATTAAATACCTCGGCGTCGACAACGGGATAGCCATTGATTCGATCAAAACACTCCGCAAAGCTTATGGGGGTACCCAGACAGCGGTCCTGAGACTACCCGCGGATCTAGCAAAGAAAGCCGTAGAGACAGGAAGGATACGCATTGGCTGGGTAGTGTGCCGCGTTCGCGAGCAGCTGAAACCTACCAAGTGCTATAAGTGCTGGCAGTACGGCCACCTGGCACGGAGCTGCAAAAGAGAGATCGACAGACCCGACGACTGCATGAAATGCGGGAAGAGCGGACATAAGATCGGAAAGTGCGAACGAGAGGCACACTGCTTACTCTGCGAGGAGAAAGGTAGTAAGAATTGCGGGCATATAGCCGGTAGCGGCAGATGCCCGGACTATACGCAGGCAATGCAAGTGCTGATCCAAAAACGACGATGAAGCTATTACAACTCAACCTCAACCACTGCGAGGCTGCACAGGATCTGCTCACGCGGACAGTGCAGGAGTTGAAAACAGACGTTGTGATCATATCAGAGCAATATCGACAGCTCGACATACAACCCGGGGTTGCAGACACAACGGGCAAGGCCGCCACGTTGTCGTGCGGTAAATGCCAAATCCAAGAGACGATGGAGAAATCCGAATCGGGTTTTGTGCGTGCTAAGGTAAGCGGCGTACATATATACAGCTGCTATGCCCCGCCGAGCCTCAAAATCGAGGAATTCGAGGACTTGCTCGACAGACTTGTCAGAGATGCCCGAGGTCGGTGCCCCGTCGTAATAGCCGGAGACTTCAATGCCTGGACAGTGTACTGGGGCAGTGTAAGGACGGACAGGAGAGGGCAAGCCCTCATGGAAGCCCTCTCCTCTTTGGACTTGATTCTGCTCAACAGCGGCACATCGCCCACATTCAGCAGGGGTAAGGCAAGCTCTATGGTAGACCTCACATTTCTCAGCAGCTGCCTGGCTAGAGACAGTGCCAGCTGGAAGGTCACAGATCTCTGCACGCTTAGTGATCATTGCACCATTTCATGGGAAATCCGATGCAAGAATAAGCGGCACGGACCACTGCCGAAGAAATCGAACGCCATTGGCTGGAAACCAGGAAAGTTTGATGAAAACGTGTTTTGCATGGTCATCGAGGACGCGATAATACAGGAGGCAAATGCATCGAAGAATATGGAGTCGCTCATGGCGAAGGTAACTGACGCATGCGATGCTAGCATGCCCAGGAACCGCGAAAACAACCACCATCCCCCCGTGTACTGGTGGAATGACACCATAGCCATGCTCCATGCAAAACGTCATACGGCATAAAGGCTGGCACAACGAGCCCGCGTAAAAACTCATATGCAGCACTGGAAGAGAAACACAAGGAAGCACGCTCCAAGCTCAGCAAAGCCATCAAACGCAGCCAAAAGCAGTGTTGGGATGAGCTGCTAAGCATGGTAGACGACGACCCGTGGGGTCGACCATATAAGGTAGTCATGACCCGGCTAAAGAGCCAGCCAATGCCGATACCTTCAGATCCGGTCTTGCTTTGGAAAATAATTACGACCCTGTTCCCACAGCAACCGGAACATGTCTATCAAGTAGATACTGGAGAAGGGGAAATCATCCCACCGGTCACACTGGAGGAACTGGTCAAGGCTTCGAGTAAAGTTAAAACCAGTAAAGCGCCCGGACTAGATGGTATACCAAACGCCGCTCTGAAGACGACTGTCGGCAAAGTGCCAGAGGTGTTTATACACGTGTATAATGCGTGTCTCAGGGAAGGAGTCTTTCCTGAGCCGTGGAAACGGCAGAGGCTCGTGCTTCTCCTGAAAGGGAAGAAACCAGCGGACGAACCATCATCCTATCGTCCACTCTGTATGCTGGATACAGCCGGCAAAATCCTGAAACGCATCGTTCATAATAGAATTGAAGCGGCCATTGAGAACTCACTAGCCAATAATCAATATGGCTTCAGGAAGTCCCGTTCGACACTCAATGCGGTAAACCTAGTTGTAAGCACCGCTAGGGAAGCCACCTCAGGAGCACGATGGAAAAGGGTAGCGAAGAAGTACTGCTTGGTCGTCACCTTCGACATCAAGAATGCCTTCAACTCGGCAAGGTGGGACTGTATCTGGGATGCGCTAAACAGATTGAGCGTGCCACAGTACCTGAAGAGGATAGTCATGAACTACCTGAGTAACAGAGTCCTCATATATAATACAGAAGGCGGCCCACAAGAGTATAAGGTCACGGGGGGCATCCCCCAAGGCTCAGTACTAGGACCGCTTCTCTGGAACATCATGTATGACGGGCTTCTGAAGCTGAAATTACCGGACGGAGCGGAGCTAGTCGCCTTTGCGGACGACGTAGCAGTCATCATCACCACGAAATACCTGGAGGAAGTGAACATGATCTTCGAGGACACCCTAGGATAGATTCAGCGCTGGATGAGATCAGTCGGCCTCCAATTGACTGAAAACAAGACAGAAGCGGTCCTAATAACAAGCAGGAAGATTAAGGAAACGATCACACTCGCTGTTGGCGAACACACCATCACATCGCAACCCTACATCAGGTATCTGGGGGTGATGATAGATGCAAGGCTGAATTTTAAACAACACGTAGAGCACGCTAGTACCAAAGCGGCTAATGTGGCGGTAGTGCTGTCTCGACTTATGCCGAACATAGGAGGCCCGAGACAGCAGAGAAGAACACTACTAGCGTCGGTGATCACTTCGGTGCTCACATATGCCATAGCTATCTGGGCAGATGCAATGACAACGGCGGAGTATCGGAAGAAGGCAGCAGCAGTCCAATGGCTCAGCGCACTGAGGGTATCATGCGCATTTCGCACGGTTTCCGAAGATGCCGTGAGCGTTATCGCAGGAGCTATGCCCATTGAGATACTGGCACAGGAGCCATGGGCTTTGTACCAGCAAAGACGATTGACTCCTTTGGGACCAGAAGATCCAGGAACGCAGGAGAGACAAAGCAGCATTACGCGCTAGCAGACGCAATGGGATACCTCAACCAAAGGAAGATGGACCCATCGGCTGATATCCCAGGTAAAAGATTGGGTGAACCGAATCCACGGGGAAGTCAACTATTACCTGACATAGCTACTCTCGGAACATGGATGCTTCCGAGCATATCTTCATAAATATAAATATGAGGATTCACCGGAGTGCCCGACCTGCCGCGGTCCAGAAGAAGACGCGGAGCACGTATTTTTCCAGTGCCCACGATTCAGTACGAGACGTGGCGAGCTAGAAGCTGCCCTGAACATTAATACAACCCCAGAGAACCTGGTGGAAACTATGCTAGCGACGGCTGCGGGTTGGGAGGCAGTTAGTGCCTTCTCTGCAGAAGTCCTGAAGGAGCTGCGAAGAGAAGAGCGAGCGAGAAAAGAAATACGATGAGCGAAGAAGTTGCAAGAACCCCTAATCTCATGTACACCACCACAATGAGGAAGGGGGAAGTACGGTAACTTAAATTCAATCGAGGAAGAGCTACGGCTGAGACTTCCTCTGCAACGTAACACCTAACGGCAGTTCTGCAAGGGGGTAGGTTTCATAGGAAACTGAAAAGGTCAAGGTAGACAAGGAGGTAGGGTTTTAGTCGGTACGGAAGGGGATGGATGAGGAAAGAGATTCAGTCTGACACACGGGAACTCCGCTGTTCCCTATGGTGCGTAACGCATTTCCCCCCTCCTCGGATAACACACACACACACAGAGAGAGAGAGAGAGAGAGAGAGAATCTATATTTACATTATACACATATATATAAAGTAACAAGTACAAAAACAATTGTGAAAAATTATCTACAAACTATATACACAAACGACCACAGACGCACACACGTACACACACGTACACACAGGCGCGTGCGCTCTATTTATCAGGTTGTCTCATAAGTTTCTTCCCTTTTTTTGATGCGAAATGAATACACGATATTTGCTGTTTAAGGTTGATTTATTATGTTATAAAGGGTGGTTAAATTTTGAGGGCCGATGTTGATTTTGAATAAAACACAAATTATTTAGGAAATTATTGTCAATTCTTTTTATTATGATAATATGGTATGGTTCAATTATGTATGGAACAAAATATCGGCCAAACGGCCGCCGCGACCTCGGCGGCACACCTCCATCCGATGGTCCAAATTTTCGATGCACGCTTAGGCATAATTGAGGTTCTATGCCGTTAATGTGCCGAATTATCTCATCCTTTAGCTCTTGAATTGTTGCTGGCTTATCGACGTACACCTTTTCTTTCAAATAACCCCAAAGAAAGAAGTCCAACGGTGTCAAATCACATGATCTTGGCGGCCAATTGACATCGCCACCACGTGAGATAACACGGCCATTGAATTTGTCGCGCAAAAAAGCCATTGTTTCGTTAGCTGTGTGGCAAGTGGCACCGTCCTGTTGAAACCACATATCGCCCACATCCATATCGTCCAATTCGGGCCATAAAAAGTTCGTTATCATCTCACGATAGCGAACACCATTCACAGTAACTGCCTGACCGGCCTCATTTTGGAAAAAATACGGCCCGATGATGCCGCCAGCCCATAAACCGCACCAAACAGTCACTCTTTGTGGGTGCATTGGTTTTTCGACAATCACTCTTGGATTATGATTCGCCCAAATGCGGCAATTCTGCTTATTGACGAATCCACTGAGGTGAAAATGTGCCTCATCACTGAAGATGATTTTCTTCGAAAATTGATCATCCACTGTTGCCATTTCTTGCCACCATTCTGACCATTGACGACGTTTGGAATGGTCGAGAGGCTTTAGTTCTTGAGTCAATTGCACCTTATAAGCGTGTAAATGCAAGTCTTTATGCATAATGTTCATCAACGACGAGCTTGAGAGGTGCAATTGTTGGGCACGACGACGAGTTGAGGTGGACGGCTCTTCAGCCACACTATCGCGAACAGCAGCAATATTTTCTGCAGTACGAGCTGTACGAGCATGCACTGGTGTTTTAATATCTCCTACAGACCCGGTTTGCTCAAATTCTTGCACGATTTTTCCGATTGTACGCACATTTGGACGATTAAATTGACCGAAAAAATCACGAAGTGCACGATATGCATTTTGATTTGAACGCCCATTTTCATAATAAGCCTGAATAACTTTAACGCGTTGCTCGACTGTGTATCTTTCCATGGTTCAAATTGAGTTAGTCTGAAATTGAGAAATGTCAAATGAAATGCAGAAAAAAACTTGACGTTTAGGTGTGGTTCACATTCAACATCGGCCCCTACAATTTAACCACCCTTTATATGAATCTTTCTGTTCTATAACCTTCTTCCATCTCTCAGGAAGCCTTATTATGGCCTCTTTCCAAAATTGTTGAAGCTTACTTGCAAAATATTCATCTAGGTGCGTTTTTATTTCGCTCATGGATTCGAACGATTTACCACGGAGAGAATTTTTTAAGCAGAGAAACAAGTAATAATCGGATGGAGCAAAGTCTGGGGAGTACGAAAGATGAGGTAGAACGTCCCAATCAAACTGTAATAATTTTTGCCTTACGGCCAACGCAACATGCGGTCTTGCGTTGTCGTGATGGAAAACGACGCCTCGTCGGTTCGCCAATTCTGACCGTTTTTCTGCTATGGCGGCTTTCAAACTTCATATGGATTCGCATATCCCATCTTGATTAAATGCTTATGTACTGTTGTCTTGGGAATGTTAGTGGCATCCACTATCTCACGCACACTATATCGCGGATTTTCAGCGAGCATAGTCTGGATAGGGTCCGTATACGTCGTTGCTGGGCGGCCGCTGCGGTCTTTATCCTTCAACTCAAAATTGCCAGCTCTAAATTTCTTAAACCAATTGCGGACGGTCCTAATAGACGTAGTACGACTCTTGTAAACGGTGCAAATCTCGTCTGCAGTGTCCTTTGCAATATTGCCTTTTTTTCAAGCAATGAAGCATAACATGCCGCAAATGCTTCTTTTGGCTCTCCATATTGAACGGTGCAGAAAAATTTTTAAAAGATCTTTGTCACCAACGAAACGTACTTTGAAAGAGCTCTGGGACGACTGAAACTGATGCCATAAACGGCTAAGAGATAAGCCTGCATGTTTATATAAACATAGTCAGTGTTTGAGAATCCGTCCAGATGTTGTTGGAATGACCTGAGAAGATATTGAAAAAATATGAATATTCACTCGACGCAGGGAAAAATAAAACCAGACAGAAAGATGGTCTATAGAGAAAGTGGTTTTTCTTCAACCATCCACTCTTTCACTACAAAATATCTAAAATAGAAAAAAATAATAAAGATATAAATTAAAATACAAAGAATTGAAGTTAAATTTCGATTTGAGTGAAACATTTGAGCAGCACATAATTACATTAATTTTGTGCTGCATTTATGAGTTACTTGAGTAGCACACAATTATATTATTGTGTGCTGTAATTATTGAGAGCAGTGTACGTGCTGCAGCCAGTGCTGCGGAGCACGCCACGCAATAGGATATGTGAGTGCGCAGATTGATTTTATTAATTCCAGTAACTTCTCAACAAGATAGAAAATTTGAATGCACAAAGAGTGAGTGCTGGCACATGCAACTCTGGTACTTGAGTGCTGGAATTCTACTAGAACGGACCGTGTAGCAGTCAACGCTGCACTGCATAGCAAAATGAGAGTATGAGGATACACAAATGAGTAGAAATATTCACAGTATTTTCCCAGCAGGCTTACTGGGGGAAAATACAGCGAATAAAAAGCACATGCGCAATTATATTAATCGAGCAGCCAAAATGTAGTGATGAAAACCGTGGTACAGCCAGTGCTGCAGAGCACGCCAAAGTGTGAGACCTTTATGTTGATGTACCGATGAGTTTTCTACTCCTTACCGTCATTGAATTGCACAGAATTATAACGATGTACTCTTACCGTGTATTTGAGTCCTGTTGAGCTTGAGAATTCTGAGAAAACCCGGTGAGCTGGTGAAAAATCCGAGAGTGTGCGAGAGATGTGCGCGCTGTCCAAGCGGGTTTTCACGTAAGTATCAAAAATAGCAATATGGCTGCGTAATACGAAAGCGTCATTGAGCGCAGGAGTCAAATGAGAGAGATAGCCGGTGAACGAAGCTGAAGTCAAGCGAGAGAGATAACCTCTCTTTTAACGCGGCATGCCTGCGAGGCACAGCCTCGGCTCCGCGAGGCCCTTCCTCGGCTATCTCCGACCCAACCGAGCGCGGCGTGGTACACAGCAGCAACAGGTCGACGCACGGCGATCGATATTCGCCAGCTGATTTTCCAACAGTCAGTTAGAGTCATTCATAGCGTGACGCGGAAGAAACTTATGGGAAAACCTAATACATATTCATACATATTTACATATTTACAAAGTTTATATTATACAGTTGTTACTAGCCATCATCCGCATCGTTATCTTTAAAGCCAAACGGTAGTGATAACCGGTGTGAAATATGACGACGTCTACAACATACGACACAAGTTTTGTTCATTGTACGGGTGATGACGTTGTGGAGGGGTGTTCTTTGAATTGATTTAACTTTTTAATTAAGTATTGTATTACCAAACGACGGCATTTCTGATTTTATAAGTTCACTTATTGAATTAAAATTAATTGTTTGTGAGTTTTTATAATTCAAACTTATCTCTTTCACCTTGCAAACAGTGTCCACCACCGTTTCGGGATCCTCGGTAGTCGTAACCGGATAACCATAAAATTTCGGGCCTCCGGAGACGAACGAGTTGATATAAGCCACCGATATCAATTCGTTGGTCATGTCACCGAGGAGATTACCTACCGAGGGCTCCCAAGAATCATCACCAGTACTCACGTAAATAACAGAGTCCGTGTCGTAATACAAAACCCGTCTGTCCAATAGCTCGAGGTAGCTATAAAGTTTCAGACGGGCCAAGACCGTTGTAAGTGCAGCTATAACCACACTAGTTAAGGGGCTAGGGGTAATAGCCTCCTCGCGAGATATCCAGTTCAAATATAACAAATCGTCGTTAACCGGTAGCAGGCGTTGAATTTCTTTTTCATTGTCGTACAAATACAATAATAGCTTCTCGCGAGTTTTAATTATTTCCGTGCGCGTCAGGTTATCCCGCTGACCGAACTTACCCCAGAACGAATTTAAGCAAAGCTTAGCAACTGAGCGTATGCCCTGATTACGCGTAATGTCATTAGCGTTCAGCCGGTTACTCTCCACGCGCTCGTAATAATTTATATATTCCTCGCGAGACGCTTCGTCGATACAATGCTCGGGCCAACCGCTCACCTCCTGTTTAATCTTCAAAAGTGTATTTACATAAGAGGCAAATAGTCCACCCTCGCGTGTAACGGGGTTGTACATTGTTGTTTTGTACGCCCAAGTCATCGAAATTTTAAAGATTTTATAGCCTATATATATTGCCTTCGGCACCTCATCCGTCACCCAGGTACCGTTGAAAGCTCTGTCGTCAGGGTTCTCATGAATGCACGAGTCTTGAACCATAGACTCTGTACACTAACGGCACAGAGCAAATAGCAGTCTTTCGTGCATTCAAAAAGATAGCACGGGGTGAAAGAGGTGAAGCGGAGGCAATACGGTACACTCGACCAAGCCGTTAACCGTTACACCGAGAGCATCGAGTGAACCCCCCCAACAAATCGTCGCACTCGATACCGATATATATTTTCGGGTGCCCCACAGGGTAGCGACCTGTCTTACATATATAAGGATACAGCGAGCAGATATCGATGTACGATATCTTCTCCTCTGGTACGACATCGTAGGAGGTGACGATATTACCTGCGCGACCACCATAAAACGCGGCACGAGGGTTTAAAATCTCTGTGGTGTGCCGTGGATGATTTTTTAAAAATTTGTTTACGCGTGGCTCGACTTTGCGGAGTATATTAAAGTTACACTTCCACATCTCCACCAACTTGTAACCATGTGAACGAATTTTTAAACTCATTGCCACAGTACGCTCATATCGAGTGACCATACTCTCGTTACCAGTGTGAGATTTTCTCGTGCAATCGTTTGGAAAACATTCACGGCATCCGTGCCAGTAACAACCATCGTATTGATAAACAATACGACGACTGTTTACCTCTAGTGCCAGTAACAACCATCGTATTGATAAACAATACGACGATTGTTTACCTCTAGATAGCCGTCGACACGTGGCTCTTCGGGTAGTTTATATTCATGGGTGCGAGCCGCGTGAATAAGCGCATGACCGACCCACAATAGCCAGTCAACGGCCTGCTGTGAGTGATTTTCCGCACGCATGTAACCACCGGCAGCTATAACACCAATTGTATCGGGTCTTAGAAAATTACGACGGTACACGACCAAGCAAGCCGATGATATCGTAGTTTTCTCGGTGAATGGACATGTATTACCTACCGATAAAAATATTTGACAAAATTCGAAGGAAGCTCGACGGAGTATGTCAACATCCATCTTGCAATACTTAAAAATTTATTTTTCAAAATGTTTGAGAATGCTTGAACGTTCTGCTAAGCGTAGCGAGACTGCGCACTGCAGGCTAGCATGGGCAACTGCTTGCTCTTGTCACTCAGCGGCAGCACCACGCAGGAGCTGTAAATCCTACACTAGGTCAGCGTGCCAAGCAACGGGTTGCTGCGCGCAAGCGCACTACGACTGCTTAGCGAGAAAACGGCTGCTTCGTATAACGCAGCCATCTTGCGTTTTGCTCTCGTACAGCTCTCACCGTCATCGAGTTTCGTGCGTTCTCTCGACGATTAAGTGCATAAAATTCAGACTCAACGACCAGCTCAGCCGACCTATAGTCTACACAACCCAGTCATCATATCTGCATTGATATATTGACGTCGGCACACCGGTACATCCTCATTTGGCTCATCGTGTCGTGGATCGGCATCTGCTTGATCGCGACAGCAAGTCTCAGCAATTGCACACGATTAGTATAATCGTGTGCGGTAAGACGAACGCTTCATTTATTTTCTCTTTTCCGAACGCCTCATCTATGCTCTTCTCTATACGCTTTTTCTATATTATTTTCTACATTTTCCAGTATTTGTTTATGTATTTGTGTGTCCACTGTCATTTGACAAGTGGAGCAAATAAATGCTATTGTTGTTAACATCCGTGTACTGCGTTTTAATTCAATCTACAAATATTTACAGTCCACTACCTCTCCAACAACTGAATTCTCGAACATTTGGTCCTTCGAGCTGGATAGCAGTACTACTGGCTTCATGCTCTATCATCAAGCGCGTGGACGCACTCTAAGCCAGCGCACCCAGTAGGAACAAGTTCCACCAGCTCACCTCGTCGAAGGACGATCCGACAGCTCAACGAGCACTAGCACTCTCAGCGGAGTCCACTAGCAGAGCTCCGCAGTAGCGACTCTGCACATAGTCAGGCTCGTCGCAGCTCCACAGCTGCATCGGTTGGGTATCGTACAGCTCTGCGGAGTTTAAATTTACTTATCTCTCCTACTTTCGCACTGCCATTGCTCAAATTGTATCGCCTATTACCAAAAGTGTTAAGTTAGCTCAAACCTAATTAGTACCTCCCTCACAGTATTATGGCTCATAAACCTAAGATAACTCAAGGCGGTGAGGGAATCGATCCAATTTCTGGAAAGAAATTGCTAGCGCCACCAGCTATTACTGAGCCACCACCCATACGCTCAAGCTCTCGCTCAAACTCGCCTGCTCGACTACCCAGCGAGCTTATTTTCAAGGCTCAATCGCAGCAGAGCCGCCTCGACACCATCGAACTGATGCTCCAAGCGCTACCCCAAGAGTCAAATGAGACGTCCACCGAAGAACTCGACTCGCTGTGGGCTCAGGTCGACGAGCACCACAAAGCCTTCATTAAAGTACATCAGTACTTTGAAGTAACATGGCCAATTGCTTTCGCTGACCACGAATATTTCAGTCGTGGTACGCATCTGGAGGAGGCCAAGCTTACACTCGCTGTGAGGATGGCAAATGCATCATTGCGAAATCGCTTACCACGCAGTCAATGATCTGCTGCACCTGCAGCACCACTTTAAGCCAAGGCGATGCTGCCTAATATAAATTTACCAAAGTTTGACGGGAAATATTCTGATTGGCCAGCCTTCAGAGATATGTTCCAGTCTTTAATCATGAATCAGCAACAGCTGTCCAGTGTAGATATGCTGCATTACCTACGGGGCAGCCTAACCGGTAGTGCAGCACAGCTCATCGCTGGCTTAGCACTCACAGGTGAGTCCCTGCAGCCGTCATGGGAAATTCTGACGAACAGATTTAAGAATAAACGGCTGTTAATGGAAGAGCGCCTCGACAGCATTTTTGCCGTCACCACACCTTCTCAGAGAGACGCGACGTCTTTATCCGAAATTATTGCGACAGTGTCTGAAGCAGACACCGTTCTAAGAGACCTCAGCAGCACTGATCAGCTCTAGGATTGCGTATTGGTCCATCATGTGGCAAGAAAACTGGATAGGCTGACACGGGAAGCATGGGAGACATCACTTTGAGCTTCGCAGGATTTTCCACCATTCAGCGAGCTCAAGGAGTTTGTCACATCCCGGGTCAGGGCACTCGAAAGAATCGAGGCGGTCCAAATCAACCGGGCGTTAACACCAAGGCCTCTACATCAAAGGCGTCATCAAGCTCATCTAAAGGATCAGTACGACCCAGTACAGCTCATCACACGACTGCCCGGGGGGCACCACTCAAGGAAGCTCGCAGGGAGTAGACTGATAAAACCTACCCTTGTGATTGTTGTCGATCTCGCGACCATTACGTGGCTATGTGCCCAGAGTTTCGAGAACGTAATACCACTAACGTCGCACAGTGGGGCTGATTCCCGAAAAGCTGGTCAAGAGTCGAAAAATGAAGTTTCATTTTATAGGATTTAGAGTACATAGGTGGATAGAGTAATGTTTAAAGAATATAATGGAACATTTCATAAGGGCTAGTGAAGTATACCTGGCAAGTATAAGCCAGTACAAAAGAGACCTTCGCGCAAGTAATAGCTCGATCGTTCGAGCTCATATTCAAGCGTCATATTAAAAAATTCGTAGAAATCCGTAAAATTGGTGTTTCTTAATTCTGCAAAATGGAGGTTTCAGGTTGAAGAAAGTAGTTTATTATCATATGCGTCGAAAATTATAACAGATACATATAAATTAATAGCTAAACAATGTCTAAAGTAGAAAAAAATGAAAAATTATGTGCAATCATTTTAGAAAAACAGGGAAAAAGTTAAAAGTTCCGCAATGTTCCGCAACGAAACAAGTTTTAAATTACAGTTTGTACTGTTATGTAACAAAATTAGTAAAAATCAGCTGCAGCTAGCTGCAACTTTATTTTTAATGCACATTTGAATATAAAAAATTACAAATTCACATTAACCACTTGTTGCACGTTTTTTTCAAATGAATATAATTTTGTGAAACTTGTAACTCGGGGGTTTTTGGGGTCGCTGAATACGAATCCGGTGTCAAAAAAACTAAATTCAAAATAGCCGATCCAATATGGTGGACGCAATTTTCGAAATCGATTGGATTCGCTTGAAACTTGTTACTCGGGGGTTTTGGGGCCGCTGAATACGAATACGGTGTCAAAAAACCAAAATTCAAAATGGCGGATTCGATATGGCGGGCGCAATTTTCGAAATCGGTCGGATTCGCTTGAAACTTGTTACTCGGGGGTTTTTGGGATCGCTGAATACGAATCCGGTGTCAAAAAAACAAAATTCAAAATGGCGGATCCAATACGGCGAACACAATTTTAGAAATAAAACCACCATTTTTAACTTTGTTTTTTCTTGGCTATGCAACGTGAATAGTTCCGTAGCGTAGTAGCTTACACGCTGGACTCGTACATTATTGTTCTCGGTTCAAATCTCGTGTAGGTGATTTTTTTTTATTTTGCATAATAATTATTTAATAAAATTGTAGTCAAATTAATTCAGCAATTTTCATAATTTTAATAATTATTTTAATGTTATAAATAACTTATTTCGTTTTAGAGTATATATTGTTGGATTTTAACATTTATAGAGGATAACGGAACATTTGAAAAGAGTCGACTATATACATAGACCTACCTGCAATATATAGGTCTAGCTATACATAGTGGAACAGATAGACTTTTTGCGAGGGTAATGGAATATTTGAAAAGGGTCGATCACGTCACAAAGGGTCGATAGGCCTACCTGTGGGCCTGTGGAGGTTACGAGCAGAGTTGCCTGATACGTATCTTATTCGCGCATGCCCATTCAGTTTGACATCCACGTGTTCATCAGTGAAGTACTTAGTTCAACTATTTGAAGGTATATATAGCCCTTATTTTGAAAGAGAGATGTTATTTTTATAGAAATTTAATACCGGCTATGATAAATCAACTAATAATAAATTACTGTCGCTCAATAATTTATTACTGCTTAATTTATCACAAGTTGCGTTAAATTTTTATAAAGGTAGTTATTTGTTGGAAAATATATGGGTTCCTTATTGCTATATACATGCCTGGAAATTCTTTCGCATGCACTGCGCATGCCTGAAGAGGGCACGCATCTGACAAGGGGATATGCTTGATGCAACTCTGGTTACGATTTACGAGGCAGTGGCGAAGTGATCTTTCTTGGAGTAGCAGCTGTTGTGTTGGATCGTACAAAGTAAAAGAATATTCAAAAATTTTGCACGAAAATGCAGCAGAACAAAATCGATGGAAGATCTTTTCTTGCGCTTGCTAGTGGCATTAGATCCGTATATATCAAGCTTAAAGAAATTGCCACATAAGAAATAAAAATCCTTATTTCCGGAAACAATTGCTTTGCTTACTTCACCAACTGTTTATGCGTCTACTGATGATTCTATCTCTTCTTTTTCGATGTCATCAGATTCTTCAGATTTTTATACAGACAATTCGACTGATGATGAAGACTAATTTTTATGTTAATATTAGAACAATATTCTTGTTAATATAAATTTATTTTTTTAATTTGGCTTTGTACTGTATTTCTCAAATAAATATGTTAGTATTTAAAAAATCGTGTTCCTTATTACACTTTCTCATATATTTAAATTATACATTTTTCAATTCTTTTATGAATGATTGAAAATGTAATTACTTATCCGAAATATGTACAAAATATTTCTTTTAAACAAGAAAATCATTACTCTATAATCCAAATACATTTATTTTAAAACTGTAAATCAAATTATTATACAGTAATCTTAAAAAATGTTTACTTAAACTAAAATAATTATAAATTAACTGTTTGAACATGTTAATTTTATTTCACAAAATCTATTTTGTTTCAGAAAATGATTTTAAGAAATATGTGCTTCAAAGAAAAAATTACTTGCATGTAACTGAAGTACATTCACTTCAATAAAAAAAGGAAATGTAACTTGTAAATAGTATAAAATAAGTCTTTCAAAAGTGCTTTTAATCAATACAATTATAGATGTAAAAGTAGATGTTCTATTACTTTTTATCAAATATATAATTTACTTACAGATTTATAAAAAGTTAATAAATTTTTATAATCGCTATTTTGGATCTGCCATTTTGAATTTTGTCTTTTTCACATCGGATTCATGTTCAGCGACCTCAAACACCCCCGAGTAACAAGTTTCAAGCAAATCCGGTTGATTTCGAAAATTGCGTCCGCCATATTGGATCCACCATTTTGAATTTTGTTTGTTTCACACCGGATTCGTATTCAGCGACCTCGAAAACCCCCAAATAACAAGTTTCAAGCGAATCCGGCCGATTACAAAAATTGGATCCGCCATTTTGAATTTTGTTTTTTTCACACCGGATTCGTATTGAGCGACCTCGAAAACTTACAGAAACCAAGTTTCATACAAATTCGATAAACATTCCATATTATAACTGAGTATTTTCGGTTTACTATCGCCATTTTGAACCTGCCATTTTGTTTTTTTACAATTTTGACTTCAGATTCGTAATCAGCGACCCCAAAAACCCTTATATACTATATCTCAAACAGAATTAACTACGTTTTCGACTTTTGACCAGCTTTTCGGGAATCGGCCCCACTGTGCGACAGCGGGCGAACGGCGCCCCAGCCAGGCCCGTCAACCTCGGCCCATCCTTCGGAACCGGAAGACAACAACGATTCGGATACCACCGGGACCGATTCCGACGACAACGGAGTCGTCGTACTCGATTAGTTCTTTCTTACATCGCCAACTAGTCTTAAGATAAGTGAACGGGTATTTTCTTTGTAAAAGATAGCACACATTGGCAGATCGATCGCGCTCGAATCCCGAGCCAGCACATTCTGGTTCAAAATGGAGAAGATAATATATTATTCTTTCATTGCGTCCCTTCTTTTAAAGTCCAGGACATAACAGTAATAATTGATAAAAATTAAAAATTTTCTAAACAAGAGTGAAATTCGGTGTTGCTACGTCAAACCCGCGCGGTGTTTTTACAAAAACCGACAAATTTAAGACGTGTGAGGCGTTTCGGCGTGAGTTTTCTCTGGTCAAGGAGAATGAATTCTCCCTTTACCACACGTGACAAGAAACACCGAAGACGCAACCCCCTTTTGAGTCTAACCTTTCGGAAAATTACTCGGGACAGGGATGAGAATGCTCGTTAATTATTCGTGTTAACCGTCACTCGACTCGATAAACTAAGTTGATAAATTAACCCGCGGAGAAAGGGATTTTTAGCGGGAAGGAAAATGGTAGGTTACTTTCATTTGGGGAAAAATTTACGGAAATATCAGATAAAATAAATTAGAAAAATTGCGTTGGTATTTATGTTTGATTTTCTGGTAAAGTTGTTTCGCCGGTAGCCGATGCGTTGAAGGGAAAAAAATGATGGCAACCGTTTGTTAAAATAAAAATCGTTAAACTGGATGATTCGTGAAACTGTTAAAATTTATCCAAATAACCGAATAAGTGATACACGTACGTTCGCTATTACTGTGCGCGAGCGATCGTTATTTTTCGATACAATACACTTAACGCGATACTTGTGATTTGATAAAACAGTAAAACGAAATAAACAGTGTGGACTTGTACAAAAACGGCAGAAAACAATTGAATTCGATTTCTTTTAAACTTTAGATAAATTCCGTATGATTGACATTAAAACCGAGAAAAAGTAAATTCGAACTGAATTTAGACTGTTCAACCGTTTTTCTTTTAAGTACTCACTCTGAATTTTAGCTGACTCTACAGGGTGGGGTTCCTCCGCGGTGGTGAGCCTGTTTAGCTCGCCAGTTTTAATCGCGACATGACGAACGCTCGACACTGTGGCTGTACACAGTGTAAGCTGTTCTACCTTTCGAAAGTGTCTACTCTCGCTCTCCGACTAACTGCTTACTGCCTTTTTCGGGCATTTTCCCGTCCTTATATAGGTCCTGGAGGGTTTAATTTTCTATGTGGGGGATTCTTAGAATTACAATAGCGCTCGGACTTTGGGGCTTATTGCGATGACGCATTTTTCTTCAAGCCAAGCCGTCGTTCGATTCTCGTTTAATTTCCATTCCGAATTGCAGTACCACGTGTAGCGAGGAACCATTCCCTGCCCCGAAGACACGCGTTTCGAGGAACCATTCCTCGTTTCGACGACACGCTGCAGCGAAGAACCCTTCCTTGCTTTGACCACACGCTGTCGCGAAGAACCATTTCTTGCTTCGATGGCACGCTGTCCTGACGAAGCATTCCCTGCTTCGATGACACGCTGTCGCGAGAAACCTTTTCCTGTTTCAACGACACGCTGTCGCGAGGAAGCATTCTCTGTTTCGACGACACGCTGTCGCGTAGAAACATTCCCTGTTTCGATGACACGCCTTCGCGAGGAACCTTTTCCTGTTTCGACGACATGTTGGTATATACTTTTCTTTAGTATTATCTTTCTTTCTTTTCCTTCTTTCGTTATAACTACGACTTATTATTTTAATTAGGGTTTATATTCATTTAAACGCTTATTAGTTAATGTCTAAAAAGGCCTTATTGACTGAACATTTTCCGATAGTTTTCCTCAAGTCTTTTAAACTGGATATCGTTGGTAACAAATTGAGATATCGGTGTGATGGGTTCTTACTCAATTGTTAAAGCCGTTTTATGAACAATAACTCTTCTTATTCATTTTTAAAGAAATGCATTCGATATGTAGGTATTAATATTTCTATTTATAAATTCTTTTCGAGGGATTACTCCTCGTCTCGGTTGCATGCGCCGAGATAGACAGAGGGACAGAGAGAGAGAGAGAGAGCGAAAAGCGCCTTGGTTGGGTAGCGAGGTGTCGAGGGGTTCGGGTCACGCTGCGCTGTAGATCTAAGTCGCTTCCGCTGTCCCTTTTATGACTAATACCGAACGTAGTTCTTCGATAATGTTAAACTTATTTTAATTCTTAATAGCGTGTAATGCAAAGGGGCTTATATAACTACTATAGTAACAAAATGTCAATTGTTTTTATATCTTCTTACGATGCTAATTGTTTAGTTAAACAATGTGTTGGCTTTGTGATTTTCATTAATATTTAATTTTCATAATGGCAATTATTTCTTGTATCCTTTTGGGTAACCATTTCTTTTCTGAATTCCTATCATAATTTTAGATTCAAATTGTTCATAAATCCAAATTATTGTATATCAAAAGGCTGCTTAAATTTGCAGTGGGTCGCAAGGTATATGCTTTATAGATACGTATTGTTTCGAGTTAACACTCCTCGTCTTATGGTGTTAACACAGAGAGAGGGGAAAGACGGCATCGGCGCGGGTGCAACTTGAGAGCGTTGAGCGGCATGCTCCTACGCCAACAACCGCTACTGTAGCTTCGAGTCGTCTTTGCCATCTATCCGATGACTAATATAAGTCATCTTTTCTTATTTTATCCTATTTTAACTCTGGCTATCTGTATGATATTATTGCTTCGTTCTTATATCGAACTCGCGTTTAGATGGTTTATTCCCTTTAAATTATTGATTTATTTATTAAATGTATATATTCCGTAGTCTAAATATTTACTTCGAAAAAGTCCAAATCTTTGCTACGATTGTGTTTTTTATTTTTATTTAAACATTCAGAAATTCTGAAGAACTGCCTTTTGGGCTTTTGGTGTTCTGTAGTCAAAAACAAATTCCAATTTTCTATCAATACCATTAATAGGACATATGTCTTTGTGTAAAATTCTTGTTCATTGCATCATTCGTCGTAGCATATAAGAACTCCAAAGCAACGAAAACGATGCCGCGACAGTTGGTCTATCTTCGTGACCCAGATACGATACATGACAGGGGGAAGGAAGCGACCACCCGACAGTCACCAACAGAACACGCGGACACGAATCAATTAAAGATTTCGATGACACGCACCGCCAATGATATCTACAGGCCGTAGAGGGAAAACTCTTGATACGAGATTCAGGTCCCTCCACGCTGGCCGTTTAGAGTGTGGCAGTGGCCTACCAACTCTTGGTTTCTCGTTGCTAGGTACAAGGAGTGATTTTACGCTAACTCTCTTGTGAGAAGGCTGTTCCTCGGGTCTTCCCCTACCAGCACTGTTAACTCACGTCTGATGGTCGACGGACAAGTTTATAAACTAGACCCACCATCCAGTCTTAACCGTGGCCAAGAGGACTGCCATGACCAGATGTTTTTGCACGGTCGACTTGGAAAAACCCTGCCCTCACCATTTCTGGTTCATTGGACATGTTGGACCTGCCCCCTAGGAGGCGGAGACTCACATAGCCAGCACCGATGATGTGGAAGGGTCGGAACCTCTCCACATCCACGGTCTGTTTCCAGCGGAGGCCACGGGGAGGCGGGGTCACCAGTTTTCTTTCTTGGTCCCAGCAGGTCACCCGGAAAATATCCAGGTAGTTTGGCCTCAGTGGCTCGGCTGCACCGGCTGGCTACTTCCTTAGAGCGATAGCCCCTGCAACTGCCGATTACAGCCCACGTTGTTAGGTACAAGATTTCGTAATTTATAGCTTATTTCTAATGATGGCTGTTCCTCGGATATGCTACCCACACCAGCTCTGCTATGCTCGTCTTGTGTTCGACGGATGGTTCAGTAAACTCGATCCACCATCCAGTTCCTCACTGCCAATTGAACTACCGTGTCTAGATGTTGTTGCATGGTCGGCTTGGAAAAACCCTGCCCTCCACATTTCTGTATCATTGGACAAGTTGAACCTACCCCCTTGGGGGCGGTGACTTACTTAGCCAGCACCGTCGATACGAAGGGGTCAAGACCCCTCCGCATCAACGGCCTGTTACCAGCGGCCTGTTACCACGTACATTAAACGTGACCCCTGCACCTGCCGATCACAGCCAAACGTTGTTAGGTACACTGAGATCACCTTGTTATTAACGTGCCGTTCCCGCCTTTCGGCCTACGACACGGCTCCCGCGAGCGTAGGGCCGAGATACGCTCGGCTAACGCGCTCCCCCGACTTGCATCGGGGCGGGCTACCAATCCCCACTTGGTTTTACCCTTAGTGTTACCTCTTGGTCTGAGGGGGAGCACTATCCATAAACTCCCTATTGACGAGTTGGCATTTTTAAAAACCTTGTGCCCGACAGAGTCCAACCCATTTAAAGGTTGTACACGGCAAAGCCGTGCGGCTGCAACAACCTCCCCATCTACCAATTAGTCCGAAGACTTAACGTCTCGCTTGGTGAGCACCCGAGCCTACACCACGGCGGGGTCGCTAACTCCCGTACAGATAAGACGTTCACCCAGGGCAAGCAACCGAAGTTGCAATCTGGGTGGGCACAGTCCATCCGCGTGCGCCGGGGTTGTTATGTACAGTGGTGAACCTGGCCGTCCATTCCTGGCGCGCACCATGTGATACCACTGCCCTGCCTCGGTGTAGCTGCAGGTCTCACCCCTCCCGCCGTCATTATACCTGTATATTCTCTGGTAGCTATAGGACACGACCACAGTGCAGGTTTATGATCTTCTTTAAAAGAAAGATAGATATTGGAGCATAGTTGCGTCAGGACGTAACAGTGTTATGCGGCGAATTGTGATGGACCTATCAGCAAACATGAGGTGCATTGTATATAAAGCAATAGTAAGTCCATTGTTCAAATATTGCTCATCTATACATGTGGGTATAAGTAAAACAAATTTGGGGCATCTACAAAAAATGCAAAACCAAGGGATGAGAATAATATTAAGATGCAATAGAAGAGTAAGAATGAGTAATATGTTAGAAGCACTAGATTTTATGTGGATAAAAGAAAGGATCGAGTACAATACACGTGTACTTATATATAAAACTGTAAATGAGTTGTGTCTCATATATTTGCAAAATAATATAGAATTAGTGCCATTTAGAAAAGGTGAAAGTACACGGCAAAAAGAAAATATTTATATCCGGATGTAGAACTACGGCGAAACAGAAAATGTTATGGTATGAAAATGTACGATGCGTTACCAAATGAAATAAAAAGAGAAGGAAGATTGCCAAATTTCAGAAGAATGTTACCGAAACGTATGTATTAATGTAATTTATAAGCAAACTTATTACGTAGCTGTTGAAGCTAATAAAGGACATCATGTCTCTCTCTCTCTCTCTCTCTCTCGGTCTCTCTCTCTCTCTCTCTCCTAGGTCTCTCTCGGTCCTAGGTCCACTACTTTTCATAATGTATATAAATGATATAAAAAAAATTTTGAAATTTTGTGATTGTAAAATATTTGCAGATGATACAGTTATATTTATAAGTGAAAAATGTACACAAGAAGTGGAAAGGAAACTAAATTTCGATCTAGACAGATTAGTTACATGGATAAACAAAAACTCCTTAAGACTTAATACAATGAAAACAAAATTCATGATAATACATGATATGCGGATGAAAAATATTATGAACTCATGTGATATTGAAATAGGAGGGATAAAAATTCACGAAGTTAAACAAATAAAATATCTAGGAATAATTATTGATAATAACTTGAATTTGAATAAAGAAGCAATGTATATAGTTAAGAAAAGAGCAAAAAAAGTAAATTTTTTGTACCGAATAAATAAGATTGTGACACGTAATACCCTGGTGACTATATATAAAACAATTGTAGCGCCGCATTTTGAATATTGTAACACACTAATGCTACATTTTTGTAAACAATAGATTGTAACGGTAATTTTTATCGCTAACATATATTTATATTTATCGTGGGAATTTGGGCTCGATCACATAACTAATTAATTGAGACTTCATGGTGGTTGATAGTGATGCTTTATTAGAAAAAAAACAGTTTCATAAAAAACGTCACTTTTTAATTACGTTCACTTGAATGTTGCGTAATGATCTTTTTAATCTCGTGATTCCAGCGATTATTTCTGCAGTTATTATATTATTTCGGGTGCACAAATTCTTGGTATTCCTCGGAAGTCTGTTATGTTTTTGTACAACGGTATCACTGTATACTCGATGCGCAGATATATCGTACCACGAGCTATTTTGCTTCGCACTCACTCCTTCGATAGAGTGTATCAACTCTATTTACAATTCTTTCTCTTTCACTCTTATTCTGATTTCTCTCGCTCCTCGTCAAACGGTATCACTGTATACCTATTGCATAAGTATTTCGCTTCACTAGCTATCTTACTATGCATTCGCTCCTTTTATAGAGTGTATCAACTCTACTTACAATTCTTTCTCTTGCACTCGTCTTTCGCTCGAACACACTTTATCCTTTATACTTTCCTATGCGATATTTGTTTATTCATATTCTTTAGTCCTATGCATCTTGATTCTACCTATTTCTTATCCTCTACGTTTCCTAATTCTATATTTTGCTCTGTATTGAGATTCGGGAATTCCTACGATTATTTTATTATAATTTCTTCTTATTTGAACATAAATCCTCGGTATTCTCGGGCTCGTACCTCGATGACGCGTTGACGCCCTGGTATTCCCTCGCTACCCACACATATACCGCCTCACGCACAAGTTCACTACTTGGACAGAGTGTATCAACTCTGTGTACAATTCTTTCTCACTCATTCCCGTTTCACTTTCTCTCTGTCTTCCTTTTACGCACACGATGCCTGCAACTCTTATTTATATCGTCGGTTTTAAAAGTCCATACCATTTCATCTTATTCTACGCTCTTATTTCGATGCACTAATTTTAATACAAAATGCTTACAATCTACTCACAATACACAGGTGTATTGATGCTTCTTAAATTTACTCGGGCTCTTCTAGCCGTTCGGACTTATAATATCGCTCTAACGCATGTAACTATGTTACAGGATAGATGTCATACAAAAAATACAGAATCGGGCAATGCGTGCTATTTTAAGATCCGACAAGCATACAAAAATCCAATACATGATAGATAAATTAGACTTTTTAACAATACGACAAAAAATGAGATACAATGTGTGCTTATTTGTGTATAAAATGGAAAAAGGATTAATGCCGAGATATTTAACAGAAGAGGTTACATTACCGGGACAAACACACAACTATAATACAAGGCAAAGAGAGAACATAAAATTAAAGAAATTCCGGACAACGGCTGCACAAAAATGTATAACAAACAAAGGGTTTGATATGTATAATAAGTTACCAAATGAAATAAAAGAAGTGGAAAATATAGATCAATTTAAGGACATGATGAAACAGTATGTGAAAAGGGAAGATCTGTAATAGTGATAAGAAACAATGTATGAATACAAGTAGCCTAAGGCTAAATAAACTGCAATCAATCTCTCTCTCTCTCTCTCTCTCTCTCTCTCTTCCTCTCTCTCTCTCTCTTCCTCTCTCTCTGGAATGAAGTGGTATAATAGTGTGAAAACTATATCATTGTGATCGGTTTTGTGTGGTGAACATTTTGATCTAGCGAATGGCTTGGTAGCTATCGTATTAACGGTGCTAGCAACATATTCGTGCGCCAAAGATTCTCACTCGACGAATGTTGTGTGGGCGGCCATTATTGCTGCCACGGTGACACTTGATTAGTAATACGTGGAACGATCAGGCAATCACGGTGATTATGATATAGTTATTGGTTGGTATGTACAGGTGTACGCGTCGGTAACTTATCAGCTACTACAGCAAAACATGGACAATACGGGCGACTGCGACGAGTATCGGTGCTCCGCTTGAAAAACACCAATCAAAAGCCAGGTAGTACGTAGCAAAATTTATCCGAAACTTTTTTACCACCCAAGGTGTGTGAATAAGCGTAAAATAATGAATAGGAATCGTGAGCTAGTGCAGTGCAAGGGTCCATTTGATACATTCAATGCAGAAGATGAACTTTTGAAGACAGTGACGCCGACAAGAGGTGGTAGCAGAGATCGATTGGCATCGACTGGAGCGATGGGAGGACTGGCTGATAAAAACAGTGAAAGCAATGAAGGACGAAATTGCTTGCAAGAATAAAATACAGAAGATGATCCAAGGGATAATTGGTGCATAAATGGAAGGTGTGAAACAACAGAAAGAGGAACTGAAAATAATGATATAGGGAGAAGGTTCGAGCACCGCAAGGGTAACCTACAGCAATGTAGTGAAAGAAAAAGAAAGGAAAAGGTGATCATCATCAAACCAAAAGTACAACAGGAAAGCGATCAAACTAAAAGAGAGATAAAAGAGAAGGTGGATATAAAGAGTATGGCGGCGGGAATAACAAAACTGAAAAAAAGGCAGTAATGCAACTGTGATCCTGGGATATGAATCGGGAGAAGAAAGTGAAATACTGAAAACTGCAGGACAGGATTGATTGGGTGAGGGTTTCAAAGTTACTGAGTCAACGCAGATGAATCCGAAGATAAAAATAGTAAATGTGGAAGAAGATGAATTTAAATTGACCGATGAAGAACTAGTTGACACAATTAAAAAGCAGAATGGGATAGAGGAAACCGAAGGAAGGGAGATGAAGATCGTGAAAAGATTAATAAAGGGAAGAGAACAGGAGCGAAACAGAAGAGAAATCAACTATGGATCAATAATACTAGAAGTAGATGAAGTAAGTCACGAGGAGCTACTGAGAAAAGGTAAGCTCAGCGTGGGATGGAGAAAATGTCCGGTTTTTAATCACGTCAACGTAAAGCGATGCTTCAAGTGCTGGGGCTATTATCATATAGCGAAGAATTGTACAAGAGAAGAAACCTGCTACAAATGTGCAGGAAAACACAACGCAAGAGAGTGTACAATAAATAAGAGTAAGTGTGTAAACTGTACGTTTAAAAAAAAAGGTACAATCTGAAGATAAATGTAGAACATAGTACGCTGGACCGGGAATGTCCAACATACAAAAGAGCGTTGCAACAGGAAAAGAAGAGAACGGGCTGGATAGAGTAGCAATCACAGAAGGAAGAGACGATATGGTACACGAATGCGCAGTCATTTAGCACATAACGAAGAGATACGACACCAGGTGGTTGACAGAATGAAACCTGCAATCATAGCGTTATCGGAGACGAGGGTGACTGCTGAAATCGGGGACAGTGAAGCATATATGCCGGGTTATAGTGCAATTAGGTGCGATGCAGAAAATAGAAACACTGGAGGGGCCATAGTATACGTAAGAGATGGTATTAAATATGAATTAGTAAGGAAGAATAAAATTGAGTCAACCTGCTGGAGTGTAGCAATAGAGGTCAATGATAAGATATATAAAGGAGTTATAATAATGGTGTACCATTCACCGAGTGCGTCAGATGCGGAATTTATAAGATTCATAGAGGATATAACTGAAGAGTTAACAATAAAAGGAGATTGTTTAATAATAGGAGATTTTAACATAGATGTTAAGGGAAACTCGTTCTATAAAAAACAACTAATAACAGGAATGTTAAGCTTAGGGATGAAACAGTATGTAAACGAGCCAACGAGAATAACGCAGGATAGTCGAACAATTATTGATCTTGGATTTGCAAATACAAGCGTGCAAGTACATGTGGAACACGAACCAAAAATAACATACCATGCGTGGCTAAAAGTAGTATTAGGAACGAGCAATACAGAGAGTAAACAGAGAGAATATAATACCAGGAACAGTGTTGAAAAACTCCGTGCGACAATGGACAGATGGAGATATACATCGAAAGGCAAAGATGCTTGTCGATAGTATAGTAGATACTTTGGACATAGTAGCACCAAAAAAAGTAGTTAGGATTCCAAGCATATGAGAAGGTAAAAAATGGTACTCTGATGAGATAAGAAGGGCGGCAGGTAAAAGGGATAATGCTTACAGGGAAATAATTCATGAGGGAAAGGATGACAATTGGGAAGAGTTTAAAGTAGAAAGAAATGCAGTAGTTAAACTGATAAGGGAAGAGAAAAAAAATATTACGAGAATATGATAGACTGCAATAAGAACGACCCTAAAAAAATGTGGAAAACCTTAAAAGAACTTATTAGAGATGGACCAGCCAAAGAGAGAGAAATTGGAAATATAAATTTTTTAATATTGGACGATATGGCGGAGAGAAAAACGGTTGACAAATTTAATGTGTTTTACGTTGAAAGTATTAATAAAATAGTAAGCTTAATAGAGAGAGATGCATCTGGAAGGCCAGGTAGCAGAAGAATCTTGATGGGTGGTGGCGTGGGAAACGAAAGAAGCATAGAAAATTTCGAGAATATCGGAATAGAGGAACTCGATAAAATAGTTAAAGGACTTCCGAAGAAGAAAAGTACAGAAGAAGGAATATCAAGCGAAATATTGTACTTGGCGTTCAGTGCAATTAAACAGGAGTTTGTTGATGTAATCAACGAATCCCTAAGAGAGGGCTGTTGTCCTAATAGTTGGAAAACGTCCACGATCATACCGATACCAAAGATAGAGAAAGCCAATAGCGCGAAGGATTTCCGGCGAATTAATATGTTGCCATTGTACGAGAAGATCCTAGAGTTGGTAGTGAAGAGTCAAAGCGAAAAGTATTTGGAATCAAATGAGATTATAACAGAGCATCAGTCGGGTTTTAGCCCTTTGCGGACGAGTGTCGGCAAATAGTCGCCCAAGCCTCTTTACCGTTGCGGACGCGTGTCGGCATATAGCCGCCCAAGTCTGTCGTTCTAAACGATAAGATACGCATGGGTATACCAGTCTAAGAAGTCAAGTTGCCTCTCAATGAAATTAGTGACTTTGTAGTGATGAAGTCTTATCTTTCGTATAGTGTTGTCTCTCAATAAAATTAGAGACTTTGCGGCTCCGTCCGCAAAGGGTTAAAGAACTATTTTCGTGTGAAACGGCGATTCAAACCGTGATAGACGAATGGAAATTAAACATTAGCGAAGGGAAAATAGTAGGAGTAATATTCATGTACTTAAAACGAGCATTTGAGACGGTGGATAGGGAATTGTTAACAGAAAAAATGTTTCAATATGGAATTAGAGGTAAAGTGTTAGATTGGTTTAGGTCGTACTTAAACAATAGAACGCAAAGAGTACGGCTTAATGAGGAATTTTCGGAAACTATTACAACGAAATACGGAAAACCAGAAGGATCCGTATTAGGGCCTCTGCTGTTCATTATATATTAGGTGCGCAACTAAGTTCCCGCTGTTTTTCAAGACATGGCTCCAGTAGTAAGTGCTGGTCGATTGGGACATAACCAAAACGTCATGAACCAAGCTTAGACATATGGTAAACAAACCGCTTTGACACATTAGTAATTTTGTTTTTGCGTCATCTACTTTTGATTGTGTGAAAATGTCTAATTTTGTGCCAAATAATCGTCAAGTGCTGCTTTACTTCGTTCATTCGAAGAAAACGGCGGCTGAAGCGCATCGAGAACTCCAAAAAGTTTACGGAGATGCTGCTCTAAGTGAAACAACATGCCGTGATTGGTTCCGTCGCTTCAAAGACGGTGATTTTGATGCTGACGACCGTTCGCGTGTAGGAAGGCCAAAAACCTTCGAAGACGCTGAATTGGAGGCATTGCTCGATGAGGATCCGTGCCAAACGCAAAAAGAGCTTGCTTCAGCATTAGGAGTTACCCGCCAAGCCATTTCCAAGCGATTGCATGCGCTGGGAATGATTCAAAAACAAGGAACTTGGGTTCCTTATGATTTGAAGCCAAGAGACGCTGAGCGTCATTTTTTCGCCTGTGAACAACTGCTCCAGCGGCAAAAAAAGAAGGGTTTTCTTCATCGCATCGTTACGGGTGATGAAAAATGGATTCATTACAGCAACCCAACGAGAACAAAATCATGGGGATTGCCCGGTCATGCTTCTACGTCGTCGGCTCGACCGAATATTCACGCTGCGAAGATTTTGCTGTGTATTTGGTGGGACCAGGGCGGTGTTATTTATCAGGAGCTGTTGAAACCGAACGAAACCATCACTGGGCAACGGTATCGAGATCAATTGATGCGATTGAACCGAGCACTGCGCGAAAAGCGGCTACAATACGAGCAGAGGCACGAAAAAGTGATTCTACAGCATGACAACGCTCGGCCTCACGTTGCCAAACCCGTTAAAACCTACTTAGAAACGCTCAAATGGGAAGTCCTACCCCACCCGCCATATTCCCCAAATATTGCGCTGTCCGATTATTACTTGTTCCGTTCGATGGCACATGGTCTGGCTAATCAGCAGTTCAGCTCATATAAAGACATCTCAAAATGGCTTGATTCGTGGATAGCCTCAAAAGACGAACACTTCTACCGTGACGGTATTCGAACTCTGCCAGAAAGATGGGAAAAAGTTGTCGCTAGCGATGGGCAATATTTTGAATGATTCATTTGTAAACATTTTTTCACAATAAAGTTGCATTTTCATAAAAAAAAAAAAAAAAAAGGGAACTTAGTTGCAATATATAAATGATCTAGTGAAAATATGTCCAGAAGACTGTGAAATAAAAATGTTTGCTGATGATACACTAGTATATGTTACTGGAGACAGTAGTGCGGAGGTGGAAAGAAAGATGAATGGGGCATTAAACATAGTGGAAAGATGGATGAATAGGAACAAACTAAAAATGAATGCGGAAAAAACCAAATATATGATTGTGAGGAGTGTAAGAAAAGAATTGAGAGGGAATATTGTACTGAAATGCAGAGATGGAACCGAGTTATACCGAGTGGAGGTAATTAAATGTTTAGGTGTTATGATAGATGATAAGCTACTATTTAAAGACCACTGTGAGTATATGTTAAAAAAATAGGTAAAAAAACGAGTTTTCTGAACAGGATAGGGCAATATATATCGGCATACACCAGATGTGTCGTATATAGGGCATTCATAGCACCGCACTTTGAGTATTGCGCAACACTGCTAGTGGGTATGGGTGAGACAGAGTTGAATAAACTGCAGATAGCGCAGAAGAGAGCGATGCAAGTCATATTGCAATGCAGCCGGTATACGAACGTAGACAATATGTTACAAACGGTTCAGTTTATGAGTGTGAGGCAGAGACTTTATTGAAATGTGTATATATTTATTTTCAAGGCTATTAAGAAACTATTGCCGAAAGAACTGACGAGTAAATTCCAAGTTGTTAAATCTAGAACGAGTCGGGAAACGCGTCAAGCGGAAAATATTGTAATTCAATTTAGAAGAACGAGAAGTGCGCAAAAGAGTATGTTTTACGAAGGAGTGAAAATGTATAATGCGTTGCCAGCAGAGGCTAAAGGCTGTGTAAAACTAGTTCAGTACAAGAGTATGTTAAAAGCATTTATTAAAAGCGAAATTAAATAAGTTCAATATAAACGTAAGATAAACATGTAAATTATGTACATCAAAGAATTGAGAAAGCTTATTGTTACGTCATGGCTTCCCGGTTCTTTCATATACCAGGTCTATGAATATGAAACCGGAATTTGGCCATAGATGGCCCTAGCTGTCAATGTAGTTACCGTCAAACTGCGTCATTGGCGCCATTTCCTCGTTGACATCTCTGACAAAGATTTTTAACTCACAACAATACAAGTTTCATAAAACAGCATAGTTTGTAATAGCGTTGAACATGTCGAATTTTGTGCCTGGAAACTGCGATTTATGGACAGCATTGATTTTCTGTTACTAATTGAAGAAAACTGTTGCAGAATCGCATCGATCGCTTGTCGAAGCTTACGGTGAGCATGCTCTTGGTAAATCACAGTGCTTTGAGTGGTTTAAAAAATTCAAAAGTGGCGATTTTGACGTGAGAAACGAAGAACGTGGAAGACCACCGAAAAAGTTTGAAGACAGCGAATTGCAAGCATTGTTGGATGAGGATGACGCTCAAACGCAACAACTCGCGGATCAATTAAATGTGACACAAGAAGCCGTCTCCATATGTTTGCAAGCCATGGTAAAGATCCAGAAGATGGGAAAATGGGTTCCACATGAACTGAATAATAGACAGCAGGAAAACCGAAAAATCACTTGCGAAATGCTGCTCGCCAGGTACAAAAGAAAGTAATTTCTCCATCGAATTGTGATTGGCGATGAAAAGTGGATATATTTTGAGGTTCCTAAGCGTAAAAGATCATGGGTAACTCCAGGCGAACCATCGACATCGACGGCAAGGCCAAATCGCTATGGACGGAAGACAGTGCTCTGTGTTTGGTGGGATCTGAAGGGTGTGATCTATTATGAGCTGCAAAAACCTGGCGAAACCGTTAATCCTGAACGCTACTGACAACAAATGGTCGACTTGAATCAAGCTTTGCGTGAAAAACGACCAGAATATCAAAAAAGGCCACACAAAGTAATTTTGCTTCATGATAATGTACCATTACACACAGCAAAACTAGTCAAGGAAACGATTGAGGCGTTTAGTTGGGAAATACTTTCGCATGCGGCTTACTCACCAGACTTGGCTCCGGCGATTACTATTTATTTGCATCGATGGGAGACGCACTTGTTAAGCAGCGCTTTACTTCTTACGAAAATGTACGAAAATGGCTCGATGACTGGTTTCAATGAACCAGTACGTATCAATGAATTTTTAAATAACCATCCGCGACGTGTCACAGAGAGACTGAACCCTCGTGCAGCATTCTATGGCGGTCGTACGGGTAATATAGTCACGTCCTACGATGTCGCGCCGGGAGAGAAGATTTCGTACATTGACATTTGCTCGTTGTACCCGTATATATGTAAGACAGGCCGCTACCCGGTGGGACACCCTAAAATATACCTCGGTGCCAAGAGCGAGGCTTTGCTAGGGGGTTCGTACGATGCTCTAGGCCAGGGGTCTCCAAACTACTGTAACGGTATTTTCACGTTATCATTAAATTTTCTTCTTCTTCTTATTCTTCTGAGGGGAAGAATTCGGGCTCGAACACGACGATAATTAATTTTAGACTTCTATAGGAGGTATAAGTAAGGTTTATTCAATAAGTTGCATAGAATTTTGTGTTGTGAGGCTTTTTGGCGCCTTTAACCGTACAATTTATCAGTGGTGTCTAATTGCTCTGATGGTTCCACGTTCTTCTTTACCCGCGAGGTTATCAGATTCTCGACTTCTGCGCTGCGCGGTGAATGTCTCAACTACGCAGTATCGAGCTCAGCCGTCTTGATCTTTTTCCCGCCTGGCTGCTGACGTGCTGTCTGCTGGGCTTGCGTCGTTGCTGGCGCGTCGGTCAGCCGGTATGGACGCCGGGTCTGTGTCCGCGTACGCGTCGTTTTAGTTAATAACCAGAAAACGTTGTTTTTCTGCGTTGTTCCATGTTCGGCTGTTTGTTTGTTGTGTTTGTGCCGGTTCCGTGTGTTCCGAGCGTGCTTCTCCGTGATAATCGTGGTCCTGGTCCGCGAGTGATCTTTTCTCGATGTGGAATAATGACAGCTACTGGATCATGATTCCCCAGTGATTTTTAATTTTTCATTATTTATTCGATGGATTCCTCCAGAAATCTTTGGCCTTGGACCTGGATGTTCCGGTTCCTCTTCGCTCTTGGTGAGTTGATCTTTTAATTTCTCTTTCTCTTCTCTTTTCTGCCTGATGGGTTGTGTCGTTTTCATGCGACGCGCTTTACAGAATTCTTGAAATTGTTTCACTCCTAATTGTTTTTCTAATTGTCCGAAAATTCTAAATTAAGTTTCTATGAGTCGGGCTGGCTAATGCCCTCCTAATTCTATTGATTAAATATTTTTCCTAGCTTCCTTTCAACTTTTGACTCCAAAGCCCAGTTAGCTTTTTGATGCGGTAACTGATTTACCGAGAGTCTCAGGTTCACTATATCAAGTCTCTGTGTTATAATTGTTCTAAATATTATTTGTTTTTCTCCTTTCTTTTTCTGTATTATACTCCTTTCTACTTTTTCAAAGTCTCTGATTCGGAGACCTCTAAGTGCTACTACTAAGTCTTTTAAATGTATCGATACGCTTCGTTCACAATTCTTCTTATAGCTATCTGTACTTACTCCTAATTATTCTACCCAAACCGTCTTAGCCTAGTTTCTTAATTCTCTTACAATAAACCCTAATTATTTATTTTAATGCCACTAACTTTTTCTTCTTAATCTGGCTTTTTAGAATATTTCTTATTTTATTCAACCGGTCCGATACTGTCCGCTCTTAATCTTGATAAGATTCTTTTCACTCACTTGTGTTGTGTTTTTCTATTTATTAATGTTCTTAATAAATTCGTTGACTAACCCACAACCTTGTCTTTTAACTTTTCTGATTTAATATGAATCTTTTGGATTTATATAAAAAAAACTTTGATATCTGTGCACAAGCGAGTTCTGGCTTGGTTGGTGGTTTGAACTGATAAGAAGGTTCTCCTCGGTTTGAAGCTGCCTCTTATACTCTTCTCTCCTTTCCCACTCTCTGATTTCTACTCTACTTTCCTATTGTCTCCTATAATTTCTTTTTGTTTCAGCGAGCCCCGCCATCCTGCCCCTACATCCCCTCGCTGCCCGAGCGAGGCCAGCCGGTCGCTGACCCGCTGTTTTTCGGCAGCGAAGGAATGCGACAGGATCCAGCTTGTTCGTGGTCTCGGCCAGCCTTTACTATGATTTTAATCTTTTCTATCTTTGTACTTTTCTTATCTTTACTATTTTGTATTTGTATAAATAAATACTTTTCTTGGTAGTAATTTGTATTTTATTCTATTCTATTTTATTTCATTCTGTTTTTCTTTTATCCTTGTAGGATTGTGACTACGTCACATTATCCCCCCAACTTTTTGATCGGTCAGTTTACTGAGCGTATAAAAAATTTGTAAGGTTTTGATTTTTTTTTTTTTTTTTTTTTTCATTTATCTAGATATTTTATTATTATTTTAAATATATGACTACCTTAGCACTGGACTTATTTTGACTACTTATCACTAGACTTATTCTATAATAAATTGACACGAAATAAAAATACGGACGCCTAAGGTATATATATATTTTTTTTTTTTTATTTTCCTTTTTATTTATATCCCGTCGCTGTCGTTTTGTCTGTCCTCGTCACTGTCTGTCCCGTCGAGGTCTTGGGGTGCTATGACGCCCCATTCTTCCAACGTTGCCGTTGTTTCCAGATCTGGTGGCGGTGTAGCCAGCCAGGCCTCTTCCTCTGCGTCGTCATTTTCGCTGCCGTCCTCTGCCTCCGGAAATTCGTCGATCAGTGAGGCGAGCTCCCGGAGTAACTCGTCCATACTTTGGGGCGTGTCCCGGCTCGTATCGGTTGAGGCGTTTGATGGACCGGCTGTCGGTCTAATCGCGCCCCGCTCTCTTGCAGCCTGTCGTTCTTCTCTCCGCTCGGTCCGGAAATGTTTCCCGTGTCGCCCCCCATCTCGGCCGTAATTAAATGCTGGGTTCGTTGGCACCATCCTCGCGTCCCCACTCCTCCGCAATTGCTCCGCCACGTCGTATCCCCTGTTGTCGAGGCTGGCGTGTATGGTTACCCATACTACCTCGACAACAGGGTCTAGCTCGTCTACGTACAAATCCACGGTTTGGCCCACCGTGAGGGAAGCGAATCGGCTGCACGCCGCCCCGCTCCAATTCTGGCCGATTGGAGATAGTTCGTGTAACGCACACGTCACTGCGAAGTACGGTTCGCCGTAATGATACCTCGGTGCCGTATATAGCGTGTCGCTCTCCGTGTGGATCCTGGTGCCCAGATCGCCCATCCACACGCTACACCTGCCATCGCTCTTTTTTTCCGTAATTGTTCCACGGAGAAAAGTATACTCTTCCGGGTCTTCTTCGTTTACCAGCAGGAACAGAACGGCCCTCCCAGGATATAATTCTTCTTCGATGACCCGATGAATTTCTGGGTGGGTCCGGCTGGTTCTTGCCACTTGTTGGAGGAATTCCTCCCTTCTTCGCCGATCTTTTTCGAGCCAGACGTAAAACCGGCTCGGACTCTCAGCAGTTAAAATTTCTGCTGCGTATGGCTCGTTGGGGGTCAAATATTCCACCCCGTATTCCACAAAGCGTGCCATCGACATTTTTATTTCTCTCTTTAAAACAAACGAAAGAATATTTGTTTAATTCTCCTTCTATTTTTATTTATTGGTTTATTTTATTTGGATTTTTTTTTTTTTTTTTTTTTTTTTTTACATACCTCTTTTCTCTCTTTTTTTTCTTCGAAGAAATTTATTACTCCTTTGCTCTTTTCACTTTTCGTATATTTTCTTTTCACTCTACACTTTCTTTTTGTATCCGTGATTTTTGTTGTTTTGTAGGCCGTTCCTTCGTCATCGATCCCTTTTATAGACATTTCTTAATATGGAACTATATCTATATTCATCAATTTATCATTTTTGGCCAATGTAAATTCATCATTTCGGATTTCCGGATTCTTCGTGATTTTTCGGCAGAATTTCGTGCCGGCCTTGGCCTCTGCGCCAATTATCCGTCTCCCGAACCCCTTTCTCCATTACTCTCTCTTGGCCTTCAATCGATTACCCAATCGTCGAATCGATTACCAATACCCGGAATTTACGTCATCTTCATAGAATCTATTATTTTCTATGAATTCCAGTGCTGGTCAAGCCTATCGGGTTACGTGTTTGTCGCGCCTCTTTTCTTGACCAACCACAACACGAAAGATCTTGGCGCCTGCTTTGGTGTACTTTCCCTCGGTTTTGCATATAGTTTCTGAGATAATTTTACTATATGCTCGGTACGCTGACCGTCGGTACCTTTGTTTTCACTGTACTTGTCGGTGCCGAGTGTAGGCCCTGTTGTTTTGTTTTCGGACTCTGCCCCAGTTCTCTCTCGCTCTCTCCCATGGTCGTCGAATTCGCTGCTTCTTTGTTCCTCTCGTCTGTCTTTTCTGTCTCTGTCCTATACCTCTTAAACATACTGGCGTGAAATTTACCACGCTCTTTCTCACTTTCTACATCTATTACTAAATATGTTGCTACACCTACGCATTTCTTAATCCTATACGGTCCTTCATATAAAGGCATAAATTTGGATGTTAATTGTTTCAGCGGATCGGAAACATTTAACGCTTTAATTAAAACTAAATCCCCTATCTCATAATTAGTTAGCCTATGTGTTGCGTCGAATTTCTCCGCTTCACGCCGCCCTTTTTTCGAAATTCTTTCTCTCACGATCTCGATCTTCATTTCGTACGTAGTGGCATCTTCTTCGTCTCTTCTTATTCCCATTTGTTTATTCCATTCTCTTGTCGGCTTCTTTTTACATTGTAGCTCCATGGGTGTGCATTCAGTTGTCTCGTGGTGAGATTCATTAATACAATCCTGTATTACTTTTACCCATTTAAACCATCCTGCATGATTTTCCGTCAGGAACGTACGAAAAAATCTTCCCAGCTCTCGGTTAACTCGCTCGACGATATTTCCTTGAGGATGACGGATTGATGAGAAAACCGCCATGATGTCCTCGTCCTTGAGTTTCTTAAGCCAGTTTTTCGCAGTGAATTGCGTGCCATGATCGAATTGAATTCTACGGGGTTTTCCATACTTGGGAATGTAGTCATCGAATATTCTTTTTATTACTGTAGATGTGTTTGCTTTTTTCATAGGATATAACACCACATATTTACTGAAAGCATCTAATGTCACGAGGATGTGTTTCACCCCGCCCACCGATGCTGGTAATGGTCCATAAAAATCGATAGATACCAAATCCCCTGGTTTTTCTGGGATGATCGTTTGCATCGCCGCGAAGCTCGTTTGTATCGCGATTTTATTTCTCTGACACGTATCACAAGTTGCTAATGTATTTCGAGTGATCTTAGCCAGATGTGGATAGGTGAAATCTTCTTCCAGCATCCGTGAACACTTCCGGGCCCCAAGGTGTCCATACATAGCATGGCAAGCCTTAATTAATTCTTTGATAATACTTTTTGGCACTATTACTCGCCACACACCATTTTTCGATTTCTTTTCCAAAATACCTTTTTCAATCCGGAATTTTCTATCTTCATCCCCCTCTTTATCTTGACCGAGGAAATCCATAATAATTCTCAGATCTTCTTGCTCTCGTTGAATTTTTTCCATGCATTTAAGTCTCTTTGCTAGATCCCGCGGAAGTTTCTCTGCTAGTACTCCTGCGACAACGATGATCCCTTTTTTATCGGCCGAGGGTAACTTCTCGTCTCCCTTCACCCTACTCAGGGCATCCGCGACTACATTAGCTTTTCCCGCAACATGTTCAATCTGTAAATCGTAGTCTTGTATCGAGAGGACCCATCTCATGAGCCTTTCCGCAGTAAAACGACAGGTTTTCAGGAAAATTAATGCCTTGTGATCGGTCTTTATGTGTATTTGTGCACCTTTCAAATATGTCCGGAATTTTTGAAGAGCCCACACAATCGCTAGTAGTTCCTTCTCTGTTGTCATATAGCCGATCTCGGCCCCTTTCAGAGTCCGACTTGCAAACGTCACTACCTCGCTCTCATTAGTTTCATTTTCCTGCGACAGGATCGCTCCGAGCGCATATCCACTTGCGTCCGTGGTAAGTGTGTACGGTTTATTCGTGTCTGGAAATCGTAATATTATTTCTTTACAGAATAAATTTTTTACTTTCTCGAATGATTTTTCCATCTCTTCATCCCATTTCCATCGAGCACCCTTTCTCAAAAGATTCAGCAATGGCGCGGTTTCATGCGCATGGCGATTTGTGAATTTTGTATAAAAATTTATTAAGCCTAAAAATCCTCTTAATTGTTTTATTGTCTTCGGCCGTGGATATTCTTGAATTGCTTTGATTTTCTCCGGATCGGGTTTCAAACCTTCCGTGGTGAGAATGTGACCGAGAAATATGACTTTATTTCGGAAAAAATGAGATTTACTAAATTTTAATGTCATCCCGTGCTCGAGAAATCTTTCAAATAATTTTCGCAGATGGTCGAGATGTTCTTCGTGTGATGTCGACATAATTAAAAGATCATCGACGAAATTTATCACGAAATCTAATCCTTCGAGGACCACATCGAGTGCCCTTATTAAACTCGCCGTGCTTGTTTTCAGACCAAATGGTGTTACCGTAAACTCATAACATTTTCCATTATGTTGAAATGCCGTATATTTCCTTGAGTCTGGATGCAGCGGTATCTGCCAAAAACTACTTGTCAAATCTAGCGTTGACATCACCGTTTTTCCTCCGCATCGTTGGAAAATTTCTTCGATAGGTGGTGCGTTATTGTAGTCATTTATCAGATAATTATTTAATTCTCGGGCATCAAGACATAAACGTACCGAATCATCATCCTTTGTTACTGGCATCAATGGATTGATATAAATGCTTTCCGATTTTTGTATCACCCCGACTTTGAGCATTCTCTCGATTTCCTTCTGCACCTTTTCTCGTTGCATTAATGAAACCGGATAAGAGCGATGAAAATATGGTTTCGGATCTTTGAGTAATAGTCGATGTTCGTACTTCGTCATCCGTCCTGGAATTTTATCGAAAATCTCTCGTCTGCATTCGACGATCCTTTTAAACTCCTCTCTTATTCCCGGTCTTAAACCTGCACACTCGGTCATTTTCTCCATAAATTCTTCTTCGGTCAGGCTGATACTCGTCTCTCCATCTGGAGTATCTTTTATCACTACTGTAGCACATATTTCATTTGGCTTACTTTTATGAAATTCCTCTGGATTCACATGTTGCCACAATCCTTCATTTAATTTTGCAATAATCTTATCCTCTACTGCTAAAATTTGTTGTTTGGCATCTATTGAAATTTTTAAAATCAACATCCCGTCGATTCCGATTAGCACTGGTCTTACTAACTTTGGCACCACTAGCACTTGCAAAACCCCTTTTGAGCCGTACGTCTCCGCATCTATCATAATCTGCTTTTTGACTCGTTCCGTCTCTCCACCAAACGCTCCGACGACCTGTGTCGACGTAACCGGTAGCATCGGGCAGTTCTTGAAAATTTCTTCATTTTGTCGGAAAAACTCTTCCGATATACACGACACTTCACTTCCGCTATCTATTAAACTTATTTCCGTCATACCTGCTATTGTCACTGGTATCTCAGGGCATCTCGGATGTCTTTCATCGTACCACTTCGTCGGGATCTCCTCAGCCTCTTCATACAAATATTCTCGAGGATTTTCCATTGACATTGAACAGACCACCTTATTATTTTTCATCCTCTCCACCACCCCTGGTGTTGGCCTTCCGATATCCGGTACTCCTTGAACTCTGGCAACGTTTTCTGGCCACATACTCTTCGTCGTATTAAGTGCGCCTTTACCGTCTTCCTGAACTCTTTTTTCCCACGATTCAGCCTGCCCTCGCCAATCGGTGCTCTCCTCTTCATTCCTTCTTATTGACTGTCCACTGCTTCCGTATATTTCCTCTTTTCTCCGCTGATCCCTCAACTTCTTCTTCTCTCTTTTCCTCGCGTTCATCCGTTGTCTCGTGCTTTTCCTTTCCTCCTGTTTTACCGTTGCGCTCCGCTCCTTGTCGTTATTATTTATTCTTTGTTCTTCCTCGGGCGCAACGACTAGGCGTTTCCCGAGCCCGTGTTTCCCACTCCTGAGCATCCTGGTTTTGACTCTCTCGGTATGGTGTGTTCGACAAATGGTCCTTGCAGAGCACGACTGATATTATTCACCGGGTTACCTGGTAATTGCTCCTGCCTCGGCGGAGTTACTTCTCCTGGTCTGCTGTTTTCCGGTCCTGGGAAATATCTCGGTCGGTTCTCCTGCCATGGTGGTCTTTGTTGTCCTGACCTATTTTCTCGAGAAGGATTTGTTGGAGGCCATGGTCCGTTGTTCTGCCACGGTGGTCTCTCTCCCCTGTCAACCTGACGTCCTGGTGTTGGTGGAAATCGGTTTCCGCCATTGTTTGCAAAGTTTTCTCGATTTTCGTATCTAATGTCAGGACGCGCAATCTGCTCACGCACAGCTCCTCTATTTAAATATCTTTGTTGCTCCTGGGAAGCATATTCCCCGGTACGACCTGTGCCTCTCTTGTAATTTAGAGGACCCGCCACGTCCGTGCTTTCCAACAGTTCTAAGAATTCGTCTATTTCACGTATTTGCCGCACTCTCACTGCACTGCGTACTTCCTCGTCAAAATGCTTCGCGAGTCGACGGATTATATCCTCGTCACTGAGTTTCTCGCTAAGATCCCGTGCATTTCCAATCACACGAGTGGCATACTCGGCTCGTGTCAACGTTTGGCCTTCTAGATAAAACGATCCGAATTCTAAATTCTTCTTCACTTTATCCTGCATGTCGCGAGCCCAGTATCTTGAACGGAATTTCTCTTCAAATGTCTGTAAATTATGCACTGCTCCTTCCACCACCAGCCACCAATCGTTAGCAACACCTTTTAATGCCGTTCCTATAGTGTGACGTATTTCCGTATCTTCAATCCCTCCAGCGATACAAAATTCACGGAATTCCTTTAGAAATCTCATAGGCCTTTCTTTTCCGTCGCCATTATATGTGGGAGGCTTCTGTGCCGTTGTGTATAGCCGGGTGACATTCATACCGCCTCCAATGGTTTGACCGAAATTCATAGAGGTGCTTGTTCTTTGTGTAGTTTCTTCTAGTTTTTCCATCCTTTTATTTTGGTCCGCAGTAACTTGCTGGGCTGCACGGATTTCCGCCATCATCTCCTGTGTCCTCCTTTCAAGCTTCTCCACAGTCACCTTCTGACCGGCAACCTGTTGTTGAATGTAATTATTCGTCACATTTTGGTCCTTTTGTATCCTCTCTTGTACTTCTTTAATCTTCCGATCCGTCCGTCCTTCCACTGCCGAAATCTCTCCCTCCAGTGCGTCCTTTGTCGATTGTCTCAAAACAGTTATCCTGTCTATACACTCGTTCCTCATATCTTGCTGTGACTTTATTATTTCGGCGAATTTTCCATCGCATTTCACCTCCATCTTCTGTTGCGACATAATTACCTCAGCGAATTTTCCATCGCTCTTCTCTTCCATCTTCTGTTGTGACTTGATCACATTCTCTTCCATTTTCTGCAAAAACTGCATTAGATCCCCCACATTAATTGGGTCCGGTGCAATCGTTGCAGTCCTGTTTGTAATTTTTGGTGTGCTACCGTCCTCACAGTTTATCTCATTATTCGTGAACTCGTTGGATGCGTCTCCGCTTTCTTCGATATGCTCGATCGCGGAAAGTCGGTTTATGTTTCTCCGATCTCTCTGTCGCCGGCCGTCCAACAGATGGTCAGCGGTTGTGGACTCCCAAAGATATATCGGGCTTGTTTCATTACCTTCTTCCTGCCGACGATGGTCCTCTAGACTCTCCATCATCCTCATTTCCTCGAGCTCAGTCGAGATATTCGGTTCAGCCCCTGTAGCCATGCTTCAATTTTTACACCAAATTCTCTGCCTTATGCGCGCCCTACTTTACCTCTGCAGTCTTTTTTATCTGTGTTCGAGTCCCTGTTCGGGCGCCAAATGTAACGGTATTTTCACGTTATCATTAAATTTTCTTCTTCTTCTTATTCTTCTGAGGGGAAGAATTCGGGCTCGAACACGACGATAATTAATTTTAGACTTCTATAGGAGGTATAAGTAAGGTTTATTCAATAAGTTGCATAGAATTTTGTGTTGTGAGGCTTTTTGGCGCCTTTAACCGTACAATTTATCAGTGGTGTCTAATTGCTCTGATGGTTCCACGTTCTTCTTTACCCGCGAGGTTATCAGATTCTCGACTTCTGCGCTGCGCGGTGAATGTCTCAACTACGCAGTATCGAGCTCAGCCGTCTTGATCTTTTTCCCGCCTGGCTGCTGACGTGCTGTCTGCTGGGCTTGCGTCGTTGCTGGCGCGTCGGTCAGCCGGTATGGACGCCGGGTCTGTGTCCGCGTACGCGTCGTTTTAGTTGATAACCAGAAAACGTTGTTTTTCTGCGTTGTTCCGTGTTCGGCTGTTTGTTTGTTGTGTTTGTGCCGGTTCCGTGTGTTCCGAGCGTGCTTCTCCGTGATAATCGTGGTCCTGGTCCGCGAGTGATCTTTTCTCGATGTGGAATAATGACAGCTACTGGATCATGATTCCCCAGTGATTTTTAATTTTTCATTATTTATTCGATGGATTCCTCCAGAAATCTTTGGCCTTGGACCTGGATGTTCCGGTTCCTCTTCGCTCTTGGTGAGTTGATCTTTTAATTTCTCTTTCTCTTCTCTTTTCTGCCTGATGGATTGTGTCGTTTTCATGCGACGCGCTTTACAGAATTCTTGAAATTGTTTCACTCCTAATTGTTTTTCTAATTGTCCGAAAATTCTAAATTAAGTTTCTATGAGTCGGGCTGGCTAATGCCCTCCTAATTCTATTGATTAAATATTTTTCCTAGCTTCCTTTCAACTTTTGACTCCAAAGCCCAGTTAGCTTTTTGATGCGGTAACTGATTTACCGAGAGTCTCAGGTTCACTATATCAAGTCTCTGTGTTATAATTGTTCTAAATATTATTTGTTTTTCTCCTTTCTTTTTCTGTATTATACTCCTTTCTACTTTTTCAAAGTCTCTGATTCGGAGACCTCTAAGTGCTACTACTAAGTCTTTTAAATGTATCGATACGCTTCGTTCACAATTCTTCTTATAGCTATCTGTACTTACTCCTAATTATTCTACCCAAACCGTCTTAGCCTAGTTTCTTAATTCTCTTACAATAAACCCTAATTATTTATTTTAATGCCACTAACTTTTTCTTCTTAATCTGGCTTTTTAGAATATTTCTTATTTTATTCAACCGGTCCGATACTGTCCGCTCTTAATCTTGATAAGATTCTTTTCACTCACTTGTGTTGTGTTTTTCTATTTATTAATGTTCTTAATAAATTCGTTGACTAACCCACAACCTTGTCTTTTAACTTTTCTGATTTAATATGAATCTTTTGGATTTATATAAAAAAAACTTTGATATCTGTGCACAAGCGAGTTCTGGCTTGGTTGGTGGTTTGAACTGATGAGAAGGTTCTCCTCGGTTTGAAGCTGCCTCTTATACTCTTCTCTCCTTTCCCACTCTCTGATTTCTACTCTACTTTCCTATTGTCTCCTATAATTTCTTTTTGTTTCAGCGAGCCCCGCCATCCTGCCCCTACATCCCCTCGCTGCCTGAGCGAGGCCAGCCGGTCGCTGACCCGCTGTTTTTCGGCAGCGAAGGAATGCGACAGGATCCAGCTTGTTCGTGGTCTCGGCCAGCCTTTACTATGATTTTAATCTTTTCTATCTTTGTACTTTTCTTATCTTTACTATTTTGTATTTGTATAAATAAATACTTTTCTTGGTAGTAATTTGTATTTTATTCTATTCTATTTTATTTCATTCTGTTTTTCTTTTATCCTTGTAGGATTGTGACTACGTCACACTACGGCCCGCGGGCCACATTCGGCCCGCGGACAGATTTTGGACTATTTCACTTTTTACCACCGGCAACAATGATAATATGGTTTTGGCCCTCGGAACTTACTGGAGTAATCAGTATGGCCCTAAGGCTGGAAAGTTTGGAGACCCCTGCTCTAGGCGTTACGGTTGATGGTTTGATTGAGTGCACTATATTGCCACCGCGCCGACGCTTTCACCCTGTTCTACTTGTTCGAATGCACGAGAAACTGTTGTTCGCCTTATGTCGCAAATGCGCAGAGAACGTGACTCAGGACTCGTGCATTCATGAAAACCCCGAGGATAGGGCTTTCACAGGTACCTGGGTGACGGATGAGGTACGGAAAGCAATAGACTGCGGTTATAAAATATTAAAAAATTCTATTATTTGGGCGTACGATACGACAATTTATAACGCTGATACACGTGAGGGTGGCCTGTTTGTGGAGTATGTTAATACATTTTTTAAATTAAACAGGAGGCTCGCGGGTGGCCCGAGCAGTGTATCGACGAGGCGTCTTGCGAACAGTATATTGATGATTACGAACGCGCTGAGGGTATCCGGTTGAACGCTACTAACATAAAGAAAAATCCAGGGCTGCGGTCGGTCGCTAAAATTTGTTTAAATTTTTTCTGGGGTAAGTTCGGTCAGCGGGATAACTTAGCGCGTACGGAAATTGTGAAAACTCGCGAGAAGCTATTATTGTATTTGAACGACAATGATAAAGAAATTAAACGTCGGCCACCGGTAAACGATAACCTGTTATATCTCAATTGTGTATCCCGTGATGAGGCTGTAGTTCCTAGTCCATCAACTAGCGTAGTAATCGCGGCGTTTACGACAGCTTTAGCACGTTCAAAACTATACAGTTACCTCGAACGTTTAGATAGACGTGTTTTATATTACGACACCAATTCGGTTATTTACGTGAGTAAGGGTGATGATTGGCAGCCCTCGGTAGGTGACCTGCTTGGAGACATGACCAACGAATTGCTCCCATTGGGTTCTAATGCTTATATAAATTCGTTCGTCTCCGGGGGTCCGAAATTCTATGGTTATACGGTCACCACTACCGAGGACCCTGGAACAATCGTAGACACGGTATGCAAAGTGAAGGGTTTGAGTTTAAATTATACAAATTCTAAAGTAATTAATTTCACATCAATTAGCGATCTTATAAAATCCGAATTACCAATCGCTAATAAAGCTTCACTAAAATTACAATTTTCGGAAATAAATAGAACACCCCTTCACAATGTTATCACACGAACCATGTATAAAACTTGTCAGGCAGTGATGCCAGATGAGGGAAATTTGTTCCCTTTTGGACACCTTCTCCACTGGGTCTGTTTTCAGCAGTCAGGCAGCGTGTGACGTCACACACGACGCCATGCGCAGACTCGGCTCACCGACCAATCAACAGTAAAGCGCAATCGAGACGAGATTTGTTACGAGCGCCGCAAACCTTCCCCTGACGCGCCTCGCACGGGCATCGTGGTGAGGGCAGCGAGATAGGGACAAAATTCCCTCATCTGGCATCACTGTTGTCAGGTCGTATGTCGTAAACGTCGTCATCTTAGTCATAAGTTATCTTTACCTTTCGGTTATAAAAATTGAAGGAGTCGTAGAGCATGGAGGCCAAGTAAAAGTATTCTTTAACAAAGCAATTTGAAAACTTTTTCTAATGTATGTATTTTTCTATAGTATATAAACACATATAAAAGTTGTAAATATCAATGTAAATATTAAGGGGCGTACGGGTGCGTGCGTGCGTGCGTGTATGCGTGCGTATTTGTGCGCGCGCGCGCGCGCGCGCGCGCGCGCGTGTGTGTGTGTGTGTGTGTGTGTGTGTGTGTGTGTGTGTGTGTGTGTGTGTGTGAATTATACGTCTTTTGTAATATATGTATATTTTTCTTGAAAAATGTGTTTTGACCCACGAAAATAAACGAAATTACATAAACACGTGTATAAATGTAACAAGTGTAATAAAAAGTGTTTATACGTATGTATCTAAACGTATTTTATTAGAAATGTTATGTTAAGCAAATACAGATGGTATAAATATGTGTACACTGTAACGTGGCAGAAAATTCGAGCTGCGTCCTCCTCGCTTAACGGAAGCCTGCACGATCACGCAGGGTTGTAGGGTGGATTTTCAGGGCTTCTTTATTCTTTATTTTTTATTTTTTTTGTTGCTTTATTTTTTTTTATATATACGTATAATGCGATCGACACGACCGAGGGAGGATCGGGGAGAGAAGAGGAGGAGGATCACGCCATACCCATCGATTGCTGGCTTCAGGATTCGATATTTTACATAAGCCGATATTTTACGTCTTTCTCTGTTGGGAGATACAGTCGTCCCGCTTGACGTTCATTTTCAAACGATACGCTGCTATCTATCTTCAGCTATCATCTACTTGCCGCAGTCCATCCAGCTCATGGGATTCATCTGCCGGACAAAGCTACTCTCTGTATTATCTGGGGCTAATTTATGCGTCGTCCAGCTAAGGCGCTAGTCGCGGTCATCGTGCGACACAGGTTCCCCCAATTAACCGAGTCTAGCGGGTTAAGTGGGGATCATAGTTTACGGGCACGCGTGCCGGCAGGACCTCAGGGCTTTTTCCCGGTGACCGTTGAGCGAGGCAGACGTGGCAGTACTTATACCTGTGTCCCGCGCTATCCTAAGCTACCACACATATTAGCGCATTACCGTCCACTGTATTACCGGAGAGAAGAAACTGAGAAAACATTATCGCTACGTCCTCTCGAGAATTTCCGGATCACGAGAACATCGCTTCGTCATCGTCCTGGTGAGCTCTTCTCCCTTCTACGGTCTTTCGCTAATATTTTATTATTTTATCATTTAACTTGTGTGTTTGAAATTTGTCTGAGCCGGGTCACCCCTGCGACTCGAGTATACTGCGTGCAGAGTGTAAATTTGTATTAGGAATCGCGGCGTTTAATAAGAATAACCTCGAGATCGTGTAACGTATAGAAACCGGGGAAAAGTCACTTTATTAATTGTTTTAGAGTTAAATCGTGCGCACGTTAGGCCGTTATCCCGAAGTGTGTTGGTTTGTGTGGGATTGGAACGGGATAGACCGCGTCACAGATTTTAACGAAATATAGACTTTGGATTTATGTGAGATAATTCGAGTTCCCTTTCGTTTCGATTTGGAAGGCCGTGCGCGAATTTGTACGTCGTCCCGTGGTACATAGGATGTAAAAGGGACTAGAACGTTATATAGCGCGTCGCGGATCCTTCCAATCAATCGGCGTTTCTCTGTTTTATTTATTTATTTATTATTCTGTCTATTATTTATTATTCTATTTATTATCTATTATCTTATTTATTATTTATTATTTATTATTTCTTATTTATTATCTTATTTATTATTCCTTATTTATTATTTCTTATTTATTATTTATTATTTATTGGTTATTTGTTATATTTTATTCAACCAACGAGGTATTGATCGAGATTATTATTCTCACATTAATTATTTTATTATTATTATTATTCTTTGTTATTATTGAATTACCGACCATTATTTGTTCGTTATTTGACATCTTACGGACCGCAGAAAGTCTCGGTGGTTTGACTTTTACACGGCATACATTATTCGAAATTGTAGTAGCAGGCCGTGGGTCGCTTCGCGTACGTGACCTCTCGACGTCCCGTTGTTTTGGTTTCGGTTTTGTTTGGAAGTATGTGGGATTAGCTCGGGATAGGCCGTATCGCAGACTGTGAACAGAGACCACCGAGCGTTGGAAATTTATCGAGGAATATTATAGGAAAATAGAAGCAAGCGAGATCGGCTATATGACCTATACAGTGTATGGGAGTGAGTGAGAGCGCGGGATAACTGCTACCACCGAATTAACGATTAAAGTTAAGATATCTGACTAGCGTTAGAATATTGTTAAAAGAAAAACGGTTTATCTTACGGGACATTTTATTTGGGTTCAGTGGCGAGGTTTGCCGGAAACTCGCAATTGTTTGTTAAGAAATCAATAAATCGCCCGAGCGGCCTTTGTAAGTCCCGTACCTGCTATTGTTGTCTCAATTATTTACTGCAATTATTTTATTTGTTTATTTATTATTTATTTAGTAGCCTACCTTCCTGTTTCTCGTTTGGCGTATTTATTGATCTTATTTCATCATTTGCCCGCGTTCCTTAATTTTAATGACTTATTTTAATTAATGGATTTTATTCGTAGCTTATTCCTGTTTTTTATCATATTTGACTAATTAGTGGCTTGACAGTCCGAACCACCCACTCTGCCTTGAACAGCTGTAGCTGGCCTGGGTTGAGACTGGTCATCCAACTCGGTATTTTTTCCTTCCGGCGCGAAAGCGCCTGGCGCCCATCTCGAAAGAGAAAATAAAAAGGAAGGAAAAAATAACTTGGACCAGTCATAGGTAACGTGGTGCGTTGAGGCACAAATTTACCGTTACAAATTTGGCGCCCAACGTGGGGCCTGGCTGTCAAGTTGTTAATTTTATTGGGAAAAAAAAAAAAATGTTATTACTTATTAACTTTCTTTTAATTCAAGTTCATTTCATTTTATTTTGTGCTTTAATAATTTCCATTCTTTTAATTACTCTAGATTCTCTTATCCCGAATTTCATCATTAAACATTAGTAGTTTTTTTGGTTTTTTGGTCGGGATACTTTGACAATTTTCTTTTTAATTATTTCGGTTTCTTTTTATATTATTTTTTTTTTATTATTATTGATGATCGCAACCATAGCAGGTTTTTTTAACATTCAGATCGACATTTCTCTCTCATTAGTAATGGTGTTTTATGATTTTTGAAAATTCTATCCAAAATTGTTTGAAATAATCAATCGGGATAGTATAGTTAACGTTACAGTATTGGGCAGTATAGTTATCCCGCTAGGCACTGTAGCAAGCCTTCGTGAGGTATGCGGTAGGCCAAGCTCGCTCGCATTGTCTAGTGCCGCGCTCGAGGCCAGCCGTGTTTACATTTTTTCTGTTGTGTGTCGCCAAGTGAGTAGCAGTCTTCGATGTTGGAAACTGGTACTCCCGGCTAATGTAATATTATCTCTCGCTTATTATAATACTCTGAAATATTACTTGAAATTATATAGAGTTGAGCGAATTTGCGGGTCCCGAGTCTATGTCTGGGTTAGCTAGAGGGAAGGAATAATTCTGTAATATAGTAGGTCTTGGATACAGTTATTCATTGAAGGATCTTTATGACTATTACCTTCATTAGTTAATCATTTTATTATTATTATTACCTTTTATATATATTTTTTTTATTTCATTTTTTTCTTTCCTTTCCTGCTTTCCTCATTCAATTTATTATTAACATTGATTTATTGTTATTTTTTTTTTGTAATTGGATTTATTATTATTCTTATTTTTCAATATTATTATTATTATTTTTTTTTAATAAATCGTAGACCGGGCCTCGTCCCGCTACGTGAATATAAATTTTTTTTTGTGATTTATCCTTTTCTCTGGTTAGCCTTTTATCACCATCCCGGAGGGACTCGCCGCTCCTCGTTATTGCTCTTCTGCTTTTTTTTGTTCATTAATCTCGTTTGTTCTGTTTTATTATTTTTTTATTTGTAGTTACCTAGCAGTCATTTGTTTATTTATTTATCTATTTGTTTTATTTCGTTTCATTTATTAGTTACTTCTGTTTTCCTTGTTTATTATATTTTCTATAGTTTCCATTATTGTGCTATTGGTTTATTTGTTTTTGTCTTATCTATTTTTTTTTGTTCTATCATTTTTGTTTATTGGTTTTTAATAATTTTATTTATCTTCTTCCGTATGAATTTTAGTTATCTATTTGTTTAGTCTTGTTATTTTATTCTATTGGTCTAATTGTTTATCTACTTGTTGTTCTTTTCGCTTTTGTTTATTTATTTATTTATTTATTACCTCTATTTATTTATTTATTTATTTGTTATTATATTTTTTTCCCTTACTGGGATTATTTGTTTTTTTGTTTTGTGTTATTCCGTTCTCCCCTTCCACAGGAGTTACAATTTGTGAGCAAACCACGATCTTTCAGCTCGTATCCGGGGAAGAGGGAAATAACCGGTTTAATTTTTTTTTTCCTCTCCTCCGAGTGGCCTTTCCGGATTGGTTCAAAAGTTTTTCTTTCATCTATTTGTTTATTTATTTAATGAGTTTTCCTCACTTAAGTTATTTGGTTTCCTTAATTAATTAATTGATTAAACTTATTTATTTATTTATTTATCGATTTATTTATTTATCTATTTATTTATTTATTTAACTTATTAATTAATTAATTTATTTATTTTATTCAATTGATTTATTTTTTTTTTTTCCTCTTTCCTCGCGGGTTAAAAATGGTTTTATCCAGGACTCCCGGGGAAATAGCCTCCCTTACGGAGGATGAGGTTAAGGCTGAACTGGCCTCTAGGGGGTTGCCGATAGGGGGTACGTCCGCAGCTATGCGGGAGAGGCTGTACTTTTCGGGGGTATTAGCGAACCCCAACGATTCCGGTACTGGGCTCGTCACGGTACAGGAAGAAGACAACCCCCCGCCACCGAATGATGCCATCCCATCGGCACCCGTTGAACATGATCACGCCATGATCACGAATCCCTTCCACCATTCGTCCCCGGTCAGGACGAATCATCCACATTCCCGTCATTCGACGTCGGCAATCACCGCGTGCGACATTTTGAGAAAGTGGAATGTTTCGTTTTCCGGAAAACCAGACGAGGAGGTTGATGAATTTCTGGCGTGCGTTGAGGATAGTCGAGGCCTGGTGGCCATTTCGGACCAGGATATGATGAATTGTCTACCCTTGTTCGTCAAGGGGATAGCATATCACTGGGTTAAGTTGGAACGTTCCCGGTGGTCTTCATGGGAACAATGCAAGGAGGCCTTTCAACAGCGTTTTGGGGATCCGGATTTCCAATTCTCGCTGCGTGAGCAAATCCGAACGCGAAATCAGGGAGCAGAGGAACGGGTGGCAGATTTTTTCACATGCATATGGAACCTATTCATTAGAGTAGTTCCACCGTTCTCAACAGAGGAACAGGTGAAGATCACCTTTCGAAACCTGCTGCCTAGACTCCAGGTAGCGATAAACCTCACCGACACCATGGACTTAAAGGGTTTGGAAAGAACGGCCATCCGAGTCGAGTGTAGCTACTCTGCTGCCAGCGCATATCATGCACCCCCAGCTCCGGAGAGGTCGATGCTCCCGGAGTTTGCGTATCATCCACCGGTAAGGGCAAGGAACCGCGTCACCTTTGGAATGGTGGACCCGAGGCCAACCCCCACTGGCAAGGATCTGGCTTCCCGGGGGTTCATCAACCCTTTTGTGGGTGGGCATTCGCGGAATTTTACGTCCGCCTCGCCCCACCGGGCCAACTTTGTGAGTCAGCCAAGAGGAGGCTCGGCAGGGGGTTACCGGGGCCAGTACGTACCACGGCCGTCCCGACCAGGTATACGACCGGAGAGGGCTCCAGTACCAGAGGTAACCGCCACCAGCACTAACCCATTCCTGCAGGAACCGGCCGTACCGAGGGAAAATCAGGGGTCGGCAACAGGCGTTCAACCTTACGACAGGCCGATCATCTGTCACAACTGCGGGATCGCGGGCCACTTTACAAAAGGATGTGCGGTACGGAAAGTGGTTTGCTGCTACCGCTGCGGCAAGGAGGGTGAGACCACCCGAACAGCCCACAACTGTACGGGAAACGGATATGGAGGTCGCCGGTAAGGGGAGAAGCGACTTCCTCGATCCAACAAAATTCCCCATTGACTATCCCGGAATATCTGTGCAGTCCAATCGGAGACAACAGCCGAGCCTGGCAGATCCTGGTTATCCGGCTGGAGATTTGTGGGCGACCAATGCCCGCGTTGGTGGATTGCGCGGCAACTAGCTCCTATCTCAGCGCGGAGGGACTGTTGGAGGTGGCCGAGTTGGGATATTCTCAACGACCAACATCCAAATACCATAGCACCATCGCCAATGGACAGCAGATTTCGTGCACGGAGGAAGTCGAGTTCGACGCAACATTGGAGGGTCGTTGGAGTAGGCTCACGGCAAGAGTCTATCCCGACCTCCCGGTCCCGTTGCTATTGGGCCTCGACTCTCTTTTCCTACTCGGGATTGGAGTCAACCTTAGGAGGCGCAAGTGGTTCTTTAGCGGAGAAACAACTGAGTTCGACTTCGAGCCGGTAGAGGTGATAGGAAATGACAACACTATGATGCCAATTACGGACCTGACAGAGGCCGAAACCGTTCGGTTAGAGGAGTTCCTATCCATCCAAGTCCCAAGATTGAGATCAGCTCCCGGGGTCACTAATCTGGTAGTCCACCATATCGATGTCGGTAATGCCAGACCCATCAAACAACGATGGTATCCATTCACTCCCGTTATGAGGGAAGCGATGGATCAGGAAGTCGACCGTATGCTGGAGGCAGATGTCATCGAGCCTTCCACCAGCGAATGGAGCACCCCTATCGTAATGGCTGCCAAACCGAATGGCACCTTCCGGTTCTGCCTGGATTTCCGTAAGGTGAACGAGGTCTCGAAAAAAGACGCATACCCAATGCCGTACATGAGCCATATATTGGATTGTTTAAGGTCGGCCAAGTACATTTCTACACTAGACCTGAGCCAGGCCTTCCATCAGATCCCGCTGGACCGGGAGTCTCGAGAAATCACAGCATTTACAGTTCCCCATAGGGGACTGTTCCAGTTCAAGAGGATGCCGTACGGGCTGACCACCGCTCCCGCTACATTTCAGAGATTATTAGACCGGGTTATTAGTCCCGATATGCAACCTCACGCGTTTGCCTATCTGGACGATATCGTCATTGCCACCGACACGTTTGAGGAACATTTAGAATGGCTGAGACGGGTCTTCAAGAAGATCATGGCGGCGGGGTTGTTGATCAACCCCGAGAAATGTGAATTCTGTCGGAAAGAATTGAAGTACTTGGGCTTCTTGATAAACCACGAGGGTATGTTGGTTGATCCGGATAAAACATCAGCTATCCTGGAGATCCCAGCCCCGAGGACGGTTAAACAAGTCCGACGGTTCCTGGGAGCTACTTCATGGTACCGACGATTTATTCCCGAGTACGTGAAAGTAGCGGAGCCTATCACCAAGCTCACACGTAAGCGACAAGAATGGTTCTGGGGCGAGGAGCAACAGAGAGCTTTCGACCATCTTAAGAAAGCATTGACTGAGGCGCCGGTATTGGCGCGCCCCGACTATACTAAAAAGTTCACGCTGCAGACGGACGCAAGCTTAACCGGGTTGGGAGCAGTGCTCACTCAAGAACCCGATGGGGCAGAACATCCGATTGCCTACGCGAGCCGTAGCTTGACCAGTGCGGAACGTAACTACGACGTACGGGAGTTGGAGTGCCTGGCGATCCTATGGTCAGTTGAAAAATTTAAACCCTATCTGAATGGGTATCGTTTCACAGTTATCACCGATCATGCGAGTTTAAAGTGGTTGCTGTCCCAGAAGGAACCCAAGGGGAGAGTAGCCCGATGGACATGGAAGCTGATGAATTCAGACTTCGATGTGTTACATCGGAAGGGCTCACAAAATCAATTGCCCGATGCTCTGTCCCGAATGTTTGAGTCTACTCCTTCTGGAGACGATACCGAAGAAGATGACTGGCCTAACGTGGCAGTTGTGGTTGCCACCTCGAGCTTCGGTTAATATGTTACTCACGTTGCCTACGGGGGAGAGAGATCCTTGGTATGAGGCACGAGTCAAGGACGTACGGGAGAATCCAGCACGCTATCACGACTGGAGATTCAGGGATGAGAAATTATTCCTGCGACGGAGAATGTCCCGTCTCGATTCGCCGGACACCGTCTGGAAACTAGTGGTCCCGCGACACCAGAGACCAGCTATGAGAACCACGATGTCCCGCAGGCGGGTCATCTTGGGATTGACAAGACCTTCAAGAGAATAGTAAATTCATATTACTGGCCTGGCTTGTATCGAGACGTCGCTAGATACGTCCAACACTGCGACACCTGCCAGCGTACGAAGTCCCGACAGGGGCCACCAATGGGATGGATGGGCCGTCGGGTGGTTGAAGAACCGTGGACCGTCGTGGCAGCAGACATCATGGGACCCTTTCCACCCAGTCGGTCTGGGTTTGCCTACGTTCTGGTAATCCAGAACCTATTTACCAAGTGGGTGGAGTGCTGTCCGTTAAGAAAGGCGGGAAAGAAGATCCGGGAAGCCTTAGAAGAACTTGTGTTTTCCCGGTGGGGAGTTCCGGAGGTGCTCCTGACAGATAACGGGACGGAGTTTGTCAACATCAACTTACGACAGGTAGTGGCCGAGTATGGCATTTTCCATACTACTACCCCACCTTACCATCCTCAGGCCAACCCCGTGGAACGGGTGAACCGGGCCCTCAAGACCATGATAGTGGCATTCTTGGAGAACGATCACCGAGAATGGGACCTGCTTTGGCCGAGTTTCGTTTCGCGTACAACATCGCTTACCACTCCTCTATAGACACAAGTCCCGCGTTTTTGAATTTCGGCAGGATGCCGCGTCCTCATCAGTTCTGTCGGAGAACCCCGGGAGAGAAGGATGTGAGGGCAACCGACCCCCATAGTTGGTCGGCCCGAATGAACAGTTTGCAACCCCTTAGGGACAAGGTGCAGCACGACCTGGAGGAGGCCTACCGGAGGCAGTCTCTTCAGTATAATAAACATCGTAGTCCCGCCACCTTCAAGGTGGGGGATGAGGTACTACGTCGGCAGCGGGTGCTGTCCTCAGCGTCGCAGAACGTGGCGGCCAAACTGGCTCCCAAGTTTCAGGGGCCATATCGCATCAGTCGAGTTCTGTCACCTAGGGTTTACGAGCTGAAAGATCGCGAGGGGGGTATAATTCGGAAAGTTTCAATTGATGACCTGAAGCCTTACCGGTCCCGTACCTCCTGTGATATTTTAGATGGAACCCCTACAGCAGCTCCGTCTTCTGGTGGAGGATTTCGAGGGGCGTTGTGTGGGTCTCGCGCCGACGGGAGGCGAGGACCTGTGGCGCTGGGTTCGGGAGTGCCGGGTTCTCTCGAACCTGGTAGCCCCGAACCTGGAGACCGGGGCCTCCCCACCCCCTCTCCCGAAAGAGGAGGTGGAGAGGGCGCTGGGGGTGCTCAAAAAGGTTCGGTGGTGGCTGGCGGTGGAGTTGGCACCGATCGGTTTCACCGCTGGCTACGTCGCCGGCAGGGGGCGCGGGGCGGCGGTTAAGAGAGGGGGATCGAAGACCCTCCCGAGGCCGGGCCCTGTCTCTCTGGGGGAGCACCACCAGCGGGTAGTTAGACGTCCGCCTCCCGTGGACGCGGGCCCGCAAAGAACGTGTCGTCGGTGCGGGCAGAGGAACCACCTGATGGTTGTGTGCCGGGAGCCGCCTTCCGCCATGCGGCGGTGCTTTTCCTGCGGTCGTCAGGGGGTGACGGTCCGGACATGTCCCGTATGCGGACCAATCTACGCATCACCCCAGGGTCAGGTGGACCGGGACCCAAGGAGGAGCTGGGCCAAGATGGCCGCAGAATATAAGCTTGAACGCCAAAACAGGAACAAATAAAGAGTCCCGTTTTCGGAAAAAAAAAAAAAAAAGGTTTACGATGGCTGTTTTGGTTATTGGGTAGGGACGCCCCACTTCCTTGCATGTCTTTCCTGGATCCTGGGGGATAGGAGTCCACGGTGGGGGTGCGGGAATAGCGGCGCTAACCGAGATAAGCGGGAATCAGGAGCCGTTCGCCATTTGAATAAACCCGTGCAAGCCTGTGAGATCGTGAGGTACCGAGGTCGGACGGGTGACCGGAGTTTAATTTATCAAGGACCTGAGGAGGGGAAGACGAGTTTTCCGGCCGAGGGCGGCCGTGTCTAAGGGGGGAGTATTGTAACGTGGCAGAAAATTCGAGCTGCGTCCTCCTCGCTCAACGGAAGCCTACACGATCACGCAGGGTTGTAGGGTGGATTTTCAAGGCTTCTTTATTCTTTATTTTTTATTTTTTTTGTTGCTTTATTTTTTTTTATATATACGTATAATGCGATCGACACGACTGAGGGAGGATCGGGGAGAGAAGAGGAGGAGGATCACGCCGTACCCATCGATTGCTGGCTTCAGGATTCGATATTTTACATAAGCCGATATTTTACGTCTTTCTCTGTTGGGAGATACAGTCGTCCCGCTCGACGTTCATTTTCAAACGATACGCTGCTATCTATCTTCAGCTATCATCTACTTGCCGCAGTCCATCCAGCTCATGGGATTCATCTGCCGGACAAAGCTACTCTCTGTATTATCTGGGGCTAATTTATGCGTCGTCCAGCTAAGGCGCTAGTCGCGGTCATCGTGCGACACAGGTTCCCCCAATTAACCGAGTCTAGCGGGTTAAGTGGGGATCATAGTTCACGGGCACGCGTGCCGGCAGGACCTCAGGGCTTTTTCCCGGTGACCGTTGAGCGAAGCAGACGTGGCAGTACTTATACCTGTGTCCCGCGCTATCCTAAGCTACCACACATATTGGCGCATTACCGTCCACTGTATTACCGGAGGGAAGAAACTGAGAAAACATTATCGCTACGTCCTCTCGAGAATTCCCGGATCACGAGAACATCGCTTCGTCATCGTCCTGGTGAGCTCTTCTCCCTTCTACGGTCTTTCGCTAATATTTTATTATTTTATCATTTAACTTGTGTGTTTGAAATTTGTCTGAGCCGGGTCACCCCTGCGACTCGAGTATACTGCGTGCAGAGTGTCAATTTGTATTGGGAATCGCGGCGTTTAATAAGAATAACCTCGAGATCGTGTAACGTATAGAAACCGGGGAAAAGTCACTTTATTAATTGTTTTAGAGTTAAATCGTGCGCACGTTAGGCCGTTATCCCGAAGTGTGTTGGTTTGTGTGGGATTGGAACGGGATAGACCGCGTCACAGATTTTAACGAAATATAGACTTTGGATTTATGTGAGATAATTCGAGTTCCCTTTCGTTTCGATTTGGAAGGCCGTGCGCGAATTTGTACGTCGTCCCGTGGTACATAGGATGTAAAAGGGACTAGAACGTTATATAGCGCGTCGCGGATCCTTCCAATCAATCGGCGTTTCTCTGTTTTATTTATTTATTTATTATTCTGTCTATTATTTATTATTCTATTTATTATCTATTATCTTATTTATTATTTATTATTTATTATTTCTTATTTATTATTTCTTATTTATTATTTCTTATTTATTATTTCTTATTTATTATTTATTATTTATTGGTTATTTGTTATATTTTATTCAACCAACGAGGTATTGATCGAGATTATTATTCTCACATTAATTATTTTATTATTATTATTATTCTTTGTTATTATTGAATTACCGACCATTATTTGTTCGTTATTTGACATCTTACGGACCGCAGAAAGTCTCGGTGGTTTGACTTTTACACGGCATACATTATTCGAAATTGTAGTAGCAGGCCGTGGGTCGCTTCGCGTACGTGACCTCTCGACGTCCCGTTGTTTTGGTTTCGGTTTTGTTTGGAAGTATGTGGGATTAGCTCGGGATAGGCCGTATCGCAGACTGTGAACAGAGACCACCGAGCGTTGGAAATTTATCGAGGAATATTATAGGAAAATAGAAGCAAGCGAGATCGGCTATATGACCTATACAGTGTATGGGAGTGAGTGAGAGCGCGGGATAACTGCTACCACCGAATTAACGATTAAAGTTAAGATATCTGACTAGCGTTAGAATATTGTTAAAAGAAAAACGGTTTATCTTACGGGACATTTTATTTGGGTTCAGTGGCGAGGTTTGCCGGAAACTCGCAATTGTTTGTTAAGAAATCAATAAATCGCCCGAGCGGCCTTTGTAAGTCCCGTACCTGCTATTGTTGTCTCAATTATTTACTGCAATTATTTTATTTGTTTATTTATTATTTATTTAGTAGCCTACCTTCCTGTTTCTCGTTTGGCGTATTTATTGATCTTATTTCATCATTTGCCCGCGTTCCTTAATTTTAATGACTTATTTTAATTAATGGATTTTATTCGTAGCTTATTCCTGTTTTTTATCATATTTGACTAATTAGTGGCTTGACAGTCCGAACCACCCACTCTGCCTTGAACAGCTGTAGCTGGCCTGGGTTGAGACTGGTCATCCAACTCGGTATTTTTTCCTTCCGGCGCGAAAGCGCCTGGCGCCCATCTCGAAAGAGAAAATAAAAAGGAAGGAAAAAATAACTTGGACCAGTCATAGGTAACGTGGTGCGTTGAGGCACAAATTTACCGTTACAACACATTTATCGATTTTTAATAAAAACTAAAATTCATACGTGGAAATGCTGTTGGTATTAATATGTGTACATGATTATAGATTTTTTGATAAGAACTAAAATTTATCTGTATTTACGGTATTGTTGTTGTTGTTGTTGTTGATGTTGTTTTACATTCACCGTCCCAATCACCTGCGGTAGTTAGCTAACGACACATGAGGCGTGTAAGCTGAATTGTGCGCATGTGTCGCGGTGGCACACACTCGCTCATAAGCTTATAAGCTGGCGAATGTGGGCCTGTATAAGCTGAACCGCGTTCGCGCACACGTCTCATAAGCTAATAACTACGTGTGGAGTCGCACCGCCGCCGCCGCCCAGGAGGATAATAAGCTTATTGTGTGTACTTGATGTATACGGTTTTGTATCTAGTTGATTTTTTTCATTATCAATAGTAACGTAGATTTTAATAAGTGAAAATAATAGATGTACGCTGGAAACATCCGTGGACGTCACTGGTTTGTGGCCCAACAGGATGTGGGAAAACAGTTTTTGTTCGAAAATTTCTAAAGTTTCTCAATTCAATGAGTAACGTTGAATTTTATCGATATATATTTTATCATGGCGATTCTCTCGATCCTGATACCGCTTCTCTGAATTCCATATGTCAACAACAGCCATCGTCGTCGTCGTCGTCGTCGTCGTCGTTAATTACTAACAACATCAGTAATAAAAAATATTATTATTCGGGTGATAATAATTTGAAAAAATTGGTTATCATCGATGATTTAATGCGAGAATCCTCAAATAATACAATTGTCGACCTTTTCATAAAAGGTAGCCATCATAAAAATATTAGTGTAATTTTTATCACACAAAATATTTTCCATCAGGGTGATGGACAACGCGATATATCTTTGAACACCAATTATATCGTTATATTTAAAAACCCACGTGATCGAGCGCAAATCAGACATTTAGCGAGGCAAGTATACCCCGAAAACCCACGCTTTTTAACTGAGTCATATCACGATTCTACCACACAGCCACACGGATATCTACTGTTGGATCTTAAACAATCGACACCTGATAATTGTCGTTGTCGCACAATGATATTTCCTGATGATCCACGGATGTTGGTCTACATGCCGAAAAACTCTCGTCAACGTATTTAATTGGAAGCGCAAGTAGATACCGCATCAGTCAGTAATGGGGATGACTCGTGTACACATCATCATCATCAACATCATACAAGGAGTTGTTTTTCAACGAACCCCACCTATTGTGAAACTACGCTAATGATGGATAGCAGCAGCAGCAGCAAGAAGAAGAAAAATAATACTCATTACAATCCATTCGATGAACGCTGTATAGCCCTGCTTAACGCTATTTGTCATTCGAATAAAAAACAGCGAAAAGCAATATTGCGTAATGCCAATAAACTTTTAATCAATTGTATCTGTGAATGTGCGTTAAACATTTTACAAGGAGTCATTTGTGTCAAGTCAAGTGTTAAAAAACGTTTTAAAAAATTATAGTAGTATGTGTACACCTTTGCTCCATCCCACTCCTTCCCCCACCACGCGGCTACCCCCACCGCCGCACTTTTCCACCGCCGCGCTACCCACACTGTTTGACCAGTGTCGATAACGTGGAGATGGTAAAGTGAGGTGGTGTGGGTACCTTAGTGAACAAGGAAGAGTAGAGATAAGAGCAGGATGGAGCAAAAGTGTACACATACTTGGAATACATTTTTTAACTCACCCTTGTGTTGGCGGCATCTGCGACGACTCTCCAGGGTAACGGGCACAATATTTATTCCAATATTCCATGGCACACACAAACGCTCTCTCTCTCTCTCTCTCTCTCTCTCTCTCTCTCTCTCTCTCTCTCTCTCTCTCTCTCACTCACTCACTAACTCACTCACTCACTCACTCACTCACTCACTCAAAAACCACAGCTACGCGCCCTGGTAATGCTAATTACCCGCACCCATGGAGCGCTGGCACCGTCAGGGGTACGCATGCGTATCCCGATCAGCGTATCATTACCGCGCGTTTCATCGACCCGATCTAGATATCCGTCCTCGTCAATTAAATGATCGAGGCCGAATACTACGCACTTCACGAGCATCACCGGTAACGCACTAATCGGCGGCTCGGGGTGAAATAGCTGCGACCAGTCGACGTATATCGATTCCTCGAAATCGACCAGCAGCACCTCGCAGCACCTGTCATCGCTCACGTCGATGATATCCCCGCGCATGGCCCTTTGACTACGCACAACCACACAGGACACCCCAACGCACAAGTCATCGATTAAAAAGCGTTTCCTCTCAGAGCGCTCCTCGATATATAATTTATATAAATTGTCCTCCAGTCCGCACAATGCCGCGCACATTAGCTCCGACCGCAGACACACAGTATTATCGTCGGTGCCGCATATCACCCGGCACACAAAAGCTGCCGCTAGATCGTCGCCTAGATTTAGTGGATACATTTTGCGATTTTTCTATTCAGACTTTCGTCGCGCACTGCTAAAGACAGACTGGATGCTCCGGATGAGGCTGGCGGTGATCACAGCGTTTGAAGATAACAAACGCCCCTCTGAATCATAACTAGGTGTGCAGCGCTTTGAATGCAATGTCAGCGGTTTTGCACGTGCGTACCGCTTTGCGCTGTGCTTCTCGTGAAGCGAATGCTCCGCAGTAAAAGACGCAGAATATGATACCGTGCCGCGAGAGACCTCGATTATAATTAATATATAATTATAAAATAAGAGACACAGTAAACCGATGTATTTGTTTTTAATTAATCAATATTTTATTTAAATCACTTTACAGATATTTACCGTCGTATGCAATACCCCTGCAAACACGGTAATCTTCGCTCGGAGACTCCTGTGCCGTTAAATTTATTTTTATCACTGTCTGATCGTTGAGAGGCAAAAGCATTGTAATATTCACGCACTAATCTGTCGTTTTTCGTTTCATTATCGCTAAAGAGATTATTGAATCGCGACATGGTGAAGCCGCACGACATAAGATGTAGGAATACGATGCAAAACTATCCACACACATCCGACGTATTACTCTGTAGCTGCTTGAGGCCGTACCGATAGAACTTGCAGTTTCTTCGTAGTCGTGCGAGATGTTGCGGTATAACCGGTGGTAGCCCGTAGCTATCAAAGTACATTCCTTTTCCATGATGGTTAACGTACATGGCGATCCAATGCTCTCCAGGTCCGTCGTGGTTATCCGTGTTAACTACGAGTCCGGCTGGTAACGACCATACACGAGGAATTCTGTCAGCCGGGTGTACGCCAACGGTTGAAAGTGGTAGATACTGCAGACTCTCGTAGATTTGTCTAGTGTTCATGCTGAACACATAGTCAATGAATAAGTGATGACCGATACGCTTTGGAAGACGTATATATATGCAAAATTTATTTCACAGCATCGTCGATCGTGTCACGACTACATGATGAAGATTTCTCCTCTTTCTTATTCTCTTCCTCTTCATCTGCTGACCAAACATCCATGTATGATTCTCCTTTACATGGGTGCTCGCGAAGCCAATTTTTTATTTGGAAAGCCTGGCGCATTGCACAATGCGAAGACGCTGTATCGTTTATCATAGCGTGTCTGAAGCATTTTCGCAAAGATTTCGGCATAAATGTGTACGATGAAGCGCCCTCCTCATCCTCCAGGTTAGAAATTTCACGACTCGTGATATCGCAAAGAAGTATAGCCTTCTCGTGACCGCGTGTATAGATGCGTCTTGATTTTCGCGAAATTTCACGCAAGTTAGCGTATGCTTGTTTACAGCTCATATCGCCTTCGTACCACTCCAGACCGTGAAAATATTTCGAGAGAAAATTATTCTGGCTTCTCGAATGCTGTGGTAATTCGGCAAAGTGACACGGCGGTGCGACGATCCAATGAGCAGAGTACGGTCTATCCACTGCTACCACGGCAATTTCTTTCGGAATAAATTCCGAGTCTTTACCACACATTCCCTGTATATCCACGACGATATCCATTTTCACGTCTAATCCGTACAGATGCTCGAGTTCGACTGATTAGTTACTCGCGGACACGCTTCTACGTGTCTTAACACGAAATAATTTTATGCCGACATCAGCACATTTTTCGCTTATCCGGTAAAATCCACCATTACTTGTCGAGAGGCATCAATTTCAAGGACATTATCATATTCCGCGTAGACTACACAATTTATCGTTGAAGCAAGCGCATCCTCAAATCGTACCTCTATTCTCACACTACCGTGCTTTATTAAATTCCAATGTGTATTGCTGTTCGCCGAAAGATCGGGTGTCAAATCAAAAGCAAACAAACAGTATCCATCGCGATAATTATCGCGATCGATCGAATTACCGTCGTTCAAGAAATGTTTTCCAGTTCCCGAAAACAACGTTTGAAAAGCATCCACATATAGATAATTTTTCGCGAAATCAGGTTGTAACGGTTTCGAAGGTATTTGAGCACCATCTATATACAACGAGAGATAATTTATCTTGTAATTTTGGAAATTGAATGGATTCATACTGAAGTCGCCGTTAAACGCTTTGTTATCGACAAAACCGATAATTATACGCTTCGGCAATTGACCTAACACGATATTATCGATAGTCTCTCCATGAACACCAGAGTGTATTGAAACGGCTTTTACCTCGACTCTCGTAAGAGGATATTGTAACGGAACGCAATTAAGGCGATCCGCTACCATAACTGACAACCTCAAGTCCATCTAACAAACCAACCCACACAAAGCAAAACAAGACACATAGCATACCAACACCAGACAAAGCCAACAAATAGTTATCGATAGACAGAACACTCCATAAAACATCAAAAGAAACACCCACCGGACGAGGAGAACAGAAAGGACTAGTAGGTACATACGCAGAATCGTAAGTACACACCTTAAAAGTAATGGTGTAAATAGAAGGCCTGCCTAGCCTAAAGATCACCATGTAAACAAAACGGGAGGCGTAACAGCAAGCACACGCCGGCCTAAACGCAGACGGCACAACCCCAAATAGGCCAAACTATTCAAAAGGCGAGAACACCGAGAACGCCACAGCACGGCAAGAATAGAAAATAATTCATGGAACTCTCGAGATTCCACGAAACACCGAGACAAATCAACAGGGTACCTTCGCATGAAACTTCACTACGTACCCCCACTCACGAATAAAACATTAATATTAATAAAACACATAAAACAAACTTATCTATGACAAAAACTAAGCAACACACATAGAGAAAGACAATCCTCACGTAGGAGAACACATGACAACAACAATAACGTAAAAATCAGCGAGAAATCCGTAAAAAACGCACAAGGAAAGACATAATTAACAACAATTAATTATCCTGGGCAATTACTTATCACCAAAACAGCAAGGCAGCGGCATACGAAACAGGGAGAGACCCATATGGGCCTGAATCACAGAAAAACCCTGATCAAACCACAGAAAACACCGGTAAAAAGTCTGAACCTACAACAAGTAGGAATATCACATTGCCCGACGAAATTCAACCTCGCTGAAACCTCGTTTCAAACCCTAGAAGGACAAAGATCGGCTAAGAATAGAAATGCAAAAAATAACGGTACACCTACACGTCACCCCGCACCTCTCTCACCTAGTGATGGAAGTGCGACAAACATCACGTGACCTACCACAAAACACCCTCCCGGGGCCCATCCGACAACCTATATAAACCGCGACAGGACAAGCCTCGAGGCTCTTGTCAAATCTAATAAGTCAAGACGAAGTGCTGCTCGACAACACACCTAGTACATAAAATTACACGTAGAATCTCCATGTAACAAAGACGTGTTCTTTCGATCAAATCGATTCCCCTGCATTGCGCTTGGCCGCCCCTACTCACAGCGTCAGGGCACACTCCACTAACGGGTCCCCACGCACGGCGTCGTGGCTATCCGTCTCTTGGAGTGTGAAGCAGCACGAGTGACACAAGGTCAAGGGAGTGGCATCCCGACTGAGTGCACCGCGCACTAGGCTCGTAGGGTGTACCTGCGTGGGTGGGACCACGTCAGGGCCAGCACCAGCTACCACCTGCGACTTGCGGATACCTCGGCTGGTCGCAATTATTAAGGAACCGAATCATAAGCCTCTTAATGGCACGATAAGGTGCTTAATTAATTGCGAATAAAAGCTTCAGTATCCGGGGTCCAGGAAGAGCTAGCGGGTCAAGCTGCGAACCCGGTGTCTCTTGCGAACAGCGAAGCTATAGCCAGGGACCCAAACAATAACAAAGACGAGTAAGGTAGGTAGGTAAATTCACGCACACACACCACCTCATAGTACAACGCTCGCGAGTCCCCTATAAAGCTCACCGCGTAAAACGTCAATAGGGCGGTGCCTTGATAATCAAGCCACACGCTTACTCCCATTTGGTTGAACATCGAAATAATACACCACCTATTAACACGTCCAATGATTCAAAATAAAGGCTGACCGGTACGTCTTACGACGGTACCGCGGAAACGCCCCTTATGAGGACAAGCACCGGCAGTATTAACCAAGCAGGCCCCACCTATTTAACAACAGACGGGCAGGTAGAAAACGAGCACACCCATGAACGAAAAGCTCCGCACAAGCGTATCCTGAGATGCCATAATTAACCGACAAAGTCCACATACGTAGTTTTTAAATACGATCGCGCATTAGCAGACGCGATAGCCCGCATTTGATAAATTGAGTGTTAAGCTCCGTAAATGTGATGTCTAATCACTTTACGAATAATCGAGTCTTAAACCGAATTATCTTGGAATTATTCCACATACGTAGTTTTTAATACGATCGCGCATTAGCAGACGCGATAGCCCGCATTTGATAAATTGAGTGTCAAGCTCCGTAAATGTGATGTCTAATCACTTTACGAATAATCGAGTCCTAAACCGAATTATCTTGGAATTATTCCACAGACGTAGTTTTTAAGGAGATCGCGCATTAGCAGACGCGATAGCCCGCATCTGATAAATTGAGTGTTAAGCTCCGTAAATGTGATGTCTAATCACTTTACGAATAATCGAGCCCTAAACCGAATTATCTTGGAATTATTCCACATACGTAGTTTCAAGAAATCGCGCAGTAACAAACGCGATCACCCGAATTAGATAAATTGAGTGTTGAGCTCCGTAAAGGTGATACCTAATCACGTTACGAATGATAGAGTCACATACCGAACACAACCGGAAAAAAATCCGCGTACGTGAATTTAAGTGTCAACTACAAATAAACACCCCAGAATTCCATGAAGTTGTGCGTTGAGCTCCGTATGCACGCGACCACATCGTCATGCGAACATTAAAGTCAAAATCTGAATACTAGGAATTATTTCATCTCTGGAAATACAGCAACGAGTAAAGAAGGAACGCTAGGACGCGATTCCTAGGGAAGACCGTGCGTACGACGCAAGATCGTCGTCCTAAACCATCAAATTCCATTCCAGTCTCCTCACCAAATATCACATACAACCAACGCCTTAAACACAACAAAAAGAAAAAAGAAAAGAAACCAAGAATTACCCTTCAAATATAAAAGACCAATGATGAAAGGGTAACGAACCGCATGTCCTCCACGGGCAATGCAATTAAAAAAATCCAACCTAAGGTCTCTTACACAAACTATAAATAAATAAACAAATCAAACTTATCACACACACTTATCAGTCAATAAACATCACTCTTTACCTCAAGCCCAGAGCACGAACCCACTTCAAGCCAACAGTCCTCACCGATGGTTTAGGACTGACCAAGCTCAAAAGATAAAGTAAAATACGCGATTTCACTCCGCCGCCGAAAAGACGCGCATCGTAACAGAAAACAAAAGTGCATAAAATCGCGAAACGTTTCAATATTTAGCCGTAGATTTTGCCAGAGTTCTAGCATGCGAGAGCAGCACACCAGGAGCTATTTTTGTTCTACGAACGAGAAGCGATGCCTCGAGAATCTTTAAGCCGCATTGACCATTCTTTGTATCCCCCACAAGACAAAATGAATCTCTAGACCGCACCAACCGTAGTCGCATCTCGACGCGGTTTAATAGGAACCGCTCCTGATTGAATATATCGCAATGCAGATGACCGAGCAAGTCTACAGTTTTTTCGACATTTAAAAATTGTTTTCTCTTCACAAGACCCGTATTTTTCGATGCTACATCATCCATTTTTCCAGGTGTATCGTCGTACCAGAGAACGCTCGTGAGATGCGAATTTTTTGCTGCTGGACCGTAATTCAAAAGTGTTTCTATGTACGCTCGATAAGCGTAAACATTATTTGGAGGTGAAACTAATTTTTGATTCAGGTATACATCCACCTGATTAAACATAGAATGCAAGAGATTGTTTACAGGGCCGGCACTTACTTTTGACGATGTGCCCGCGGCAATTTCCGTAGTGGTAGGAGATGTTATTTTCACTCTCAGACTAAGCATAGTATGCGCGAGATCGATATACTCATCACCCTGGCCGGGAATAACAAATTCAATCGGTAAATCATCTGTTAGCGAAGATATTGGTTTGTAATACACCCAATTGGAGCCTTCGATAGTAGTTTGCGTCGGTGGGAGTGAAAATAATTCAAGTTCCGATTTAAGACACTCGCACGAGTGCGCATGTAGAAAAGCCATCTTGTTTCAGCTATCCAAAAATATCTGCAACTGTTCGTTGACGAGTCTTCTTCTTCTTATTGTTCTTATTATTCTTCTTCTTCTTTATTACTTTTCTCTTTATTACACTTTCATTTTTACGGGAGATACGTCGTGGTTTACGTTCGTTCGATGAATGAGGAGTTCGTGAAATTTTGCGCTTTTTATAACCAGAACCCCGCATGAAAGTGGCAATTTTTTCAGAGGCTTTGCGTTTGAGATTACTGCCTGATTCTCACGCTCTCTCGCGAATAGCATCTTTCACAGCTATATTTCTATCGAGGATATCACCGGCTACGTTTACACCAGCGCGCAACGCCTTTTTTCCAACTGCTTTAGCGCTCTTCTTTAAAAGTGGTAACACTCGATGAAACAGGCCCCCGAGAAAGCTACCGATACCGTGTCCTCGCTGATTAGGTGTTCCGATATAAACATGGCTAATGCCACCGTACCCGCGACGACCCCATCCGTGCTGCACACTGTCAATATCATCCATAGTGGTGTAATCAATCGTGGGACCTTTTGGAATGTAGTGTCACAGTCAACGTTCCCTGGTCGAATGGTATAGGATCCCCAAATTCGTCTCTTATATCGATCTCGATAGTGTCTAAATTATTGCGCAAGAGGGGTATATATCGTGGCGTTGAAAACGATTCAATTTTTATCGAACCATACGGACAGTCATCAGTATCAATGGGAACAACTCGTAAGAGGGGTGTTTGTACATCGCCTGTAATATAGCTCTCGCAGATATCTGTGTATAAAAACATGCTGCCCCGTATAGCACCGGTGAGAGATGCAGGCCTCGACCCTGTGTATTCGCAATGCGGTTCTATCATTACGGACCTACAGGTCTCTTCCGAGAATCCTAGTAGCCTTGCGATAGCGGGCGATACGCGAAAGTCGTGGTAGCGTAGATCGTCGCATACGCGTGCCACTTCGACCTGCCCGCTCGGAAGCTATTTAAAGCGCAAATAATCGGCCACGTGAGGTAACTGATTTATACTCTCCAAAAGAGCGTCTATAGAGCGATTTACACCAGGTGCTACTTGGTCTCTATCAGCGCGTCTCCGTGTTGAAAGATTTAAACCCGATAAATCATAATCACCATCCTCAAAATTTACGAGATTTCCTACAGTAGGAACATGTAAAAGAGTCATTGGATAAGCAATTTCCACAAGAGAAACAGACCATTCTTCGTGCAGGCGTATCTGACGCGGTAGTTTTGTAATAAATTTCGTCGTCGTATTATCCGGAAAATACTGCATACTACTGTTGCTCGGTAGTACGACAAAGAAGGAGCTATCCTTGGAGCTCATATTTATCACGGACGATGATCCCGAGCGTTCTTCTTCTTCTTTGCCCTCTTCTTCTCTTTCGTCTTCTCAGATGACGGAGGTACTCGTACTCGCGATAATTCTGCCTCGTAGAAAATACCGTCGATAGTCTCGTTATTCAGATCGTGTAAAATATACACAAATGGTTCTCGTTTCAATGATATTCGTTGAATTTTGAATAATTCGTTATTCCAACCACGCTCATATCCTTTCACGAAAGCTGCTTTAGTTGTACTGATACGTACCAAATCACCGACGCTGTATTTAGGCTTTTTAATTTTTTTCGCATTCCGCTCGTAACGCCGTGCTAAATTGTCTCGGGCTATAGAGGCGTTTTCGAGGGTTACTTCGCTCGGGGGAATACGCGTTCCGCTGTGTCTAGTGTGATTATAGGCATATAAAAAATTTTGTAAAACATCGATGTAACGCTTATTTCGTGTGTATGTAAAGTAGCGCCACATTCGCTCTTTTATTGTTCGATTCAAGCGTTCGGCAATCGAGGCATTTATATCAGGGTTACGAGCAGCGCGAAAATCGATATTCTTTTTCTTGAGAATTTGCTGAAACGGTGCGCCGATAAATTCTTTGCCTCGATCAGTTTGTAATTGTTGCGGGCGACGATTGTTACTGCGCGCGAGTATGCGTGTGAGACCGCGGGCCACGTTTGCGCTCGTTTTGTCACGCAAAGCCTCGACCCACGCGTATTTGCTCAACACATCGATAACAACAAGCAGATACGCGTACCCATCGTTGTACGTGGCTATCGAGCGAAGATCAGCTAAATCAGCCTCCCATACATCGTCTATATTACTCACGCTGTACGTACGACGGGGAAATCGTCGCACGAGGCGATGCATGTTATATGAATCCTGTGTCTCGAGCCATGGTAAAACATTTTTTCGCGCTACTCTTCGATCCACCTGGGCCAAATTTTTTGCTCGAGAATAGGAAGCAGGATGAGCGGTGTCATAATAGATTTTTTGAAGAATTTTCATAATTTTAGCGATGACCAGTTAAATGGATTCTTTTTCTTTTTCTTTTCTAACTGTGTGGGGGGTCGATATTCTGCTTGTCCGATGTTTTGCAATTGTTCGTCCTCTTCTTCATCCCCCTCCGCCCCTCAATGATGTCGTTTTCATCCTTGAGCATCAAATCTCTGTGTGAGTGTGCGGTCTCGGCCTCGTCGTCGTTGTTGTTGCTACCGTTGCTGCTGTTGCTGCTGCTACTATCGTTATCGCGCGGTAAAATAAGACGCCGCTGTGGTGTCGAGGATGTCGTAGGTGTAGGCTCGTGTAGTAACTCGGGATTGCCGATAAATTCGCGGGGCATCTGTATCGCTCGCAGGAGTTCGGCAAAGTGAGATCGTCCGATGGGTTTCTCGCGTTTTCTAGCTCGCATAGCATCATTAACAAGATCAACGATATTGGAATTTGAAATTCTTCTGCCGTCTATGGAAACAACACCGTTACGATCCCATGTCATTTTTTTACCAGCGGCGCTGCGATGCAAATTACGAAGCAACGATATTGCTTTAGATTAACATTTTTTTGGTACACTATCGATAATAAGTGTGTCATTAAGTCGCGATTGAACTTTGTTCATTAAAACGTCATCGGATTCACTTTCGTGGCTATCGAGTATTGCTACTTTTCGTTTTGATGAAATATTCGGTACTGCATTATCGTACTCGACCATGTGAAGATAACGCTGTAAAACCTGTTGGTACGCTATCCACTTCTCTCTCTCGCTCTTGTACGAGTGAGAGTTCAGAATTTCACTCAGCTCAGAGTCGAGGCGCGATAATGGCGTACCGGTAGTCTGTACGGAAGGCAACGGGTCTGCACTAGTAGTAGTAGTAGTAATAGTAGCAGCAGCAGTAGTGGCGAATCCAGCGAGACGATGTATGTTATCATGAGGAATAAGTACCATCTTTCTGGCATATTCCATGTCTCGCGTAGGCCAGGACAGGCTCAAGAAGCAACTTGAGAAATCCGACACAGTGCTCGAGGATGATCTTCCTCTTACCACTCCAATTTCCCCTTTTGGCGGCTAGTCGTCGGAGAATTGTCGCGTGCTTCCGAAGATGATTCTTTTGCACGTTGTTCAGACTCACGTTTCCCTGTAAAACGTTTAGAGCACACTCGCATATACAGCGTACGAGCGTTACATCTGCTTTGCGCAAAATTGCACGTCGTTGCTCTTGCTTCAGATAACACAACGCTTGCAATATAATTATCTGCTTTTTATCGAGAGGTCCGCGCAACGCCATTACAAGCGCATTACTGGTACATCGCGCGACGCATCGCGAACTTTTATTGCTTTTTGAGGCACGTAAACGTAATAGTATTGGTCATCGGGAAATATACAGGCGCGAAATCGACAATTATCAGGCGTCGATTGTTTCAAGTCGAATAATAGATAGCCGTGCGGTGCGGCTGTTGCATCGAAATATACTTCCTGCAAAAATCGCGGATTCTCGGGACATACCTGGCGGGCTAGGTGCTGAATTTGGGCGCGATCTCGCGGATTTTTGAAGACAACGATATAATTAGCGTTTAAGGAGATATCGCGCTGCCCGTGACCCTGATGGAAGAGATTTTGCGTGATGAAAATGACACGAAGATTTTTATGATGGCTACCCTTGGTGAAAAGATCGACCACAGTATTGTTGGATGCCTCGCGCATTAGATCGCAATGACCACAAGTTTAGGTCTTGCATCATTCGAGTAGTCTACCGCTTGCGGTAAACCCTCGCGAAATTCGATTTTATCACCGTACTCTGAATACCCGGACTGCCACTCTGTGTAATACAAAAGGATACGCTCGAACGGGACATCCGTCATTTCGCGCATGTATTTAAAGAATTTTTTTACAAAATATGTTTTACCACAACCCGTAGGACCACTTATCACAGCTGTCCACGGATGTTTCCAACGTGTATCCATATCGATGAGTGTCTATCAAAATCAATCAGCAGACTCTTAAATAAGCTTATACCGCGGCGGCGGCTCCGGCGGCGGCGGCGACCCCGCGGCATCAGCTATTTTCGCGGCCTTAAAGAGCTGATAAGGCGCGGCGCGCCTGCACTAGCTGATGAGGCGCGGGCCCACGGTATAAGCTGGTGTTTACGCTGTATGTAAATTAAATAACGATAGTTTTTATATTTCTCACAAATAAAGCAATATTTTTATTTCACTATGCATACATCTCTATATACAAATTTTACGAATCATCACATTCTAAACAGCAATATTATATCCACGGATGTAGCACGAGAAAGCCAGAACAAAAGGAAACACTCGATAAGAAAGACGGGACAAAAGGAATCAACGATGGGAAAGTCAGAACAAAAGGGAACGGTAGAGAGATAGCAGCTACTGCAACGAATAGCAGCACAAAAAGAACGAGCCGACAACGGTTTTATACATAATAAATCAATTTTTTTCAATGTATTGTGCACAGTAAATATGATACATGAAATTAGACAAAAAGATTATTTTTAAATATCGCGAATTCAAGTGTAAAACTATATACTTTTTTGCGTTATACTAATTAGCGTATTTCACAATAGCCGTACGGTACAGTAGAGTACATCCCGTGCCGTTTTCGCTTCGTGTTAAAGGGTTCGCATGATTTCGTTTCTTTACGCGTTACTACATGATGGAATTCCGTATGTCGAATAGCGTCGAATTTTAAAATAATAGGTACGCTCCTTGCTCCTGTCACGAAAGATCGTAATGCGTTATAATTTACGTGACGGCTATTCGCAAAGTTTAGCGTGATACCCTTCACTTTATATTTTTCAATAATCGTAACGTCGGGTTTACGAACAAGGTATGCGTAAAATTTTGGTCCACCCGAAACGAACGAAGTTATATAACTACCAGGCCCGTATTCGCTTAATTCATCCGTAAGCTCTCCTAGAAATTGACCGATTCGCGGCTCATACTCGTTACCACCGGGACGGCTCACGTAAATACAGGAGTCCGTATCGCAGTACAATATTCGTCGCCCGAGCCCCTCATGATAACTGTATAATTTTAGGCGTGCCTGTGCCGTCGTGTATGCTGCAATCACGGCGTTTGATGTCGGAGATGGTTGGATAGCATCGCGGTTGCGCACATAGTTTACATACATAATCTTGTGATTAACCGGTAGCATCCCCGTCACCTCAATCTCCGGACTCGTTAGTAAATTCATTAGCTCCGCGCGTGTGAAAACGATAACGGTTTTCGTGAGATTCTCTCGTTGACCAAACTTTCCTCAGAATGAATTAAGAGCCAATTTCGCTAGTGAACGTAAACCCGGATTTGGCTGCAAAGCACTTCGCTCGAGATATACACCCTCAGACTCCTTGTACAATGCTATAAAACGCTCTATTGCTTCCTCGTCATCGTTACACTCTGTAGGCGGTCCACTCGCCTCCTGTTTTATTTTTAGGAATGTATCGATGTACTTGGCAAAATGACCGCCTCGCCACGTTGTCGAGTCATACTGCGTAACAACGTATTGACAAATTTCATATATACCCGTCACTTTATATCCGAGCGACACAGCTTTTCTCAGTTCGTCCAAGACCCATGTGCCGTCAAACGCTCGCTCAGTCGTGTCATAGTGTGTACAAACCTCGGATGTGTCCATATCTGTGTAGCACGTTCTACACAGGGGAAACAGTAGTTTCCCATGCATGCGAACAAGCAGTACGGGTATATACAAATCGCGCGGTGCCACTACGGTACACTTCACGAGACCCTCGACGACACTTAGATCGTTTTCAAGTCCTACGAGTTCTCGACACTTGTCACCTACGTACAATTTCGGGTGTCCAACGGGATATTTTCCATTCTTACACATCCACGGATACAGCGAGCAATCATCCACATAGCGTATCAGCTCCCCACTCGCGACGTCGTACAAGCTTACAAAATTTTCCGTTCGACCGCCAAAGAATGCATCGCGTGGTTCGAGAGGCGCCTGCTTGACCATGGCGTGATTTTTCGCGAATATCGACATTTCTTCGTTATTCTCGAGTAATCAGTCAAAATCGCATTCCCATATTTCGGTTAGAGTGTACCCTTTCGATCTGATTTGCCGGGAAATAACAACGGTACGCTCGTATCGCTCATCCATTGTATCGCCGAATTTAGTTCGAGCATCTCTATTCACGCGATAACATCGCGGACAACTATGCCAAAAGCAGCCGTGAAATTGAAGAACGTGATGGACCCCCGCATCCACGTAGTAACCGTCGACAGCCGGTAGGTCGGCCGGAGGGTGATACTCTCTCGTGCGTCCAGCATGAGCGATAACGCAGTTGAGCTCACGCTCGAGCCATACGAGCCATACGACGGCCTTGCGCGATTGCTTATCGCCCCAGCGTTATCCTCCTGGTGGTAACACCGTAATGCGATCTTTCTGTGGAAAATTCTTTTGAAATACTCTCATACATGCTGATGCTATCGTGCATGCTTCTGTAAAGGGGCACACGCTCCCACAACGTATAAGTAACTCTTGAAAAGCTAAACACGCTCGTCTCAAAACCGTAACATCTGTACGTCAATATTGCACAAATTGCGTCGCAAAATCAAATTTATAATCTACGCGACTCAATTCTTTCTCATACCATTTTAAAAAGCGCTCGCGATCCGCTGAGTACATGGTATCGGGTGAGTAAAAATGCAAAGCCGGCAGAGGACCTGAGTAATTCTGATATTCCGGTGTGTTGAATAAATGGGGAAATGTACCTTTTGCGACCTCATCAGCGAAACCAAAGGCCTTAGGTAAAACGCTAAGAGCCATGGGTAAATAATTTAGACTATCGAGAAAAACGACATTGCCAATTTTCATCGAGACAATCTTCGTACCATTCATAATCAGAGAGGGCAGCTGTGTTTTTTGCACCTCGATTAAATAGCGTAGAATAAATTGTGCGTCGAAATCTCTAGCTTTATGGGCGATGCAGATGGTCTTTTTAAATTTTTGCGATAATGCCAATTTGACGAGCTCCCCAACAGGATCATCGATAGCCACGAATTCACGTTTACCACAGTTAGCCCAATCGGTCTCTATATCTGTGATATCCAGACATGTCATACATACGCATTGTGCGACACATAAATTCGGCTCGTGAATTCGTGTCGATTTATCATCATGCAATTGCTCGTGTTGCTGCGTCTCAAAATCATAAAATAAAAATCTCGTGGAAGACTTGTCTTTTTTCTTCTCCTTTTGCGCCTCTGGTTTCTTAAGAGGTGCTATAAAACACGCATGCGTAGTCGGCCGCGTTTGTTTGCATGTAGTACTAAACCATATACCACATACATGCATCTTTTTATCTGCGGTTTTAATCATACGCGAGCAGCCTCTACAGATTTTCAATGCGTTACAGACGCTGTACCGTTTATATTTACGAGACTTGATACCCGCGGAGCCCTCACTCTTGTGATGAGCGAGGCAAAAAGCACCAAAGAACGAACGATTACAGTCTGCGCAATACTCAGGCTGAGAGTCTCTATTACCGTTGCAATAAGTGGATTTACATCGAGCACATTGATAGCTACATCGATGCTCGAGTACTCGAATATACTTGGAATTACATTGTGTGCAGAACCCTCGACTACCTAGCGCACCGGCGAGATTTAATATCGGTTGATAGTGATGAGAACGCTCGTAATAGAAAATAAAGAGTGTATGATTAATTTTACCTGTTGCGGTGAGTACGTATTTTCGCCCATCGTACAGAGCCGGAACGCGTTTTCCGAAGGTGAGAAATTCATAAACAACAATCACTATACCCTCGTGAACCAAGTACTCCTGAAAGAGCTGAATTTCGCGCGCACCACACCCTCTAGCCGGTGTCGTTACCCCTGCATTACGCGTGAGCTCTATCGCTGCTGTATATTGCGCACCTCGAAGCCCGTTCCGAATTTGACACCATCGTCTGTGTGGCACGCCCGCACGTATTTGACCGCGTTCGGCATGCGCTCGGGCAGTGACAAGGGATCGTTGTAGACACAAATTATCGCGATTACTTATGCGTAAAATTGACTTTTTTGCTATAGACTCGTGTGTAAGCCTAGTGCCCACACCAGCTCCTTCGACGCCTCGTACTATACATGTCGTCGTTCTACATGTACCAGCGTCTATTCGAAATTCGCGCGCGCTCTGAGCTACACTATTAATTAGTCGCCATATATCGTCGGGAACGATGTCACGAGCTGGTCGAAATGATAACCATACAGGTCCTTGCGCGAAAGACGGTACGCTCAGAGTCATACCCACATAATCATGTCCTTCGCACGATTCTGTAAGGCGTGTGAGAACATCTCGTACACCTCCCTCGAACCATGTCAGATGATCGATACCGACCGGTGATTGACAAAAATAAAAAACTGTCTCTCGACCCTGCATCCTAAAGCTCGGAAAATAACGTCTCTGCTCGTTGTCGATACCGAAACGTTCACCAGGAGGCAAAATATCACCACCCCGTGCACCAGTCCTTCCATCGCCAGTCTGTCCAGCTGCATGCATAATTAAACCATTTATTAGAATTTTCATTTCATTTACTTTAAATTTTTGTTTGTCGCTAGCTATATATTATATATATAATTCGTGTAACGTAATAATTACAAACTTATATTTGCTTCTAGTCCTCGAATCCGTCGACTGCACCCGGGAACCGTCGACGCATTTCGTAAACCAACTCGATTGTCGGCGGTCTCGGCATAGTGAATCGTGCAAAGCGAAAAACGTTTGGGTCCGTCTCGTACCCTGTTTTTTCATTTTACTATTATTATCCGCGTAATTTTTTTATTTTTGTCAGCGTAGTTGTGTTATTAAAAGCTTACCTAAATCTACAGGGTCATCCTCCTCTTCCTCCTCCTCCTCGTCGTCATCGTCTACGTCCTGCTCCTCCTGCTCCTGCTCCTCCTCCTCCTTTTCTTCTTCTTCTTCTTCTTCTTCTTCTTCTTCTTCTTCTTCTTCCTCGTTGTCTGTATTGCTGTTGGTATCATCGTTTGAACTGTATTGTCGCCATGGGCCTGCGACGGATTTATCTGATTCTCTCGAGGGGCCTGCCATGAAAAGACCGTTTGTAGGTTTATAAGCGCAGAATGGTTGGGTAAAATTTATCCAACGATTCCCTGCTGAGCTGTCGCCGTCGTTGTACCTGCTATGATCATCTGAATCGGTTCTACCCTCCTCATCGAAATCATAGGTGTCGGATCCCATTTCTGCGTCCTCATACTGTCGAACTATATACAAATCTTATGAAATAAAGGAAATAAAATAAAAGTAATTAGCGCTGTATATTACTTACGTCTTTCATTGAGTATGGGTTGCAGAGCAGGCTCATTCAGCCAGCCGCGTCGACGAATAACACGCACCACCGAATCAATAATTATTTGATTATCAAACAATCCACCATTATACTTGTCAACTAAATCACGCTGATGACACTCGCACAGCATACCGCGAATTTTACGAACAACCGCCTGTGTCGGAAGTTCCCATAGGGTGATCTGTAAATTTCTTCTCCCCCAGCGCGAACGCAACGACGGTCTACGCTTCAATATAATCTATCAATTTTCTTATGAATCAGCGCTTTACCACTCTGACCATGATTGTGCTGTTAGACTAGTAGTAGTTGTAGTAACCACAGTAAATCAGACAATTAACTAGAGAATTTTCAAAGCGGCTCACTTTTATATATATTCCTTTAACAAGCTCTCTCTCTCTCTCTCTCTCTCTCTCTCTCTCTCTCTCTCTCTGCATATACTCCAGCGATGTAATGAATACGACTAACCAAGAAGATGGCCGCACGCGATCACTTTACAAAAGCAAGACCTAGAGAAATATTTAGCGCTGGTGATGTATTTAGTTATCGAGTTTCGGTGATGAAAGTCATATTGTTTTCATCTAATTTCAAGGCACTCGGCCATGAGGAAAATTATCAAATTTCATCGACGAATATTATTTAGTTTTCATGGCATATCTTATCTTTATGTCGATGTGTGCGTGTGCACATAAGCGTGCGAGAGTATGTAAGAGTTTTGGGATATATTTGCTGCTGTTACTAGGCTGTTGAGGAGAATGCGACAAATATCAAAGGATATTGGCTAGCAATTTTCAGTCGTATGATTTGCAGTATCAAAAGAAGAAGCGATGCAGCTAGGTGGTGGGGTAAATCTGTATAAAACGGAGTATGAACACCACCGCCGATTCATTCGACATGTTACAGTCTACACGAAAGCAATAAAAATGGCAAATAACGGTGCTACGTCTAATGCGATATCGCCATATATAGCGAACCCCGTTATGTACGGTTTAAATAAATCATTTGGTAAAATAATCGTAGCCGGGTTCGAGTTGAACTCTACGTGTACTCTTACACCAGTGGTGAAAATATTGTCGAATACTTTTACCGGAATTACACTCGGTGCGGACGAGTGGCGAGTGTTTAAAAGTGATTTTTCTCGCGTACAACAATATTTCGATGCTCATGGGACTGATGCCGAGAAAACGTATAATACCCGCATAGAGCACACAATGCATTACACACTTTTAACCTCGTGTTACCAGCACAGAGCTGTGTCATTTGGTAAAATAAGCGGTAGCGCTGATGAGGAATACGAGAATCAAGAGGAATCTGGAGAATCGAAACGGAAACGCTTCCGAAAATACTCTCCAAACATTGTTCTTCAACGGTCTACATTTGATATGCTCGTCGAAATGAGTAGAAGAATTGATATTCATATGCAGGCTCTAGAGAGCAAAAGTGAAACGATTCAGCGGTGTATGAACGAGGTGGTATCATATGTCCGTGAAAAGATAGTTGTCAGTGAAATGCCTCGTGCAGCAGCGTATGAGATCATCGGTTCCAAGGAATTCTTTGAAGAAGCGCTCGAACACATTGCGATCTTGCTGGCGCCGGGGGATACGGAGTTTATGAAAATTATTTTGTCCGAAATAATTGGGCTGTTTCGTGGTCATATCGCTGATCATGCATCGGGTGTTGCGTTGCGAACGCAATAATTCTACGTATGTGCAGCTATTTGTGATAAAGACACTGTTGTAAATAATTGTATATAGTGTACATTTCGCTCGAAATATTATAAAGTATACACTGAGGTCAGTCACGGTGAGAGAGAGAGAGAAAGAGAGAGAGAGACAGTCCTAAAACCGAAGCATCAGCAAAGGTCTGCGATAGAAAGAAGACGGAGCGCTCGTCTCTGTTTCATTAACACAGCAGATCATGGAATACGTGCCAATGTCGATTAGCAGCAAAGCAGCAGAGCTTGGTAAGTAAAAAATATGAAATAATTTTTAAATCGTAATTTTAAATCATGTAATATTGATTTTTAATTATAAAAAATAATGTCTTGCAGAGCGAGCAGCCCCTGCATATGAGCCGACACCGAGGGTTCGTTATTCGTCTCATGGAGAGCGAGAGGAAGATACATATACTGTACAAATAGAGCTAACTTCGGGAAAGAAAAGTGCCACCCGACATCCTCATCCACAGTTGTCGTCGGTGGCAGAAGATCATCAACGCTGCCAACTTTGTATAATGAGGCGTGGCATATCAGGTAAGACAATATCGATTATTCTGTACACGATGTTTTTTATCGATCAGTGCGTTTAATTAAATAGTTGTTTCGTTCTTTTTTCAGAAGTACACTATGATGACAACGCCCACAGCGAAAAATAATTTAAAAGCAATATTACGAGTGATAATACAAATTAATTCCATATAGCGATAAAAATAAAATTAACCGTGAAGGAATCTCCGAGCGTGGATGACCGTGTTTGCAGGGCTGTTGCATACGATGGTAAATGTGTAAAGTGCTTTCCATAAAATATTGATTAATTTAAAAATATCTGATCTTACTGTGTCTCTTATTTTTATAGCATAATAATTAGAGAATTATAATTGAAGTCTTTCTCTCTCTCTCTCTTTCTCTCTCTCTCTCTCTCTATCTCTCTCTCTGTGAGGGATCATATTCTATATCTTTTACTGCAGAGCAAGCGCTTTGCGAGGAGCATAGCGCAGGGCTATGCATGCTCGAAAACCGCTTTCGTTGCATTCAAAGTGATGGATACCTAGTTATGATTCATAGGAGGCTGTTATCTTTATGCCCGTGATACTCCCTAGCAGCATCTCGAGCATTTAGTTTGTTTTTGGCATCCTACTTGCAAACAATAAAAAGCAATATGTATCCGCGATACGGCAAGGAGATTTTAAGCGACGCGTTTTGGTGCCTATTAATGTTTGTCGAGAGTGTGATGAGCGTGTTTCTGCGTACACAGGAAATGTGCGATGCATACGACAAGCTGGAAGACTTCCTACGTAGTGTGTATTTAGTGGAGCGTCGTGGAAGACCCATTGAACTTGGGGAGCTGTATATCGGCATGTCCTGTGTCGTGCCTCGTTTCAATAGTATTGTCCGCGGCGAAGTGGTTTACCCGGACTTTGATGGGTACTGCGAGGTGTTGCTAGTCGATTTCGGCGAAACTATTTACATCGACTGGTCTCACCTATTTCATCTGGAGCCTCTAGCAAGTATGCTGCCGGTTCTTGTCATGGAGTTTTCCATATACGGACTCGAATGCGTGGATGTTGCAGGTATCGAGCAGCTCGTCGAAGAAGCGTGCGGTAGAGATGACTTGATCGCTGTCATGATGCGACCTCTTGCCGGCGATAGCGTTCCGCGGGTTCGATTATCGAACGGTGAACGCGCAGACGTGGCGGCGTTTATTATAGAAGCCCTCGGTGATGAGATAGATATCGGCTACGATATCGATGCCGTGGACGAAGGCTTCGACGAGGTCATATTAATGAATTAAAGACGCTGTGCGTGTGTATGTGTGTGTGTGTGCGTGTGTGAGAGAGTACATTCGAGAGACAGGAGTTTAAATTCGCTTTGGCAGGACGGTAGATGCCTACAACAGCTGCGGTGGTGAGTACATAATTTTATTCATTTTTCCAAGTATGTGTACACCTTTGCTTATCCTGCTCTTATCTCTACTCTTCCTTATTCACCAAGGTACCCACACCACCTCACTTTACCATCTCCACGTTACCGACACTGGTCAAGCAGAGTGGGTAGCGCGGCGGTGGAAAAGTGAGGTGGTGGGGGTAGCTGCGTGGTAGGGGAAGGAGTGGGGATAGGAGTGGGATGGAGCAAAGGTGTACACATACTACTAATATTAAAATATACCTCGACAGCTTGTCTCCGGGTGTGTGACAAAGCAGAGTGAAGGTGGTTGTAGTAGAGGCGGTGGTAAGAAACGGCAATATAATTGGTGAGCGAAGAAACGCTTAATAATTCAAAAAGGAAGTGGCGTTTTTTACTACTTTTACTGGCTCCCATCATCACAACTTTGTTTAGTAAATTGTTTGACGGTAGTGGCGCTTGAGAAAACAGTTCTGTGTGTTACGGATAAAATTATTAATCATTTCCATTCTCGTAATGGAACATGCGAAAAAAATGTTTTTAGTGCTAATGACCGAGGTAAACGATGGTATTACCGATGCCATCGGTCGTTACGACGAAATTCCTATGAGCGGTTCTGGCAACGATCATACACCAGCAGCTAACGAGAAAACAGTGCAGACACAGGGTGATCCTGTTTCAAGACTGGACACTTAGTTATACAAAATTTAAAAATCAAACAAGTATGGTGAAGACGACGCTAGTAAATGGAAAGAGTATTTATAAGTGTTGCAGCGTTATTTATATCTCGTTGGTTCGAAAAACGAATCGTTTTCACTACCGACTCCATCATCCACGCCTGAGACATCGTCTTAGCTGAATAATACAGAATCCACGACCGATGCTGACATCATTAATAGCGTTCCAAATATGTATAAACGTCGAGCGACTGCGCTATTCAAGTTTCTACGCAAACCCACGAGTGATGAATCAAAAAGCATAAGATGGGACAAAAAAGGTTGTGTGACAATAGACAGTATTCTCGTCCCAAATTCCAATATTGTCGACCTTATAAACGATGCTGTACGAGGTAGAAAAAACTTTAAAGCAACAGGTAGATGGGAGTTCATCGTTAGTCTACGAGCAAAGAGCGTTCCACGTGAATTCATTGGAAACAGCGCATTGTGGGATTTTGGTATATCCAGAGGTACTAAACGACCAAGAAAAGATTATCAGATGTTGCAGCATAACGATACGCATTCTATGGATGTAAGTGTGATCGACGATAATTCTAACGCCGACTACGACGACGACAGCGACGAAATACACCCTTCTTCAAAACGTCGGAAAACAAAAGTAATAAAAGCGTTTCAAAAGTGGATAAAGATTTAGAACAAGTTTCACAACGAGAGGTGGAAGATGACTTTCGAAAAAGTGTACTATGACCCCTCGCATCCAGCTGGATACGCTGGTGCGCGACGTTTGATCAGTGGTACAAATAAAGCAGACGCCGTGTACGACTGGCTGACTCAGCAGGATAGTTATACCATTCGTAGACCCGTGCGGCGTGTCTTTCCACGGCTGTATTATAATGTTACAGATATTGACGACCTCTGGGAGGCTGATCTCGTGGATCTATGTTCTTTGAGGAGCTATAACGACAACGTCTCCTACCTGCTTATGGTGATCGACGTCCTCAGCAAATACGCGTGGTTCGAGACCTTGCAGGACAAAACGGTGCGCGAGGTAACAAAGGCCTTTAAACGTATTCTCGAGCGTAACGAGGGGCGTACACCTGTTTCACTACAAACCGACCGTGGTATAGAATTTCTCGGCGGTGAAGTCCAAAAATTTCTCAAAGATGAAAACATACAATTTCGCATCGCACGTAATCCTGATGTAAAAGCCTCGATTGTCGAGCGTTTTAATCGCACTCTCAAGGAGCGGATGTGGCGTTACTTCACACATCGTAATACTCATCCTTACATCGATATACTACAACAAATGGTTTATGCGTACAATCATGCTATACATTCAACCATAAAAATGCAGCCGGCTGCCGTGACACTGTATAATGCCGATACAGCAATGCGTAATATGACAATTAGTGCTGTGAAGCGACGTGAAAAGAGACGTTTCACAACGTATAAATACAAACCCGGGGATTATGTTCGAATGAGTAGAACTAAAGGCACCTTCGAAAAAGGTTACGAGAAAAATTGGAGTGAAGAAATTTTCCGTATCAAAAAAGTTTTACATAGACAGGGCTTGTATGTGTATGCGTTGTGCGATCTCGAAGACGAAACTATCGATGGTTTCTTTTACCCCGAAGAATTAACGAGCGTTCATGAGAAGCGTATGGAGAAGAATAAAGAATTCAAGATTGATCAAGTTTTACGGACAAAAGGACACGGTGCGAAAAAACAAATTTTCGTGAGTTGGGTGGGATACCCGGTGAAATTTAACTCGTGGATACCAGCGTCAAACGTTCACGGTCTCGTATAAACGATATTTTGTCATAACGATGCATGACGAGGATAATTTTTTTCTTGTTCTACCGAGCAACAGCAGTATAAAGTATTTTCCCGAAAATACAACAACACATTTTATAACTCAATTGCCTCGTGAAATATCGTTAAAGGGTCGCTGGGTTGTGGGCTTATCGGAAATTCATATACCCTGTACAATGACGCATTTACAAGAAGCAGATACGATAATCGGCTGGATGGCTTGTGAGAATAAAGAAGTTACTACAAACCGAATACCTCGAGGTTTGTACAAAAATCACGAAGAAATTGTGGAAAATATCAATGATTTACTGGGGCTGCGAGAAGCAGGCATAAAAATTGTAAATGTTGAAAGGGCTAAAGGGTACGTTGCCCTCGAGTCTGAGGTAACAGAGTCGTGCCCTGAACCTCTAGGCTACCCTGGAGTATTACGAATAAGTAGTAAAATAGCACGTATATTGGGCTTCGAGAAACACGAAGAACTGCTGCTTGACCGAGAAACCCCGGGGGGTCTTTACCTGCAGCTTATGCGGGGCGTTCCACGCGTAGGACGAGTACCAGCTAGTATAAATAGGGCTCTACCCGATCAGCCTTTTGTCTACACAGATATTTGTGTGCCGTATACGGTAGATGATACACAGACAGCACTACTCAGGATTGTAAATTTAAATACAAAAAACTACACGTATGGTACAACGCAAGTACAAAGTTCCGCATCGTCAAATTACATAGATTTACTCAATAATTGCTTCAGGACGATCCAGGTGGATATAAGAGATCATCTGGGTAATCCTATTGCATTCGAGTATGGAATGTTAACGCTCACGCTTCATTTCAAACGACTCAATTAGACAATATGTGTGCTCATTATACGGCGTATTATGAGAATCAAATAGGCAACGTGTTTGCGGGCTCCCCACATCAGCGCGGTCACGGTTTCGGTAGTTTTCTCAGAGGTCTATTTTGAAGTATTTTACCACTGTTGACCAGAGGTGCTAAGGCTATAGGAAAAGAAGCCATTCGCACGGGTTTACACGTTATCGAGGATGTGAGCGGCCACAAAATACCATTTAGGGAGTCATTGCGACGACGTGCAGCCGAATCTGGACATAATTTACAACGAAAAGCCAATGAAAAAATCTCTCTTCTCATGAATGATTCAGGATATAACGCTGTAGGCGCAGCGCGCTTGTTGCAGTCGTTATCAGGACAGTCATCTATGTGGACGACGAAAAGACGTACTGCTATTTCGAAAAAGTCGCTAGAAATAAAGAAGAAGAAAAAGTCAACGAGACGTAGACGTATTACTTCAAAGAAATATCCTGGTAGCCCAAAGAATAAAAAGAAGAGGACAACAACAAAGAGAAAGAGAGGTGTAGGAAGTAGTAGCAGTAGGCGCAAACGAGTAAAGACCAGCGATATTTTTGAAAGTGTCTAACAATGTCGTTCTTACACTCACACTCGTGCGAATGTATGAAGTCGGAGCTCGATTTATTTACCATACCTCCAATGCAGACGGCTATAGAAGAATCACAATGGATACACTACAAGCCTGTGTCAACCCTCACGGATGACGGACCCCTGGAATTTGTCATACCTGGCCACGGTGAAGAATACCTGGATCTGGCTCATACAATGATTATTGTAAATACTAGCATATTACCCGTGCTTCGCCACGGGTATCTTTAAATGTAATTTCTAAATAGGTCAAAACAATGCCGCACATCCGTACTTAACGCTTACTTTTGCCTATAACGACTCTACAACGCGTTCTTGGCTTAAAAAGTAATATGATTTAATGTAATGTAATGAATACATTACATTACATTAAATCTTATTACTTTTTTTGTATTTTTTTTTTTTTTTTTTTTTTCTTCTTTAGTGAGGAAAAATCCTTCATGGACACCCCGGGTCCCTTGTAAGAGGACACCCGGGGTAGTGCCGGACTCCTACCGGCTAAAAAACCTCACTTTAACTTCTGTACCATGTGTTATGGATTATCCCAGGGATGGCTTCTTTTGTTCCCTACTCGGTGTCGTCCTTCCGTGTGCTGCGCACGTTCGACGGCTCGTCGTAGCCTATGAGACTCGGCACATCGTTGCACTTGAACGCGTAGTAGACCGCCCGCGTGGCGTCGTACCTGGCTTCTTTGCTTAATGTCACCGATCGTATCGTTTCGCTACCTGACGCGCACTCGCACTAATTGTCTTCTCAGCTGTAGGGTTGGGGTTCCTTTCGCTATGGTGTTCCTCCCGCTTGGGTTGTCGTTAAAGGTCGACAATTTCTTGTTGTCGTCGAAGGGCTTTTTGCTTTTCCCCATCGTCGTGTCTTCCTTAGCTTCGCCTTCACTGCTAGTTTCATCTGGCGTTGTTCCTTCTTGCTTCTCGCTTCTTTCTTCTATGATTTCTTCTGAAATTTCTTCTGAATTTTGCTTTTGCTGCTTCTTTCTTCATTTTTCTGTAATTTCTTCTGAATTTTGCTCTTGCTGCTTCTTTCTTCGTTTTTCTGTAATTTCTTCTGAATTTCGTTCTTCAAGCTTCATGCTTCTTTCTTCGTTTTTCTGCAATTTCTTCTGAATTTCGCTCTTGCTGCTCCTTTCTTCGTTTTTCTGTAATTTCTTCTGAATTTCGTTCTTATTGCTCAAAGGTCAACAATTTCTTGTTGTCGTCGAAGGGCTTTTCGCTTTTCCCCATCGTCGTGTCTTCCTTAGCTTCGCCTTCACTGCTAGTTTCATCTGGCGTTGTTCCTTCTTGCTTCTCGCTTCTTTCTTCTATGATTTCTTCTGAAATTTCTTCTGAATTTTGCTTTTGCTGCTTCTTTCTTCATTTTTCTGTAATTTCTTTTGAATTTGGCTCTTGCTGCTCCTTTCTTCGTTTTTCCATAATTTCTTCTGAATTTCGTTCTTATTGCTTAAAGGTCAACAATTTCTTGTTGTCGTCGAAGGGCTTTTCGCTTTTTCCCATCGTCGTGTCTTCCTTAGCTTCGCCTTCACTGCTAGTTTCATCTGGCGTTGTTCCTTCTTGCTTCTCGCTTCTTTCTTCTATGATTCTTCATTTTTCTGTAATTTCTTCTGAATTTTGCTCTTGCTGCTTCTTTCTTCGTTTTTCTGTAATTTCTTCTGAATTTCGTTCTTCAAGCTTCTCGCTTCTTTCTTCGTTTTTCTGTAATTTCTTCTGAATTTCGTTCTTATTGCTTAAAGGTCGACAATTTCTTGTTGTCGTCAAAGGGCTTTTCGCTTTTCCCCATCGTCGTGTCTTCCTTAGCTTCGCCTTCACTGCTAGTTTCATCTGGCGTTGTTCCTTCTTGCTTCTCGCTTCTTTCTTCTGCAATTTCTTCTGAATTTTGCTTTTGCTGCTTTTTTCTTCGTTTTTCTGTAATTTCTTCTGAATTTCGTTCTTCTTGCTTCTCGCTTCTTTCTTCGTTTTTCTGTAATTCCTTCTGTAATCGTTTGGGACTCGTCTTCCACTACGCATAGTGGTAGATCGGGTACGAGTACTCCATCGATATTTACGTCGGCGATCGATTGTCCTGACGATTCGTAAATACCAGATGACTTCCCCCACGCGCTACTATTACTGCCTTTGTCCTTACTTTGTAGCATCACACTTTGTCTTTATTTTACATGTTGTCTTTATTTTAAACTTTGTCTTTATTTTACACTTTGTTTTTATTTTACACTTTGTCTTTATTTTACACTTTGTTTTTATTTTACACTTTGTCTTTATTTTACACTTTGTCTTCAATTTACACTTTGTTTTTATTTTACACTTTGTCTTTATTTTACACTTTGTTTTTATTTTACACTTTGTCTTTATTTTACACTTTGTCTTCAATTTACACTTTGTCTTTATTTTACACTTTGTTGCGAAATCTTTTTTCCCGCCTGTTGCACGCACCCGTTGTGCGTCGATGCTCGTCTCCTTTCACGTTGTTGCGAATTCTTTTTCCCGCCTGTTGCACGCGCCCGTTGTGCGTCGATGCTCGTCTCCTTTTCGCACGATATCACACGCCTCTACTTTATTTGCGATAATCCCACTTCAATAACGCTGGATTGTTATGAATTATCCCAGGGATGGCTTTCCCTATTCCCTACTCGGTGTCGTCCTTAACCGAGGTGGTCCTTAACACATGTCATAACACTGAAGGACTTCTTTGTAGACCACATTAGTAGTTCTTCCCTGAAGTGGTAGAATCACCAGGCTGCTTGGTGAGCTCACTCTGGAGCAGGCCACATAAAACTGTCCATGTGAGAAACACTCCTCCCTTAAATCAATCCCTGCCATCTTCAGCGACTGCCCCTGGGACTTGTTGATGGTCATAGCAAAGCAGACCTTGAGGGGGAACTGCAGCCTCTTGAACTCGAAGGGGTACTCTGATGGTATGAGTGGTATGCGTGGTACAAATACCCACTCCCCTCGAGCACAACCAGTGAACACTGTGGCCTCAATAACGTTTCTATAAAGGGCCTTCACTCGTAGCCTGGTGCCGTTGCAAAGTTTGGGCGGGTTGAGATTTCGCAGCAACATCACTGGAGCCCCCACTTTGAGGAGAAGCTTGTGGGGTGGGAATCCAGGAGGGTTGAGGGAATTGAGAAACTCCACGGGGTAATGGACGGCGTCATCCATTTGCATTACTGAATCCACAGACCTATATTCCATTTCTGCCTCTTCGAACGAATTAAGTAGAATGTCATTAATGATGGCAGCGTTATCATTCTTGGGGTCAGAATGGCACGCTCGCACAGCCAGTCCATAGACTTTTCCTTGATATCGGCTATATCTGGGTATATTCTGGTTGAAAGGTCTGTTAGGGTCATCACTACTGCGCCCAGGCCTATAGGGATAGTCACCTTTCCCTCGGACTCAGGATATTCTCCATCCCCTATTTTCAGTAGAAGTTCGGAAAATTCCCCAGCGGAGACATCACCTCTCAAGTGGACCCTCATGTTCTTCCTGAGAGAAAGTTTGCAGATAAAGGGCCATAAATATGACGCCTTGATGCACGCCTTAATCTCGTCAGCTCGAGTTCCCCTTGGCACTACTGGCAAAGTCTGCCGAAAGTCTCCAGCAAGCAACACAGTGACTCCCCCCATCACTCCATCGTTGCCTCTGATGTCTTTGAGGGTTATGCTCAGTGCCTCAAAACCCCGCTTGTGCGCCATGGTGCTCTCATCCCAAACAATGAGCTTACAATCTCTCAGCACTTTGGCCATATTGCTTTGTTTTGAGATGTTGCACAGAGGTGTTTCTGCATGAATGAGATTGAGGGGCAGCATGAAGGCAGCGTGGGCTGTCTTGCCTCCCTCCAATAGCGTAGCAGCGATGCCAGAGGATGCGACAGCCAAAGCGATGCCACGATCACTCCTTACCTTCGCCAGGAGCAAGTTGATGAGGAAAGTCTTCCCAGTACCACCAGGAGCATCCAAGAAAAAAACCTGCCCAGCACCTGACTCAACGCTGCTAAGGATCTGCCGATAGACAGCGAGCTGCTCATCCGTTAGTAAACCCTCGTTATTCGATACCACTTGTGCCAAGCCGTTTGTATCGTAGCTGGTCTCCCTCAGATAGTCCTTATTTCCCAAAACTTTTCCAGACCTTGTTGGTTGAGGCAAGCCGTACTGAGGCAAACCCTGTCCTCCCAAAGCTAACACTGCGTCCTGAATCAGCACCAGGCATCTATTGTACACCTGCTCCTTCATCTGCTGCGCACTATCTTGCAACTCTCTTTCCACCTGCCGCGTGATATCTTCTGAAAAACTGTCTTTGTATCAGGAGTACAAATTGAAAATGCGGGATTTTTTTCTATTTTTGAACGTTTATTCTGAAAAAATGGTAACAAATGAATTATTCAAAGTATTGTCCATCGCTAGCCACAACTTTTTCCCATCTTTCTGGCAATTTACGGATACCGTCGCGAAAAAATTCGGCCGGCTTGGCTGCTATCCAGTCATCGACCCATTTTTGGGCTTCTTCGTAAGAATGGAAGCGCTGGTCAGCTAGGCCATGTGTCATCGATCGGAAAAGGTGGTAATCGGAAGGAGCAATATCTGGGCTATACGGCGGGTGGGGTAAGACTTCCCATTTCAGCGTTTGTAGGTATGTTTTGACCGGCGCTGCAACATGTGGCCGAGCGTTGTCATGTTGCAAAATTACTTTGTCGTGTCTTTGCTCGTATTGTGGCCGTTTTTCTTTGAGTGCGCGGCTCAAACGCATCAATTGAGTTCGGTATAGTGCTCCTGTGATGGTTTCGTTCGATTTCAATAGCTCATAATACACCACACCCAGCTGGTCCCACCAAATACAGAGCATGAGCTTGGCGCCGTGAATATTTGGTTTGGCCGTCGATGATGATGCATGGCCGGGGTAACCATATGATTTTTTGCGCTTCGGGTTATCGTAATGGATCCACTTTTCATCACCAGTGACAATGCGATGCAAAAAACCCTTCCGTTTTTGCCGTTCGAGCAGCAGTTCGCATGCAAAAAAACGGCGCTCGACGTCTCTCGGCTTCAGCTCATACGGCACCCAATGTCCTTGCTTTTGGATCATTCCGAGGGCTTTTATACGATGGGAAATGGCTTGTTGTGTCACTCCCAATGAATCTGCGAGCTCTTGTTGAGTTTGACACGAGTCTTCATTGAGTATTGCCTCCAATTCAGCATTCTCAAACTTTTTCACTTGGCCCGGCCGCTCTTTGTCCTCAACGTCAAAATCACCACTTCTAAACCGCACAAACCATCTCTCGCACGTTGAAACCGATGGAACATGACTCGGATAAGCCTCGGAGACCAATCGATGTGCTTCAGCAGCACTTTTCTTCAAATTAAAGAAGTAAATTAAAACTTCCCGCAAATGCTGTTTTGTTGGCACGAAACTCGACATATTGAGAGCTCAAAAAAACTATGAATTTGACACTGCGACAAATTGACACATACTGAAAATTAAAGCTATAAGACGTAGCTTTGACATGAACATAGTCACAGTACTGCCTGATGCGTATAGCGTTAGTAACGCCATCTGTTATCAAACCCGCATTTTCAATTTGTACCCCTGATACTTCTCCCAAAGACTAAGAGGATCAGAGAGTTGACAAAAAACCAACATCACTGTGAAGAGCTCTCGGAGCTTAAACGGAGAATCACACAGGGCAGCTTCCCCCAAAGTACTATCCCAGTGATTGTCATCCTCCAGCAAACCTAATGCCTTGCATGTAGACTGGAATGTAGGATGAAGAACACCATTCACAATCTTCAACTCTGAAAAAGACGTTGGGCCTCGAACCTCATGTAGCAACAGACGGAGATAATAACATTCGGTGTTACTTGGGTGGATGGTGTACACCCTTGCCAGCGCATTGCCTCTCTTCACTCCTGACCAGCCATCGACATCGTTCCCTTGCTTCCTTCTCCCAAACTTGTAATTTTCCCATACAAAGTAAGAAGGGACCTCAGAGTACAGGAGGGTTTTTGCAAATTCGTCATTTTTGCATAACTCGAAAAAAGCCAAGAGTGTTGTCTGAGGAGGGTTGCTAAGCTTCTCGGCCAAGTTGTCGGAGTTGAAGTACACACGCTGACCATTCTCGAGGTGAACAGCCAGATGAAAAATAGTGGGATACCTCTCATGAATAGGGAACGCTAATATCCTCCAAACCGCCTCCGAGCTACTAATGTACCGCCCACTCTCATACATCTTTACTTCATCCTTCTCATTCTCCAGAGCAAAAGACGCCTGGTCACTGCCCTTGTTCACGTACTTGCAAATGTATTTAATAGTGTTGAGATTTTCCTCCAGATGTTCCTTGACCGACCTGCGAATGTATTGAAACACGATGAAAACTCACTCGAGGCAAGAGGAGAATAAACCAGACACCGAGATGTTATCTTGAGGAAGCGGTTCGCTACCTTCCTCTTTTATTTTCATAGATACAAAAGTTTTAATATACAAGTTGAGCACTAACAGTGCAAATTAACACCAAGAACATAATTTGAATTAGAAAAACATCCAGAATTGAATTTTAAATAAATGCAAATAATGAACATAAATAAAACAAATGGAATTTGAATTGTTGTTGAGCAGCACACAATCATAGCGATTGTGCGCTGAGTGAGTACATGAGTGAGCGGTGCCTGCAGCGTAGTGACAGCTACGCCACATGACACGCTCGGATTGGTGAGTGCAAAATATAAAAATAAACTAACAAATGGAATTTAGAATTGGACTATGAGCAGCACACAATTATCAATTGTGCGCTGAGTATGAATTTGAGACAGCGGTGTGTGCAGCGTAGCAACAGCTACGCAGCACGACACGCCGATGCCTTGAGTGCGAAACGTTGTGTGTAATTCACTGCAATCACTCAACACTGTATTGCAAAGTGATTGCAGCGAATTAATGAGAATTTACAGTAGCCCTGGTCTGAATGCAGTGACTTTGTGTGCGACCTGCTAAGCAATCAGTGCTGCTTAGCACACCGCAAACAGATATTGAGGCTATCTGGTTGAGCAAAATTACATTCACTGCATTCTCCCAGCAGATTTACTGGGGGAAAATCCAGTGAATGTGCGGCACATGCTTAATTATATTAATTAGGCCGGCAAACGGACATGAGGAGAACGTGGTACAGCATGTGCTGCAACGCACGCCACGAGTGAGGCCAAGTGCTGATGTACCCTTTTCTCCTCTCCGACAGTGAATTAATACATAATTATGCCAGAGCACTCTTACCTTGAGCAATGAGTCCTGATGAGCGTGAAGTTGAGCTTGTCCGATGTATAAATGTCCGAGAAATTGGTGTGGAAGTCCAATGGATGCGCGTGCTGTCCAGTGGATGTGTGTCGCAAAAGGTGCTGAATCTTCAAGATGGCTGCGAGTATGAAATTTACGTTGAGCGCTGGAGTCAGTTGAGCGAGACACCCTCTCGCTTGACGCGGCGTGCCAGTGAGGCACATCCTCGGCTTCGCGAAGCCCATGCTTCGGCTGTCTTCGCCTCAACCGAACACCGTGTAGCCAAGCAGCGCAACAGGTAGGCGCACGACGATTATCGATCGCCGTGCGCCAGCTGATTTTCCAACAAATAGACTTAACAGAGTTACATAATTCTACATTGATGTGAGCATCGAAAGTGCGTGACAAGACAGGGTTGTAGGGCACCACCCAGCGGTTGTCCAGTTTTATCCTATTGATTTCTACAGTGAAGCCACCGTCAGCTGGAGACCTCCTACGATACTGCGGATATGTATCGTCTCCTGTCTGAGTGTTCTTGAGAAGTGGCCGAGGATACTTCTTGCTGCAACTACCTCCTTTCATGCAAGGCGAATTGTAATTCAAGCTGCCGCAGGGCCCATGAATCATGTTGGCCTTGACAATGTTGTGGAGGAGAGGATCTTTCTCAGGATCAGGTATTTCAGCACAGATGACTTTGTCGATCATGTTAGAGAAGATGCGCTGCTCTAGCCACAGCAATATGTGAATGTGAGGCAGACCCTGCTTTTGCCACTCGACAGAGTACATAAAACACCGTACTCTACCAAACAGACTGCCCTTGTTCAAAAGAGATATCATCTTCTTCACCTTGAGATGGAATACCCTGGCTACGATGTCATGACGATCGTGAGACTTTTGCCCAGGCAGCAGTACATTTGTGATATCCTTCCACCTGGGATTACAGGTGAAAGTGATGAACAGATCAGGACGGCCGTAATGGCGAACATATGTCATGGCGTCTTGAGTCCGCTCATGCATATAGCGAGGTCCCCCAGTGAATGATGAAGGAAGCACCACCATTTGACCCAGCTGCGCAGCGTCAGCATCCTGTCCACTCACAGCGTCCTTTAGGTGAATATAGCTGTCTGCCCTCAGCTGCGCCTGATTGTTCCTGATGTAATTCAACCTCTCAGTCTCTATTTTGGCATACATGTCAACCAGAAATTGACTGAAAAGGGAGCGGAAGTACAAAATATGGTTAACCTCCCCTTGCCTGACCCTAATATGATAAGAGTAAAACCTCGCTGCGGAGACTGTCTTATTGAGGCGCAACTTGGTCTTAGGATCGCGCTGAGGCAAGGCAATAGAGTACCCATCCTCGCCACGGCAAAACAGAAGCGGATACTGCCAGGCGTCGTATGATCGATAAATTTCACTAATGCGCTGCAATGTGTTGTTATGGCTCTGCAGCACAATGTCTCGATGCTTGAATTGCTGACCAACAATCACCAGAGCTACCTCATTTGCTGTTGGTGCATTGAAGCGACCTCCATGAGCGTCAGCTGGCTTTTTATCTGCATGGATAACGACTTCGAACTTCTCGCAGGTTGGAGCTACCTTGTCCATGGCAGTCTTCAGATCCTTTATATAGCTATTGATGTCGTGTAGCATCCTCTGCAGTTGTTTGACCAATCCCTGTTTGACGTCAGAAAATTTGCTGCACCTCAAGCGTACTTCCCTTTCGTCGTCGCCCACAAAATACATTTGCAGAAATTGGGCTTCCTGTTGAGGTGCTGGCAGCAGACTTCCTATCAAATGATACACCTGCCCCTGAACTTTGAAAGTCGGTATGAAGCCATCTCGTAGAACCTGCTTAGCCCCAAATGATGTCATGTTGAAGCAGCCATTATACTTCCGAATACGTTCCATGAAGTGGACGTGCTCAGGGTGGATATCCATTACCAGGCTGTAAAGAGGCTCGGGCAGAGGTTCGAAGGGCGGAAGCTGCACCTTGCCAGCGCTGCAGCACATGCCGTGGGGCTCTTCCTTCCACTTCAAAGCATTGCAATATATGCATTTGTGGCTCATAGTACCCAGATCTACAGTGCTGTCTGCTTCATAAGCCACGTCAGGATCATATGCCATGCCTGAGTGAGCCTTGACTTTCCATGGAAGTGCTCGCCTTTCTACTCGTCTTCCAGGATTGCTTTGCTCATATCGAAATTCTGCCGCTCTGTGCACTTCAGGGTGATCTTGCTGGTACCTGGCCACCGCATCACGGTGCACTTCAGGATGATCTTGCTGGTACTTGGCCACCGCATCACGGTGCACTTCAGGATGATCTTGCTGGTACTTGGCCACCGCATCACGGTGCACTTCAGGATGATCTTGCTGGTACTTGGCCACCGCAGCACGGTTCACCGCAGGATGATCTTGCTGGTACTTGGCCACCGCATCACGGTGCACTTCAGGATGATCTTGCTGGTACTTGGCCACCGCAGCACGGTTCACCGCAGGATGATCTTGCTGGTACTTGGCCACCGCAGCACGGTTCACCGCAGGATGATCTTGCTGGTACTTGGCCACCGCAGCACGGTTCACCGCAGGATTATTCTGAGCATATTTCCTCGCCGCATCCTTGAGTTGCTTCCTCCTTTTAACATCAGAATATCTGGCACGACGTTTGCCAGGAGCCTTCTTGAGGATAGGAAGAGGTGATGGCTGTGAGAAGTCTGAATAGGAGTCGAGCTGGAAAAGCGGGGAAAGAGGTAAAGGCTATGAGAAATGTAAATAGGAGTCGAGCTGGGAAAGAGGTAGTCAGATAAACACTTCTTCAGGTTCACGTGGCAGGTACGCATCGAAATGGCCACTAGAAAGGTCCTGCGAAAAACGTAACCTCCTCACGGGATGACCTTCAGCACCGACACTCGCATACAGCTCGCCATTGCGGTAAACTTCGAAGACGAACTCGAACAATTGGCCAGCCGCCACAAGTTCGCATAAACCACCATAAGTAGAGGGTCGGGACATGTGAGCGAGGTACTCAGCGGAGCTGGTGTAGTTATCCCCTTCGCTGTTGTGGGACATGATGGAGAACTCCTCCCAGGTGTCCACCACGTGCCTGACGATTAGCTCACGCACCTCCCTAGCCAATAACTGATTATAATATATAAGATATGAGAGGGACCGGAACAGGCAAGCTCCGTCTCCCGTGATGGGGATAATAGTGTGAGGCACCATCTCCCCATTAATATTTAAAAATTCAATTGACATACTAAAAAACAATGAAGAGAAAGGACAAAACTTATAGTTAGTGAGTCAGTGATAGATTAGTAGATAGTAGATAGATTTCTCTCGCGTCTCTTCCGTCTCCCTCTCGCGTCTCTTGCGTTTCTCGTGTTCTTGGTGTCTCTCGCGTTACTCTCTCTCTCTCTCGCGCGTCTCTCTCTCACATATCTGACGTTGAAACAAATGATAACCGAAATTTCACAAAGCTTATAGTACCGGAACCGGAACCATACCGTTATGCGTTTCGGATAGTAAACTCAATATACGTAAAATATACGCCATGTATATACATCAAATCCGTGTACATACGACTCACGTAGATGAATATATGATACATTTACGAATATTCTAAGAATATCGTGTGAACATATGTAGTATGCATATGCATTTCGGATAGTAGCCTCAATATACGTAGAATATACGCCCTTGCAACTTACGCGTTTACAATGAAATATTGCGAACGACGAAGTGTCGTATACGACGAAACTATCTATATGTATATGAACATATACATATAATGTTCGGCTAATATACATATGTATATTGTATGAATATCCACTGAACATACAGCGCGTTGCATTCATACATAGGATATGTCATATCCGCGGATGTATATATGCAATGTATATACACTGCATGTCAAAATGCTATCTGGGACAGCACAGAGAGAAATACAATATGCAAAAAATTCACAAATTATTTCTCAAATATCGCAAAAATTTTCAATAGCATATAATACATTTTGTTAAGGAAAGGCAACAATCATTTATCAAAAATCGTAAAAATAACAGTGTTATTGAAAAAACTTTAAGTCCAATTAACATTCGTAAAAACGACACAAAACGAAATACGATATGATACGATATGATATGATATGATACGATATGAAACGAATTTTTTTCAGAGGATGAAGGGGGTGGTTTTCAGGGGTGAGATATATACAGTCGCCTTCCTTTGGTCTTCAACAATATTTGTGTAAGGTTTGGTTGAAATCAGTTGATTCGCGTGAATATTTTTGAAGAATCTTTTTTTAGGGGGTGAAGAGGGTGGTGTTCAGGGGTGAGATATATCCAGTGACTTTTCTTAGGCTCTTAACAATATTTGTGCTTGATTCAGTTGTAATCGGTGAAGGCGTGTGGATTTTATTAAGAATTTTTCTTTAGGAGATCGAGGGGGTGGTTTTCAGGGGTAAGATATATTCAGTGACCTTCCTTAGGCTCTTAGCAATATTTGTGCTTGGTTTGGTTGTAATCGGTGAAGGCGTGTAGATTTTATTAAGAATCTTTTTTTAGGGGATAAAGGGGGTGGTTTTCAGGGGTACGATATATACAGTCGCCTTCCTTTGGTCTTCAACAATATTTGTGTAAGGTTTGGTTGAAGTCAGTTGATTCGCGTGAATATTTTTGAAGAATCTTTTTTTAGGGGTTGAAGGGGGTGGTTTTCAAGAGTGAGATATATTCAGTGACCTTCCTTAGGCTCTTAACAATATTTGTGCTTGGTTTAGTTGTAATCGGTGAAGGCGTGTGGATTTTATTAAGAATTTTTTTTAGGGGATGAAGAGGGCGGTTTTCAGGGGCGAGATATATACAGTCGCCTTCCTTTGGTCTTCAACAATATCTGTGTAAGGTTTGGTTGAAATCAGTTGATTCGCGTGAATATTTTTGAAGAATCTTTTTTTTGGGGGTGAAGAGGGTGGGGTTTAGGGGTGAGATATATCCAGTGACCTTCCTTAGGCTCTTAGCAATATTTGTGCTTGGTTTGGTTGTAATCGGTGAAGGCGTGTAGATTTTATTAAGAATCTTTTTTTAGGGGATGAAGGGGGTGGTTTTCAGGGGTACGATATGTACTGTGACGTAGTCACAATCCTAAAAAGATAAAAGAAAAACCGAATAAAATCAGAATAAAGAGAAACACAAAATACAAATAAACAAAATCATTTATTGAAAATACCTGAAAAGGATCAGAAAGGGAAACAAAATAAAATTTAAAAAAAAAAAAAAAAAAAAAAAACACAAATTTATACATAAATAATCATTTATTCATCATATTCAGAAATCATTTAGACGACAAGTAAGAAAGATTAAACTGGCAGTAGTCTAGGCGACACCACGAACAAGCTGGATCCTGTCACATTCCTTCGCTGCCGAAAATAGCGGGTCAGCGACCGGCTGGCCTCGCTCTGGCAGTGAGGGGATGTAGGGGCAGGATGGCGGGGCGAGCTGAAACAAAAGAAATTACATGAGACAATAGGAGAGAAGAGTTAAAATAAAAGAGTGGGAAAGACGAGAAAGTATAAAAGGCAGCTTCAAACCGAGAAGACTCTCTTATCAGTTCAAACCGCCAACCAAGCCAGAACTCACTTGTGCGCAAGCGATAGAAGTTTCTTTTTTATAAAACTGGAAATTTCATATTAAATCTAAAAATTTGAACATAAAAGGGTGTGCGTCAGCCCTAAAAATTTATTTGAACATTAACAGATAAAAGAATACAGTGCAAGTTACTGGAGGAACAAATATAAAGATTAATAGCGAACAGTATCGGACTGGTTGAATAAAACAAGAAACATTCTAAAAAGCCGGATAAAGAAGAGAACGTTAGTGCCATTAAGATAAATAATTAGGGTTTAGTTTAGCAGAATTAAGCGAATAGTATAAGACGGTTTGGGTAGAATAATTAGAAGTAAGTACAGATAGTTATAAGAAGTATCCTGAACGCGGCGCATCGATCCACGAGAAAGACTCGCTTATGGTACCGATAGCTTTCTAATTTGTACACTTGGAGAGAGGATAGAAAAAGACATAGAAATTAATAGTGTAATAATCAAACTATTAACAGCAGCAAGAAAAATTACAACACAAGGACAGGGTACGGTCAAGTGGATTTCATGCTAAACCACCGTTTTAAACAGGAGAGACTTTCGGAGTGAGAATTTGAAATACAGCTCAGAAAATAAATTAATAAATAGGTTTAGGAGGGCATTTGTGAGCCCGATTCATAGAAATTTAATTTAGAATTTTAAGACAATTAGGGAAATAATTAGGAGGAAAACAATTTCAAGAGTTCTGTAAAGCGCGTCGCATGAAAACGACACTACTCAACAGACAGAAAAGAGAAGAGAAAGATAAATAAAAAGATCAACTCACCATCAGCGAAGAATAATTGGGACGTCCGGACACAGCATCGAAGATTTCTGGAGGAATCCATCAACTAAATAATGAAAAATTGATAATCACTGGAGAATCATAATCCAGTAGCTGTCATTATTCCACACCAAGCAAAGAGCACTCGCGAACCAGGACCACGATTACCACGGAAAAACACGCTCGGAACACACGGAACCGGCACGAACACCGCAAACAAACAGCCGAACGCGGAACAACGCGGAAAACAACGTTTTTTGCTTATTAAATAAAACGACGCGTACTCGGACACAGGCCCGGCGTCCATACCGGCTGACCTACGCGCCAGCAACGACGCAAGCCCAGCAGACAGCACGTCAGCAGCCAGGCGGGAAAAAGATCAAGACGGCTGAGCTCGATACTGCGTAGTTGAGATATTCACCGCTCAGCGCCGAAGTCGAGAATCAGATAACCTCACGGGTAAAGAAGAGCGTGGAACCATCCGAGCAATTAAACATCACTGAGAAATTGTACGGTTAAAGGCGCCAAAAAGCCTCACAACACAAAAATTCTATGAAACTTATAAAATAAACCTTACTTATACCTCCAATAGAAGTCTACAATTAATTATCTTAGTGTTCGAGCCCGAATTCTTCCCCTCAGAAGAACAAAATTTAATGTTAACGTGAAAATATCGTTACAGTACAGTCGCCTTCCTTTGGTCTTCAACAACATTCGTGTAAGGTTTGGTTGAAATCGGTCAACGCGTTTAGCTTTGTATGGCCGGACAGACAGACAGACAAACATTCATTTTTTTTATATATAAGATGAATGTTTGTCTGTCTGTCCGGCTATACAAAGCTACACGCGTTGACATTTGTTAATAAATAAAATATTTATCGAAGACGACAGCATTTCGGCAATAGTGCGCCTTAAGCCGATTTCTACGAAATAAACAGTCATATAATGACTGTTAGATCTCTTGTTTTTCTTTTTCATATATTTATACAGTCTTATGCATATTTATTCGATTTTTTTAAATATGGATTTGGCCCTTTACGGCCGATGAGGGCAAAATGCTGAATTATGCTTTGCAGAATTCTGTTTGCAAATACGTAAAATCATATTTAACCCTTTTACACCTTTTAAACATTTGTATGAGTAACATTTGCAAGCAAAAACCAAGGCGATATCTCATTGTGCCTAAGAGAAATACGTAAAAATATATTTAACCCTTTTACACCCCCTTAGGGGTAGAATTTCTAAAAATCCTAAAATCGGTTTCTAAACATTTGTATGAGTAACATTTGCAAGCAAAAACCAAGGCGATATCTCATCGTGCCTGAGAGAAATACGTAAAAATATATTTAACCCTTTTTCACCCCCTTAATCGTGGAATTTCTAAAAATCCTGAAATTGGTTTTTGAACATTTGTACGAGTAACATTTGCAAGCAAAAACCAAGGTGATGTCTCATCGTGCCTAAGAGATATTGAGAAATACGTAAAAAACATATTTAACCCTTTTACACCCCCTTAGGGGTGGAATTTCTAAAAATCCTAAAATCGGTTTCTATACATTTGTATGAGTTACATTTGCAAGCGAAAACCAAGGCGATATCTCATCGTGCCTAAGAGATATGGAGAAACACGTAAAAACATATTTATCCCTTTTACACCCCCTTAGGGGTGGAATTTCTAAAAATCCTAAAATCGGTTTCTAAACATTTGTATGAGTAACATTTGCAAGCAAAAACCAAGGCGATATCTCATCGTGCCTAAGAGAAATACGTAAAAACATATTTAACTCTTTTACACCCCCTTAGGGGTGGAATTTCTAAAAATCCTGAAATTAGTTTTTAAACATTTGTATGAGTAACATTTGCAAGCGAAAACCAAGGCGATATCTCATTGTGCCTAAGAGATATTGAGAAATACGTAAAAACATATTTAACCCTTTTACACCCCCTTAGGGGTAGAATTTCTAAAAATCCTGAAATTTGTTTTTGAACATTTGTATGAGTAACATTTGCAAACAAAAACCAAGGCGATATCTCATCGTGCCTAAGAGATATGGAGAAATACGTAAAAACATATTTAACCCTTTTACACCCCCTTAGGGGTGGAATTTCTAAAAATCCAGAAATTAGTTTCTCAACATTTGTATGAGTAAAATTTGCAAACAGAAACCAAGGCGATATCTCATCGTGCCTAAGAGATATTGAGAAATACGTAAAAACATATTTCACCCTTTTACACCCCCTTAGGGATGAAATTTCGAAAATTCCCTTCTTAGTGAGCGTCTACGACACGAAGGGAATATATCCCTAGAATTTCAAGTTTCTAGGCGCAGGGGTTTGGGCTGGGCGTTGATGAGTGAGTGAGTGAGTCAGTGAGTCAGTCAGTCAGTCAGTCAGGACTTTTCTTTTTATATATATAGATTAAGCTTATACCAACAGGTAAATCACAATACAACGTAGCACCTGTTAATAACTTTCTACATAGCCTTTTTATCAGGTAGGCGTATATTTTAACCAGAAACTCGTGGCACCACCAAACAATGCATACCCCTACAGAGCATATATTGAAACGTTACTCAATTATGGACCGGCTGCTAAGAATTCACACTTAACGACCGCACTTTGGTACGCTGACACACCCGGTATGTTTGACACTCTACCAGGTGCATCGAATAGTCCTAATATCAGTCTGAATAATCGTGAAAAGTACATAAAGAATGGGCGGACTGTAGATATGATTGGACATTTATACTGTGATGTATTTAATCAGGATAAATTTCTGTTCAACGGTGTGGAGGTACGGCTACGCCTTGTACGCTCAAAAGACGAATTTTATCTTATGGAGTCTCCTGCTGTTGGTGTGACACATAAAATACATATCACCGAGGCAACATTACTCGTCCGTCGAGCAAAAATTGCACCAGGTGTGCTGATAGCTCATGCCAAAATGCTTGCAAAAACAACCGCAAAGTATCCTATAACAAGGGTTGAGGTTAAAGCTTTTACGATGCATAGCGGTATCATTGGCGATACTCTGGATAACGTTATTCTAGGCCAATTACCTAAACAAATAATTCTTGGGTTTGTGAATAACCGTGCATTCAACAGCAATATAACGTTAAGCCCATTTAACTTTAATAATCATTCGATAAATTTCCTGTCTCTATACGTCGATGGTCAACAAATACCTAGCAAACCTCTTCAACCGTCGTTTGCCGGCAACGAAAATTGGGTAGACAGTTATCACACACTCTTTAGCGGTACCGGTATACACTTTTAGAATGAGGGTCTAGATATTACCAGGAGTGACTATCCAAAGGGTTACTGCCTGTATGTCTTTGATTTGACACCAGACTTATCAGCAAGTTGCTTCGGTCATTGGAATCTCGTAAGACACGGCAGTGTAAGGATCGAAGTACGGTTTGCAGCACCGTTGATATCTATCATTAAATACATTACATACATTAAATACATTAAATTGTATGGTATACGCCGAGTATGATAATGTAATAGAAATAGATTCTATACGACAGGTCATTACAGATTTTAGTGCGTGAGAGGGTACCACGCGCGCGCCACTGTAGTATTTAAAACGCGTCTACCCAGCCGCAGCTTGTATCAGTCTACATCAAACCCTCATGATGGACGTTAAAGTAGATATTCAAGCACTCTACGATGCAAACAACCGTTTTCTACCAAAAGGAGATAGCTGGTCACTGGCTTGTCGCACCACCATACGACTTTGGTGGTCTGCCAAGGAAAGTACGTACGAGCAACAATAAACTGACGTGTTTTCAACATGGACTAGAATGGCTTGACGGTGATACACCATTGAAAAAAGTCTACGCTTATCTGCGATCGATGTGTCGTTACGCCTTACGTATTTATACAAGAGGCTTGCAGAAAGCAGAGCTTTTACGGGATGTCCTGGGCCGTGAAATCATCAATCTGGAAGAATACGAGGGGCCGTTTCTAAAAAATATGCCCTTCAATAACGTTTACTGTATCCATGGTGTTTCGGAAGAAGACAATGTGAAGTGTGCTTTAAATAACGTGGCAAAAATCCGATCTTGGCTCCCTTTCAAAGAACTCGATGAAGTGAGCCCCGATTATTCGCAACCTCTCGATAAATCAACGTTGATTAAAAATAACCTAAAAACACCGAACTGCGACACATCGATTAAAGAAAGTGCTATAAATAAAAGTTTAAGCGTAGAATATATATTCAACGATATCAAGCCGTCATGTGTCAGTACCGAGGTACCGTTGTACGGTGAAACTGTACCGGCTAACGATGAAGTAAGGGTACTTTCCCGAAGCCGAGACCAACAAGTAGCCATACCACCTACTACACTACCGTCACCACCACTACGTAACGCACACAACCAGCAACCAGCGCAACCACCAATACCACCACGCAACCATCATCATTATCATCAGCAGAGACGTCGCCAAACGCAGCCCCACCGTCAACAGCAGCTGTCCAAATACTATGAACAGTCTACAGATATTCCATGCTCTACAACGAATATCTGCTCAGACGAGAGGAGTATTCCCGGCCGATCGCATCTCGAATCGCTGGTCTAGACCCGCAGCATTGGTATTAAACACAGACGATAATAATCTACCGGGTCGACACTGGGTGGCTGCTTACGTTGATAAAAATGGCCATGGAATCTTTTTCGATAGTTATGGATTGCCCCCACTCATCAAGCAACACCATAACTGTCTACGGCGAAACTGTCGAAGCTATGAGTAGAACACACAACCCCTTCAATCACTCAAGTGTAAAGTGTGTGGCGAATACTGCCTTATGTTTCTTGACTTTATGGCTCGTGGATACTACGTAATACTCTGGATGCTTTTATTGAACATTTTACGACAAACAGGTTGAAAAATGATCGCATCGCTGTACAATACTACAAACAATTAAAATATTCAAACCGTAAAATAAAACGTATGAAAAATATCAACAATAATAATATAAAGGTATACGGACGTAATCGAAACACCTGTGTACAAAATTATACAGAACGATTTGGCTGCTACTTGTAAAATACTATGAATAAATTCTACACATTGTATATTTTGTCTCATTATTATTCGAAAATCACCCCAACCTATGCCGCGTTTTCCCCTATGACACCAACCTGATGTCAATGTATATATATAATATATAACTCTAGGAGCGTATCGATGAAATAAGAATACAGTTGGAGGATGCGCTAGCCAGTATTTGTATACCATGAGAAAACACCTATGGATACCCTAATTCCTATAATGGCGCGTGCGCGCTGTAAATACAATAAAGAGTGGTAGAAGATTGGCCGAGTGTATATATAACCGTAGCAGGTGAGAAAAGGTTAGTTGAAAAGAAAACGCCTTGGTGAAATCATCTTTTACTCTTTTCGTAACCATAATGGATCCCATTGACAGTATACTCGTGATCGACTGCTCAAAGGATCCTTGGAAATTCACCAAACAGGAGCTCGAGTACATCCTGAAACCCCTGCTGTTGAAATATTCGGGAGCAAAAATATCTATTCTGTGGGACAAACTACCTGAACATCTCAAGAATGACCTTGAGGTTTCCACGTACCTGCCGTGCCGTTTACAACACAACACAACAGGTTCGAGAACGCATATCGACGGCCCAGCACCAGCTCGCAGGAACTGTACAGGCTGTAATTATAAATCATGAGCTCAGCGAAAATGAGAGAAGCGTTCGTTATATGTCCGACAATCTTTTTAAGTAAACAAAACAGGTTTTATCAAATTTCAAAAGAATTACACGTGTTTTTATTTAGCATAATTATTTTAGCTGATTTTAAAGTTTCGAAAGATTTATTTTTCATTAGTGTCAAATAGTGAAAAAGCAAAACCTCGGATGTGTAGGACACGACCGGACGCAAATTTTTACCGATGTCAAGCTACAATCTTTTTTTTCGCTGGTAGAGCCCAATCTGTGGTATCGCATGTAGGATCCAATCTACTTATCGATAGCTGCACCAAATATACACTACCGCCCGTTGGTAAGTCGCTCTGTTTTACCTGCTATCGGTAACATACCTCCTATCGATAATTTACAATAGATGGCGTATCAGCAACAACCGCTGGTCCGGCGTCCGACAGATGGCTCACGTGTCGTCTAGGTGGCGTATCAGTCGGGGGCTTAAGATGGGGTGACCAATCAGGTGCAGGGATGAGGTGGGAGTAAGAAGGTGGGGGGACCAAACACAAGCTAGCAGGGAGAGGGGAGGCTACGCCCACAAGTCTCACGATACTGGACCCTATCTACTAACAGGTGGGAAAAATGTATAGCTAGCGATGGTCAATACTTCGAATAAAATATTTTTATCATTTTCATACAATAAACGTGTATTTTCTATATAAAAATTCCGGTTTCATGTTTATAGACCTGGTACGGAAAATTTAAATTTTTACATTATATGTTCGATATTCATTGTCGCGTAGGTCAGTGTTCTCACGATGACCGGCAAGATGCGTTGCGACCTTTTGCTAACATCAGCATTCACACGCTGGCCAGCGAGACGCATCGCATGGATGAGACACGCTGCGCCCCGCCAATCTTTTTCCATTATTATAGGCGCGGTGCTTTCAGCACTGCGCCTATAATTGATGTATTGTTCGCGTAATCAACCAATTATATTGTGCGCGTTCCAATAAACATTATAATAACTTACCCCTCGTAAAAACACGGCCCCGTGTCTATATTATTATGACATTATACTCTAATACATATATGTGCTAATACTGTTTAATATACCATTTTAATGACTTTAGATACGTGCTACTATTTTAATGACTTTAATTCTAGTGGTTTAAAAGTTTATGTTGATGTTGAATGCGCACAACCATTAAACTGTTTTAATATATTAGGTGCGCAACTAAGTCCCCGCTGTTTTTCAAGAGATGGCTCCAGTAGTAAGTGCTGGTCGATTGGGACATAACCAAAACGTCATGAACCAAGCTTTGACATATGGTAAACAAACCGCTTTTACACATTAGTGATTTTGTTTTTACGTCATATACTTTTGGTTGTGTGAAAATGTCTGATTTTGTGCCAAATAATCGTCATTTGCGGGACGTGTTGCTTTTCTTTCATTCGAAGAAAACGGCGGCTGAAGCGCGTCGAGTACTCCAAAAAGTTTACGGAGATGCTGCTCTAAGTAAAACAACATGCCGTGATTGGTTCCGTCGCTTCAAAGACGGTGATTTCGATGTAGACGACCGTTCGCGTGAAGGAAGGCCAAAAACCTTCGAAGACGCTGAATTGGAGGCATTGCTTGATGAGGATCCATGCCAAACGCAAAAAGCGCTTGCTTCAGCATTAGGAGTTACCCGCCAAGCCATTTCCAAGCGATTGCATGCGTTGGGAATGATTCAAAAACAAGGAACTTGGGTTCCTTATGATTTGAAGCCAAGAGACGTTGAGCGTAATTTTTTCGCCTGTGAACAACTGCTACAGTGGCAAAAAAAAGAAGGGTTTTCTTCATCCTATCGTTACGGGTGATGAAAAATGGATTCATTACAGCAACCTAAAGAGAACAAAAGCATAGGGACTGCCCGGTCATGCCTCTACGTCGTCGGCTCGGCCGAATATTCAACCTGCGAAGATTTTGCTGTGTATTTGGTGGGACTAGGGCGGTGATATTTATTATGAGCTATTGAAACCGAACGAAACCATCACTGGGGAGCGGTATCGAACTCAATTGATGCGATTGAGCCGAGCCCTGCACGAAAAGCGGTCACAATACGAGCAGAGGCACGAAAAAGTGATTCTGCAGCATGACAACGCTCGGTCTCACGTTGCCAAACCAGTTAAAACCTACTTAGAAACGCTCAAATGGGAAGTCCTACCCCACCCGCCATATTCCCCAGATATTGCGCCGTCCGATTATTACTTGTTCCGTTCGATGGCACATGGTCTGGCTAATCAGCAGTTCAGCTCATATGAAGACATCTCAAAATGGCTTGATTCATGGATAGCCTCAAAAGACGAACACTTCTACCGTGACGGTATTCGAGCTCTGCCAGAAAGATGGGGAAAAGTTGTCGCTAGCGATGGGCAATATTTTGAATGATTCATTTGTAAACATTTTTTCACAATAAAGTTGCATTTTCATAAAAAAAAAAAAACAGCGGGAACTTAGTTGCGCACCTAATATATATATACATATACATGTTCTCATCTGTTTGGTGTTAACTGTTTTGATATATACAGTGAAAGACTATTTGAGACAATACTACCGTACATAAACGTTTACTCATTTACAATTGTGGGCGCCATTTTAATATACGTGCTAATATATAGTGCATCTTGTGTTCATTCTGTGCTTATTTATTTATTCATTTAAATCCGCCCCTCACCAGCCGTGCTCCAATCCCGAGCCAGCGCATTCTGGCCCAAAATAGAGATAATTTCGTGCCTGTCTCAAGTCCAGGACGTAACAATGGTGGCAGCCGTGGGATATACGGTGGTGATCGGTGAAGAAAAAAAAATGTATTCTGGAAAAATATATATATATATATATATATCGCGGAGGCGTGTGGATCTTCAAGAAGAATATCATAGAAAGTACACTCTGACGGTGCTCGATAATCAAAATCTTCAATGCACTTGGTTTGGAAAGTGGAGAATTTAACTTCATGTAGCCGAGAAGAGTGCGCGTGGTAATGTAGCCCGCGCACCTCAGGACGGGAGACAGTCTCGTTTCTTTTTTCATGGCACCTAATACGGGCCTTTTCATGGCACCTAATACGGGATTTTTTTATGGTATCTAATACGGGCCTTTTTTTTCAAAGCGAGCTGCATTGTCCCGAGCGGTGACACTTTCTTCAATCAAGAAGACTTCCAGCCAACGAGGACGCCGAACTCCATGAACATTCGAAGACCCCACCACGCTCGAGGGAGTGGACCCATTCCGTTATACTCGCCTCATGGCTTCATGGATGCAGAGCCCAAGTACAGCATCCAATTAAAGAGGGGAGGTGTTACGTCATGGGTTCCCGGTTCTTTCATATACGTAAAATTTTATTTTTCGGGGAGGAGTGTAGCCGTTGTCAGAGCGTTCTGGAGAATTTATCTCTCTAGCTCACAACGTTGTCTGATGACATCTTTGTACAAGTTCTTCATTTGCTTCTTCATGTGTTTCTCGATGTACACAAATTTGGAATTGATGTAGGAGAACATGTCCAGGTTGTTGACTGCTATTTTCCTTTTTGTGGTGAAGGATTCTCCTTTACTCCCCTCAAGAATGAACAGCTTTGGATGTTCGGTGTTTGCTAAGACGTATCCGCAAATGTGATATTCCGAACGTTTAGCCAAAGCGAAAGTTGTAGAGTCCGAGGTAAGCGTATACACGTCTGGCAGTCGAGAACCTTCTTCGATGTCTTTAAGTTTGGTGGCGATCCCTTCGTACAAGACGTCGTACATGTTGAAATTGCACGCGTCCAATGGTGCGATTTTCCAGAATGCACTGTTTCCATCGATATTCATGCAGTGGCCTTCCAAGAGTCTACACTGCGTTCCCGACAAGAGAATAATTTTGCCGGCTTGGAGATTTACCACTGCACGGTATTCGAAGAGGGTCACTTTTACTGATGCGTGCACTACGACGTCGGTCCAAGTTCCAAAAGGGTCGCTGTACTGTGTTCCTGTATATTTGCCGTCCATCGAAGCAGAACCCGCCAAAGTGACGCTCCGAGTTGTAGTGTCGTTGCGATGTAGTCCTACGATTTCCGCGGCGAAGCCCAGGCGAATTATCCCTGTTTCCTGGAGGCGTCTGCATCCGGATTCGGCCATGTCGTGGATATACTGGCGCAGTCCATCGTGAACGATCGAATTATGAGAATGCATTCCACAGTAATTTATTACCCTGGTTATTTCAATTTTACACTGAATAACCGTGGTTTCGTTGAATTCCGACAGCTGTAGTAGTTGAATGTGAATTTGCTTTGGTTCCGGGTCTCTCGATGGCACTTGGCACTCCGCTACTCCTTTAAGCGAGAGGGTGGTGACGTTCAGGGTCAACCCGCTACAGTCGTAGCCAATTAGGCCCGTGATCTCCATTATCCCTATGCCCATGAAGAGCACCATAGCGATTGTGTGTATCATCCTGGAAAGAGATGATCGTTAGCTTTTACAAATTCTCAATTTGTTTGGATGGATGTTCTTCTGTTTCCCATTCAATTTGATTTTGACGTTTCCGCCACTAAGACTTTCCAGTATGGAATAAGGTCCAAGATATTGGTCGGCGAATTTTCCTCCTTTGGGTTCCTTAAGAACGTAAACCATGTCTCCTACTTTAAAATTTTAGGGATTGATTCGCTGATCGTAATAATCTTTTGGCCGTTCCTTGGTCCTTTTAAGGTTTTCCGCGGCCATTTCTTGTAACCCGTTTATTTTTGCAAAAAGGTCGCGGAGGTAGTCCACGTAAGTTGGGCGCTGGTTTTCCTCTATCCTGTCGTGGTTGGATGGCTTGCCTGCCAAAAATAAGTTCGTGCGGCGTGAAGCCCGGACCTTCGTGACGACCAGTGTTGTAGGAAAACATTGCCATTTCCAACAGTTCCTCCCAGTCGGTACGTTGGTTGACAAATTGTTTCAAGTACTCTGCAAGTACATGGTGAGAGCGTTCTACCGAACCATTCGTCTGTGGATGAAAAGCCGTGGTACGATAGGGTTTAATTCTAAAT